>JAFIRS010001346.1:0-380668 GCA_018342105.1 Gonioctena quinquepunctata | reverse complement strand
GACTTAGTGTTTTTTATGAGTTTTTTAAATGGGGGGACATCGTAAAAATGATAAAGATTCTGTTTGTCTAACCCGTTCTCGCTTATCTTATGTTATAATTGGATAATATTTTACTGCCTGACAGGTAGTTGTCGGTTAATCTGGGAAATAATGACCAACAAGTGTGTTTATGAATTTCTCGGTGGCTGTCCCTTGTGAGTTATGAGTTAGATACGGCTCTTAATGATGTGGGCGGGCGGGCCCGGGATTGTTTTTTATGGCTTTGTTTGTGTTATTTACTTTGGACGGGTGTTAGAATTAGGGAATCGTTTTCGGTAGTAAAATAAAACTGATTGTCTTATCTATCAGTGACGTTGAATAGTGGATGAATACCCAGTGGCAAGTTTGAATTCTTTTGTTTAAAGGATTGATCATAACATCGAAACCCCATGAATAAAGAACAATTCCTAAGACTAGGTGAGGAAATAAGTGAGCTTATAGGAAAAAATACAAATGAGAAATGGAATCGCAAGCTTGAGAGCCTCAACGTCCAGGACCATTCGCTATGGGATATGGCCAGAAATTATCAGAGAAAAAGTGAGCCTGTCCCGGCCATAGTGATTAGGCCTGGACGTTCGATGGCAAAGCCGGTGGAGAAAGCCAGATTGTTCAGAGAGTATTTCAATAGTGTACATATTACAGAGGCTGACAGCACAAATTAACATATTAGGAAAACGAACATCGGGAAAAACATAAGGGAAACTCCCACTGTAAGACTTAAGCCCTCGGAACTTCAGGAAGTTCTAGCAAACTATGAACTTCTGAGGGTCATAAAAAGTCACCCAAAAAACAAGGCACCGGGACTCGATGTGTTGGATGCTATTTTGCCTGAAAACAATCCGAGGACGCTGGTCCAGCTGATTTATATAATAAGTGCAATTATAAAGTGGCAACATTACCCAGATTGTCTGAAAGAAGCAGAAATAATTCCATTATTGAAGCCAGGAAAGGGTAAGAATAGCCTTGAAAGTTACCGGCCAATTTTCTTTTCGAGCATCGTAGCCAAGGTGGTCGAGAAGATCCTCCTGAGCCGTGTTGTGGAATTTGAGGAAGAGCAAAAAATCATCCCGCCTGAGTAATTCGGGTTCAGAAGAGGACACTCACAACCTCGCGAGTAGCCCCAGTTGTTCACGGGGTGAAAGAAGCCTTCCACAGAGACCACAACACAGTTATGGTCCTGTTGGATACTCAAAAAGCGTTTGACACGGTCTGGACGAGGGGGATTAATCGGCAAAATGCCCTTATACCTAATAAAGCTTTTAGATTCCTATATGTCGGGGCGGACTTTAAGGGCGAATGTTAACGGAATTTTCGCGAGAATACACAATCAGATCGGGGGTCCCACATGGGTCTTCGCTGTCACTGATCTTGTATTCCCTGTATACCAGTGACCTTCGCTAAGACGAATATGACTATGTTCGCGGATGACATCGCGATCTACGCCCATTCGTACCAAAGCGAAGTGGCTGCCAGACAGCTCCAGATTCGTCTGGATCGGTTGGTCATACCATATTTGGGGAATAACAAGATCAAGTTGAATCCCAACAAAACGGAGGTCGTTAACTTCACGAGGAAACGAACCAACGTGAAGATCCTCGGAAAGTTAAAGGTTGAAAACAACAAAGTGACTGAGAAGCCCACTGTGAGATACCTGGAGTTGCAATTGGACAGACGTATGTACCTGCACGGTCATATAGCTCTAGCGTTACAGAGGGGGGCGGCCGAAATCAAGCGCACGTACCATCTCATTGCACGTAAGTCGAAGTTGTCACTAGACAATAAAATTTGAGAAGAAGTCGGGAGAAGTTTGCCTTGTCCGTGAAGAGTAGATATCTTAAAAATTGAGGATTTCCAGCCAATTATCTCAGAAGCCACTGACACATTGTAATGCATTGAGAAAAGTCTCGTGACAAAAGAGCTTGTACCATTTGAATATGGTATGGATAAAATTGTTGATCGTGGATAATTCTTCAAACTGTAAACTGAGTAGAATTGAGAGCTTCAGCAATTATTCTTGTACTTGTTTCTGGATTCTCCTCGAGAGCGTTCAAAACAGCTTCTTCCAATTCTGCGGTTCGGACTGCTCGTGGTCTTCCAATAATATCAACTGCCCTCTTGTAGCTACCTGTTTCTGCCAAACGACGGTGGAGACTGGTAAATGTTGGAGCTGAAGCCAGTACTCGATTAGGAAATCGCTCGTGTTAAATACGTCTTGCTTCGCGCGCATTGCCATCCGCAAGGCCATAAACGAAATGCATATCGAAATGCTAAATGAGCATTATTGTTTAAATAATCCATTTTTTCAAAATTTGTGTTTTCAAACTTACAGAAACTTCAACAAAACAACAAAACGTTCAACTGTCACATAATATGTAATTACCAAAACTACTTACTTAAACGTCAAATTCATTCCCTAAGCATTCCTGTGAAAAATGCAAAATAATGATAATAACTTCAACACGCATCGATTATCAAATAATCGACTTGAAATTTTCAAGTCCAAATATCTAGAAAACGGTTGCTTATAGCGACTCGTAACAGTAATACCTTTTTTACGAAGATATGATGGAAAAATTGATTTTTCTACTGAAAAATGTGCTAGAAGTACGCTCAAAAAAGTTATGAATCTTCAAAAAAGAAAAAGACGTGTAGGTGCGCCTCCTACGAGTGAGAGCAATAATAATATTAGTTTCGAATTCGACACCTCAAAAAACCTCTGAATACCAATTTCCGTTTGATTAAAGTCAGTATTTCGAAAGTTATTTGAAAAAATCGAAAATAAAAATAAAACTTCTACACTCCGTATCTTGGAAACGAAGCGTTTCCGGACATATATTTATTCGAATAATTCATATTAGAATATTGTGAGGAATCCCCTCCTGAATTTTTGTTAAAGTACTTCCGAATCACTCTGTATACAGGGTATCCCATTAAGAAAAAATTACAAATGTGTCCCCTGAAATATGCAAGCTACTGTATTTTTGATAGAATTTCATCAAAATCAAAGTCATAACCACCCAACTTTTCCATTTAACTTTTTTTCTATAGGCAATAATAACGATGATAAGGGGTGGGTAATTTATAGTGAATAACCCGGTACTAATTGAAGAGTACTTTTCGTTAAACGGAAGTAATTTGAAGATGGTTTCCAAATAGGATAACTTTTCAGGGACCTCATACTCCCCCATCAGACCCTCGTAAGATATATTGAAGCACGGGATATATATTTATTGTGAGGAATATCTCGTGATCAGTTGCGAGGGTTGAATCCAGGGATTTAATTTCCGTCTCAGATGAGAATGTAATTCATCATCCTTTTGGAATTCAGTGGGAGCATCGATATTACAAGGATTTCTCAATTGCATCGAGATATGTTCGCTGAAACCCAATTTTTATGACAGCAGTTCGGATTACCAAGCAGTAAAATGGGGGGTATGAAAACATGTGAAGAATATATACGAATGGAAAGCGGAAAATAGGTTGTCACAGAGTTGTATCGAATACATGATGAAAATGTATACAAGTTTTGAGCGAAATCTCATATTTATGTTGTCTGATAGAAATGATAAGGGTAATATGATATTTTTATCGAACGATAAAATTTAAATTCTCAACTTGCTTGGATAGTATCGAAGTTACCTTGTAAACATTTTTGTCAACATTTTCTGATCGGAATACGTTGGTTTGAACAATAGATCATCCAAAGAAAAACACTTCTTCTTTATTTTTTCAACGTTGGCATATGTTCGCACCAACAGGAAGTTTTGCAGAACCCTTCGATGTAAAAAAAAAAAGGAAGCCCTCTTTCGACAAATTCAACATCTATAAACTCCTGCTGCTCAACATTCCCTAGGAGGGACGTATTTTAGGTTGACGACAAATATGGCTTGTAAAACTAATCCGATAGTGGAGCCACCATGCATTATAGTGAAAAATTTCATAAATTTATTTTCAACCAATTAGAAAGGCTCCTTTTTGTTTACGTTTCTTATAGCAACGGGAGATTATCGCGATAATTTTGTTAGTTCCTATTAACTCAATGGAACTGATAAGTGATAATTTTTCTGTCAAAAATGAAGCGCCTTATATCTAATGACAAAAGTCACTCAGAATAAAATCAAAATATAATTTGTTGCTAACTTATTATTTTTATTCATACTAACCAATTTGCTTTACATATTAAACACCGGGGCTAAAAGAGACACATTTTTTTTTTTTAAAGATTTAAAATATTATAAAATTCTTGCACTGCATCTTTTTTAATGGGCGAAAAACTTGGTGATTCTATTATCAAAAATTGTCTGTGTTTCAACAAATATATGTAATATTTTGACACTCGTTTATTCCGTTGGACTTTGGACATCTTGTGGCTTTCTAAAATCGGTTTTAATTCCATATTAACTTTGTAAAATAATTTCTTATCTTCAAGAATATTTTCGTCGTTAAACTGGTCCAATAAAAATGGTAATAATTTCAAGCTCTGTGGTTTTGGCTTACGTCACTTATCTTCTGGCACATAGTACATAATTTATAACTTTACAACCGACGAAACCAAAAAGGAGGAGGTTCTCTAATCGACTCGTATATTTTATGTTTTTCCATCATATTTTTTTATGTATGATCACGCATTACTTTTTACTGAGGCGTCCGATTCCGATAATTCTTTTTTCAGTGGATAGGGTGTACTTCGACTTTGGTCCCATTCGAATTCAAAAGATGAAATCCACCCCTAAGGGTAGCGAAATGAAGGATATTGATCACTCACCCTCTGAATTCTGGTCCGTTAACCGATTCTATCAGGCATAACTTTGTACTGGGTTCTCCGATTTGGATGATTCTTTTTTTAATAGATAGGGTATATCTTATATTTGGATTTCGAAAGGAATTAGCCACCCTTACGGGTGGAAAAATAGGGGATAATTGATTTTTCACTGGTGAACATTAGCACACACATACGTAGTTGACAATGACAGATCGCTACTGACATTATTCTTGTTCCGTCAAAATCAGTATATTTTATGAGAGGATGGAATGATATACAAAGTAATGAAATAAACTAATCAGAACAACGAAAATAATTTATATTACAACAAATAGTAAAAGTAGATAATCATATTAAGTAAAGTGGGTAAGTAAGTATTTTGGAAGTGATCAAAAAACAAGTAGGTAGTAATTGGTAGATTTTAGCCACAAAAAATTTAAAAATAAAAACTTTTCAACAAAAAATTAAACCGACGAAATAATCAACTGAAAAGCAAAAAATAAAATAGACCTTCTTAGTCTAAATGATAATTGAGCTCCTAAACTAATGTAAGTAACTGATTTTGAGTCGGCGCCAAACAAACTAAATTGAATTAGGTGAAGCGTAATATGGAGGAGAGCAGGCTGCTTTGTGTTTTTAAAACTAATGTAAGTAACTGATTTTGTTTGTTTGGCGCCGACTCAAAATCAGTTACTATAGTTAGAGCTCAATATCATTAGACAAAGAAGGTTTATTTATTTTGCTTTCAGTGATTTGTCGGTTTAATTTTTTGTTAAAAAGTTTTTACAGTTCATTGTAGACATTTGTTTTGAAGTTGTTTATTATTTATAAAAAGTTTACATTGATTTAACAATAATTAATAATATTGAATCCCAAATCACCGAGACAATATTTGCCAAATGTCAAACGTTCACAAATGTTACTCAGATCCAACTATTTACTCGTTTATATTATATGGATAATATCTAAATAAAAACGTATTATTAATTTCTCCTCATATGTACAAATAATAATATTCTTTAAAGTCCGTCACATTTTAGTAACAAAAAAGTGTTACTCAACGTCAAACTAAAATTCTCTTGTGAAAATACAATATGTTATATATTTCTAAAATCATCGGAAATTTTTTTAATTTTTAAAAATAATTTCAATGTTAGGTTAAAACGAATTAATGTTTTTAATGTTCCTGAAATTTTGGTAATAAACCTTAGTTACTAACAAGTAGAATCAATTTCTATTGTAAAAATATAGTGCGTCATATTTAACTAAACTCATCAAAAATATGTTTTTTTAAGTTTAATTTGAAACTATGTAGACATGTAATATCAGATGTTATGGTTGAAAACGAATTAATATTTTTAATGTTCCTGAAAGTTTAGTAATAAACCTTAGTTATTAAAAATTAAAAAAGGAAATATGTTTTTTAAAGTTTTATTTGAATTTAAAACTATAAAGACATTGGATTTCAGATAACAAATTTGTTATTTAACGTTTCTCGTATTTTAGTTATAAAAACGAGTTACTAACGGCTAACATGAACTTCATTTCTAGAACTCTAATTAGTTACAATTAACTAAAGCCGCCAGAAATATGTTTTTGTAGTATTTTAGCAAAAAAATCACAATAAGAAAAAATTATATATTATGTCCGACAATGTATATTTCAGAAATAAAGCAGGAAAGAAAAGCTAAAACATTCATAATAGATTAACTTTTTATTGCCTATTTAGTATAACACTACTTATAAAGTGATTTAACGTAAAACTTCAAAATTATAACAAATTTCTTGTATTAATATTAAACACGCATTTGTTGTAGACAACTCTGGAAGAAGTGTCGGAAATACTGGCATTATTCGATTGCTCTACAAAGGCAGACGTTGTAGTTTCACTTGCCTGCATTTGCCTCATAGACTCAATAATCTTTTTGTGGTGAGAACTATTCATTTGTAGGTAAGGCTTAATAGATTGAAATATGAAAAACTCTTTAATACTTTGGACTGAGCTTTCGTTTCAATTTTGAAACTTCTTCAGGGTCCTAAAATATGTAAATTATATTATTGAGGAAAAATACTTCCTTCATTTTAAGCATTTTTACTCCTCCCAACACCGCATGCCAATGGTAAATGAAAACGTTCACTATGCCAAATACTTCATTTTTCTAACATACAATCACCACCAAAATTTCAAGGAAATTGCATTATTAATAACTGAGAGATAAATAAACAACCTATTAGGAAACGTTATTTTAAAATATATTTTTTTTCTGCTAAAATCAGCTCTTGAGATTTTGCAAATATGAGTTGAGGGGTTTTTGGGGATGCTGATTCTAAATCTCATAGAAAACACTATCTAAAATAAGCATCAATATCCTTTTACCAAAAAAAGTATTTTTTACACCCCCCATTCCAACACCGCACACCAATGGTGGATAAAAATGTTCACTATGCCAAATACTTCATTTTTCTAACATACAATCACCACCAAAATTTCAAGAATATCGCTTCATCAATAACTGAGATATTAGGGTGTATTCCTGAAAAGCAGGACACACTGTATCCAATTTTCTAATTTTATTTGTTGAAACAAAATATCCTTTATATATTTTTATATCGAGTCCATCTCAACCTGGAATCGAGTCCAATCCTCATCAAAAGTCAAAATATCAAATGATGAAGTTCACAAAGGATTCCAGGCTTCCGAATCCACAAACATCGAATTTTGTTTCAAAATTAGAAAATCAGCAAATGACCTCAACGTCGTTTCTGCCAAACGAAATTTTCATGAATTATGCCGCAAGGTAATCAGCAGCTCCGACAGACAACTGAATTTTCAGACCAAAAACTAGCGTGTGGTATAATTTAATTTGCGAAAAAAACAGCGCGCTTCGCCGTTTGTAGACTGATTTTAAATTCATTGCGAAATTTGTGAAAGTTTGCGGACCTGCGCAACGTTTTCGTTCCGATTCGTAAGGCCCTATTGGACTTTCAGTTGCATCGCGACGTTTGACTGAAACAGCGTCGTTGGGCGCCTTTCTCTCAGAGTTTCGATTACGATATTCGAAATTACCGTTGACATTTTGAGAAAACTACGCCGGTGAAGAATAAAAGAACAAAACAATGGTTGGGGTTTTCTGAAGATATTTAACCTATTCCCATATATTCAGAACCTAAATATGTGAACTGTGATTCAAAGTTACAAAGTGTAAACATGATTGGTCAAAATATTAATGGAATGTGTACTCTGATATTCAGAATGTTATTGATAATTGGTAAGTGAAGTCTCGTTCAAAACTCTTGTTTTTTTATATCGCTATCGAAAATTGAACAATAACAAATAAATAATGTTATAATAATCGGTTTCTTTGTATTATATTGAGACAAAAGCCTAGCGTCTATCGTTGAGACAACAATAGGGATAAAACTGTTTTTTTGGACGGGTAGACATGATTCCAGGAAGCCTCCGAGCCAAAAAATACAATTTCCGGGCGTGTTTTGTACACTTTTTTTCGGCAAACCTGTAGAATAATAAATCAATAAAGCAAGTTTTTTATTATATTAATTTGTAGAAAAAAATTAGAAACGTTATAATTCTTCTTCAAACGGTTTGGTTGGGATTAGGATCAATGTTATTGATGACAAACTATTGCTTTCTCGCCAACGTTTCGAATTTCAATGAATTCATCATCAGGGCTCTGTAAGAATGAGTTTTACTTTACAATAATTTTTGAAAAAAATTTAATATGGTAAAATAATAGAAAAAATATAATAAGAAAAATGCCCACAAAATATTGAAAAAGTTCTAGGATTTTCAAATATAAAAAAGTTTTTAATTATAAAATGTAAGACTTACCAAAAATTAGTTTTTTCGGGTATATACAGTAAACAATAATAAATAAAAAACAGACATTTTAGAAACGTGAATAACGAACATTTACGGCACAACAGATTCCACATTAAGTTCGAGACAAATTAAAACTGAGTTAAAATCCCCACGAGTGACTGCGAATATATGATATACCTTTTACGTTGTTAGAAAAAAAAAACACAAAACATTGGTGGTCAAAAAAACTATACTGATAACGAACCATTTCGGTAGCTGACTTATCAGGTTGAAATATGCCGTGTTTATCTCTTCTGGTATCAACACTATCTCGATGAAGAATTTGTATCATTCCGCAGATTAGTCTTTTAGACAAAGAGGATTTTTGATCAAGAATGGTGGGATTTATAAAACCAAAAGAATGGTCATTTTCTCTAGTGTGTTCAACCGAGGCTGTAGGATTATTTACATTTATTTTTTTGTGTCCCTGTCATGTTCAGATATACGTTTTTTCAAATAACGTCCTGTCTGCCCCACATAGCATTCAGTGCAATTGTTACAATTTATTTCGAGAATATACATAATAAAGTTTGTGTAAATATAATATGACTGTAACCAAACAATTGGTTGAGAATTTAAAATATAATTTTTTGCCCTCTTGCTCATAGAAGAGGACGAATGCTTCTCCACTTATAAGGAATTCAGGTGATATCGGTGATCCTCTGGAGTCACTGTACTCGAGCCATGTTCCTGTAGTAAGCCGTGTAGTGTCCGCTATAGGTAGTAGTTCCACTAAGTTATAGCGACACGGAGCTAAATTATCTGCTGCGAAATTAAAATTAATTTTGTATACATTTTATTGTAGATCAGTGGGTTTTTTTTCTTTTTGACGTGAAACGAATCTTTTTCCAATAGTGTTTTCGTTTGAAAATGCAATTTTAGATTGTTCATCATTCAAAATATTTCAGAGAGATTTCTTACATAGGTTATTTTATTAAATTTTATCATTTGATTATTTGTTTTGTTAGATGGTTTATTATCTTGAAGGATCTTATTAGTCAAAGATAGAGGAATTATTATTCTTCATTGGATTTTTTTATTTTGGGTTTGAGATTTTAGTGCTTAGTTTTAGATTTCTAATTATATTTATTTTTTGTTGGAAATTGTGTTGTGAGTGATAATTGAGAAATCTCTCTCAAAAAGTGGGTTTATGATACCAATCTACTTTCAAGACGTTGTTTGGGGATTAATGACTTTTCTGTCTAGAAAGGCTAAAGTTTGGTTGTTTTCTTCTTCTAAAGTAAATTTTAGTTTTGAGTGAAAACTGTTTTTCATTTATTATTGTTTACTGTATATACTCGGAAAAACTAATTTTTGGTGAGTCTTCTTACATTTTATAATTAAAAACTTTTTTATATTTTAAAACCCTGGAAATATTTTAATATTTTGTTGGCATTTTCCTTATTATATTTTTTCTATTATTTTCCCATATTAAAATTTTCTCAAAAAAAATTGTAAAGTAAAACTCATTGTTACAGAGCCCTGATGATGAATTCATTGAAATTCGAAACGTTGGCGAGAAAGCAATAGTTTTTCTATTTGAAGAACATATCTGTGGATCACCAAACCTACCATAATTCATTATAATTCTTGTTTATATCAATATTTATTTTGAAATTCGAACAATTGCTAATATTGAAGAGATTCAATTTGTTTGAAATGCTTGGTATATTTTAATGCCTCTTGTTGAAGTCAGAACATGGAGATAAGGTATCCGATTTATGTCGATTGTTTTCATGGTGAAATTTTTGTATGGTCTTGGCAATTTTTCTTGTAAGTTTTTATATCCTTCAGCGACATTGGTAGACTTCCGGCCACCGTGTCTCTTTGAAGTAGTGATATGTCCACCATTATTAGCAAATAACGTCGCCGAAGTTCGACGAAGGCAATGGCCTGTGTAATTTTTAGAATTGGGTAGCTTTGAATATTCTGCAATCCTTAGTCCTAGATTCTGTGGACACCAACAGGCTGAATAGAACATTTTCCTTTTTGTAATTTACAAATAATCTGTTGTGTGGAGTACTGCACTGTGAAAAATGTATGTGAAGTAACAATTGTTTTACAATACAACATATGAGTATAATTAGAAATAGGGGTATTGCCAATACAAAATATAATATAATTCGAGTAATATACCAAGACATGCGAGAAAACCTACTGAGATGAGTCGTAATTTTACAATCTTCATGTAGTAACCCTACACGTATTGTAATTTTACCAAACTGTTGGCAGTTTCCAATCAAAAGTTTTTAAAATTTAGGAACATTGTTCTTGACTTCGTTTACTACAATTCTTCGAAAATTTACAAAAATATATTGAAACTAAAATTACTCTGGTCATTAAAAAATTGAGAATGTTTTCAGTGTTTTTATGACTATGACTTGAAAATTACATGATATATTGTAATTCTACCGATTTTTTTTATTTTTCTCACGCGTTTTGTAATTTTACCAAACTGTTCGTCGGTTTCCAGTCGAAAGTTTTTAAAATTCACAGAGATTGCTCGTCATTTGATTTACTAAATTTTTTTGTTGAGTTACAAAAATATATTATAACTCAAATAACTATATAAACATTGAAAATTTACAAATCTTTTTAGTATTTCCACAAGTCTGACTTGAAAATTACATAATATATTGTAATTTCACTTGAAAAAATATTTTACTTATGCGTTTTGTAATTTTACCGAACTGTTGGTCGGTTTCCAGTCAACAGTTTTTTAAATTCACAAACATTATTTGTGATTTGATTCTCTACTCAGATTTACGCATCAAACGTTGCTAGCCTCTGTGTGTTTTCTTTTGTTTTGCCGGCTTTTCGGAACAATCGGCGTTGACACCGACTTTATAATGCTGCGATTTCGTTACTGAAAATTACTGTTTAGTGTAACTTGAATAACTGAAGCGTTTGGTTATTTTACAATCCACAAAAAGCAAGCATCTTTTAAATAATCAACTTTTTATAATTCTCATTGTTTAAACTTGTGTTAATAAAAAATCACATATTTGAATAGGGAGAAGTTGATCATACTTGTGAGACTATTACTGAAGTAACTGGAAGAAGTTATTGGTCATAATCGAATGCCATTTGTTGAAAGTTTAAAGAACAAGAATTGTTGATAAGTAATTCAATAATAATTAATTTTTCATTTCATATCAGTAATATATCATGGTACTCGACTGTAGTCATCTGACCATTTGTTCGCTTTATTTATCAATATATAATGAGAACTAAATTTTATAGTGAATTAACGATGCAATATACTGAAATTACAGAACATTTTCAATCAATTTTTTTATAACAAAATTACAACACCTGTATTAATTACATAAATAATAATTAAATGCAATATTTCTACAATGCACATACTGAAATTACAAAACATCTAATTTGTTTTACAAAATCAACATTTGTATTTATACTGAACAAATTCCCCTTTGAAGTTCAGTAAATTTCAACAATTTATTTGTGTAATTTCACTAAATGGAGTTGAAATAAGTCATGTAGTGCATTTACACAACTGAATTTTATTAGTTCTATATTGTTATGCGTTAAAACTTCCAACTTTTTTTTTTATAAAATTACTATAGAAATTTTGATCAGTGCATGAAGATAAATATTGCCTATACAATACCAAATTTTCTTGCCCAATTACAACAATACATCTTTCAATGTGTGTTTTGGAATCCGGTATTTCTACATCAACATGTCTTCCTTGTCGTGTATATGATCAATTGTCAGTGTTAGTTCTTTCCGTCTACACGCACCGGCAAACCCAAAGATTGTTGGAACCTGAAAGTAAAAATAAAGTTAATACTGTTTTCATAGAATCGTGATTTTTTGTTGAAATTACTTGCATTACTTTAGATTTCTTTGCTTCATGTGCCAACGTTCTTCCTTTTACGTTATTCACTGAAATGGTACTTTTCAGCATAAGAGTATATGTTCCGCGGGGTAAAGGATTTTGGATCAATCCATTTCGTGATCAAATCATAAACGTTCTGGTACCTATACTCAAAGTGTGTGGTGTGCATTATCATAATTATTCATAGCTCTCATGAAAAGATCGAATTCAGGTGAAATAAGACAAAGAAAAATATTGATCTATACTCTGTTGCCCAATGTGAGAGAGTAATGAATCATTATTGAACTGTAAAACCGAGTCATCTTCGCCGTATTCCATAGGCGTACGAGGTTGAATATGAAGTTAATGTCATTGGATAGCTTATGAAAAACTAAGAGGGGAATGTGCAAGTAGATATGGGACATCACGAATGGAACACATCTATAATTTTCCGGAGAACCCAAAAATGCAATAATATACTGGGTGTCCCAGTAGAAAAAACAAAAGTTTATATCATAACTTCTCAATGCAACGTTCAATTGTTTTTCAACTTACATTTTCTGGCGGTTCATAAGAAATGCTACAACTTTCCGGGTTCAACCATTTTTCTAGCTCTTCAAATAAGGAGGCTATCTATAGGTCCAAATATAACCAATAACCCTGTAAAATTGGTTCAAGGATATTTTGTACCAGCTTAGTGAGTGTTAATATGATTAGCCCCTACAATGGACAACGCTTAAGTATGCTCTGTAATTTCCTGTTCCAGGTACAATAAAATAATAAATTTACAATCAACTAGCTGATTATCTTTTCCTTACTTCTTTACACTATTTGCAGACGATACTACCATTTTTGGCAATCTGACAATGCAAATGATTTAACAAAAATCATATCCAATAATATGAAGAAAGTAATGAGTTGGTGTGATTCAAATCGTCTTTTTCTAAATATTTCGAAAACTAATATAGTAACTTTTGAATGTGAACTTGACAATATACCCATTGGGAATAACATAATTAAGAACAAGAGTAGCTTACAATTTTTAGGAGTACATATCGATAGAAAACTAAAATTTGAAGACCATGTTTATGCCTCATATAACAAAGTATCTTCTGGTTGTTATGCAGTCAGAGTAGTCGCAAATGAACTTGGTTCAACAGCAGCTAATACTGTTTATTTTTCTCTGGTGGAATCTCACCTGAGATATGGAATTTCATTTTGGGGCGTATGTAGTGGTTGTCTACTGCAAAATATTTTAATTTTGCAAAAACGAGCCGTAGATTACTCTTTACCACCCATGGAATTCTAACAGTGATTTTTATCTTTATAATGGAAACAGTGTGTTTAATTAAAAAATATTTGAACAAATTTCAATCCTCATCAACCCATTATGTGACAAGGCAATCCAACAACATTAAGTTGCCAATACCAATGACATCAGTCATGAAGGATTTCATTGTCTATAATGGTTGTAAAATGTTCAGCCATTTGCCAAAGAATATAATAGAAATAAAATCTTTACAATGCTTCAGAAAGGCTGTGAAATGTTTTTCAAGTGATAGACCATACTATAATATACAAGAATTTTATAATGATAATTTTTAAAAAACCAATCAATAATGTGATTTCAAATTTTATTTAGGGAATATTTCAATGTGACTTATATATTTTATTTATTATTATTTTTATATTTATATGAATTTACTTTATGGGTTAAGACAAACTTGTTTATTTTTACCAGTATTTTGTAACACATATACAGTGCGCGTCAAAATTATGGAACAAATTCGATAATCCGCAAGCCATGTACTTTTGACAAAAATACTGAAATAGGTCGATTTTTATTTTAAAATGCCGATTTTTTTATGTATATTCTAAAGAGGTTATGTCACTGGTTTTGACATGGTGACGTAATCGGTAATTTTTTCAAATTGGAATATATGTCTTGTGATACCTCATCTGAAAGGCCTTTCAATACTGCATTCAATGATAATAATTAATTAGATATTAAAAATTATTATTTTATTTCAATAAGAGAATAACTTTATATCCAACAAAATAGAACAGTTAAATGAGATGTTCGAAATGCCATTTACCAGTCTCTTGACAATAAGCAAATCTACGGACACATTCCTCTTGCACATTGCGAATAACTTCCGGAGTAATTCTGTTAATTTCGATCCTAATTCGATTTTTCAACTCTTGTAGATTTTGTGGCCTATCTACATAGACCTTCGATTTCAAATAACCCCACAAGAAAAAATCCTGGGGCGTAAGATCTGGAGATCTTGGGGGCCACTCTATCGGTCCGCGTCTACCAATCCACCTCCTAGGAAAACAGTTATTCAATAACTCGCGAACATCACGTGCATAGTGCGGGGGTGCACCATCTTGTTGCAACCAAATACTTTCATTTGGTGACTTAGGATTGTTGGCGTTTGGAAAAATATCGGCAAGGCTAGGTATGAGTTCATTTCTTAAAAATGTCAAGTAACGCTCCCCTGTGAGATTTCCTTCGAAAAAATACGGGCCAATAATCTTGTCGTTTATTATCCCTGCCCAAACATTGACTTTCTGAAGGTATTGAGTATGCCCGTCCATCATCCAGTGAGGATTATCCCTACTCCAATATCTGCAATCCTGACGATTTACTGAACCGTTGATTGCGGTTACAAAAATCCTGCATTATTTCACAGAACTCCACACGGCGATCGGGATCATCATCATTGAGTTGTTGATGTAGCTGTACTTTGTATGGATGGTACTTTTCTGCTTTCAGAATACGGTATACAGAACTTTGGGATATGTCAAGGTCTGCTGCAATTTGTCGTGAAGTATTGTGAGGATTATTCTCAACACCCAATAGAACATCAAGTTTCACGTTTTCTTCTATTTTAGAACGTCCAGCATTCGGAATATGTTCGACATGACCAGTTTCTCTGAATTTTTTCCCAATCTTACTGACTGTTGAACGACTGATAGGTCTATTTGAATACTTCGCATTGAATAAGTCGCATACCTCTTGCTGAGTTCTGGTTCTATCTCCGCATCCAATAAAAATTTAAATTTCTATGCGTTGGGTTTCACTTAAAGTAGCCATAGTTCACTCTTAGAACCTTTTCACTTGAAATTTGTGAAGAATATTTCTTGATATTTCAACTGACATTTATTTGACACTGACTTGCCTATTATGGCATTAATTTGTGATTGTCTTTTGTTTCCATTTTAGACTAGGAAATTGGAAAGGATCCATTGGTGTAGTAGAGCACTGACTCACTAGTCTGCCAGGGCAGTCTGAGGGATCAGAGCTTCGGCTCAAAAAAGTAAAATTTTGCATTTTTTAACACGCTTTTATTATCTTTACTTGTAACTAAATAACTCACAATGTAATAAAATCTTGGAAGTAAATATTCACCCACTTCCAATCTTCCGAATAATCTGAAATTTGTCACACATATCAAGGACCGATGACAATACAAGAATTTCATAATCATAATGTAATAATAATAAAAATATATTTTTCCAAATGCCAACAATCCTAACTCACCAAATGAAAGTATTTGGTTGCAACAAGATGGTGCACCCCCGCACTATGCACGTAATGTTCGCGAGTTTTTGAATAACTGTTTTCCTAGGAGGTGGATTGGTAGACGCGGACCGATAGAGTGGCCCCTAAGATCTCCAGATCTTACGCCCCTGGATTTTTTCTTGTGGGGTTATTTGAAATCGAAGGTCTATGTAGATAGGCCGCAAAATCTACAAGAGTTGAAAAATCGAATTAGGATCGAAATTAACAGAATTACTCCGGAAGTAATTCACAATGTGCAAGAGGAATGTGTCCGTAGATTTGCTTATTGTCAAGAGACTGGTGGATGGCATTTCGAACATCTCATTTAACTGTTCTATTTCGTTGGATATAAAGTTATTCTCTTATTGAAATATAATATTAATTTTTGTTCACCCTGTAAAAAAATATCTAATTAATTATTATCATTGAATGCAGTATTGAAAGGCCTTTCAGATGAGATATCACAAGACATCTGTTCCAATTTAAAAAAATTACCGATTACGTCAAAACCAGTGACATAACCTCTTTAGAATATACATAAAAATCGGCATTTTAAAATAAAAATCGACCTATTTCAGGGTTTTTGTCAAAAGTACATGGCTTGCGAAATATCCAATTTGTTCCATAATTTTGACGCGCACTGTATGGTTTTTATATATACAAACTGACTTTATGTATTGAGTGAAAATTGATTATTTTAAATGTATTTTGTTTTTACATATAAACTGCGTTATAGATTAAGTGAAGCTTTGTCCACAAGATTACCCTTATGACAATAAAGTATATTCTCTCTCTCTCTCTCAAGAGTTTTTTTTTAAATAATATTATGTAGATATAAATCCGTCCCTGCAATAAGAGATAACGATATGGTGGGATATGTTTTACAAATGGAAGGTTTCTCTAAGAAAACGTTTATAAGCTTAGGTAGAGGCACAGGTAATTCATCTATCTGTGCCTCAGTGTTTAAAAAATTTGAAATGTTTAGTAACTTTCCGGCAGTTGTTGGAAAAGTTCGTTCTTGAAAATGGCTAGTGTTTCTGAATTTGTTGCTGAGGAACGGATCAGTAAAAGTGCGCTTTCTAAAAATGAGAAAAATATTATTATCAATGTGTTCAACGCTGTTCGCCACCAAAACTCAACATTCCGAGTTACAAAAATAGTTGAAATGTGTTCCAATATGACTGAAGTCGGACAGTCAACATATACCGACTTGTGCACGAGGATAAACGAGGCCCCATCAGGTCACCGAAGAGAAGTACAGGAAGAAAATAAACAGTAATAAATAAGGATGAAAAAACTGCCATCAGAAGAATCATAATCGTTTTATTTAAAAACAGAAATACCTACCTTGAACAAAATAATGTCCCAAAAAAAAAAAAAAAAATTTTATAAAAAACAAAAGAAAATCATATTAAAGACAAGGAATAATTATGGCGACGACGATATTTGAGGGCAGTTAGACAGTTAGACAGAATATTCATTATAACGACAAAACTTGGTTAAATGAAAGATATGCCGGTGGTAAAATATGGCAGGAAAAAACTATAAAATGCGCAGAGCAAGCTTTCCTGGAAGGATGGTCCACTGAAATAAAAGCATTCTCGGGAAAAGGTGAAAAATTGATAAATACTCACATTGGTAGCAAAACTGGATTTGTCGATGGTGGCTTACTAGCATTTCAATCAAAACGGACTGGATACTATCATGAAGACACAAACGCTGATGTTTTCGAAGAAAACTTCCAGCAAATGCTTGATCTTATTCCTCCTGTGTCTGTTATAGTCATGGATAATTCCAGCTAGGGGAGACCCGGTAAAAATGATCCCTGCGGGTAAAATGATCACCCTATGCTATGTCACGACACTCTATATTAGATGTATAACCTTGAAAATCTACACTTTGAACTGGGACAGCACTATTCTCTTAGTCTACAACTCAAGAAAATCCGAAAAAGTACCAACATCTTCTTGCAAAAAAATTACATCATTCATTGGCTTACTTCAAATAAGAAGTCATTTCACAAAGATATGCTGAGAAAGGAGCTATTGGAGATTCTAAAGTTGAATAAACCTCTTTGTACGAAATTTGTTGTCGACGAAATCGCTTCAAAATGGAATACAACGGTACTTTGCCTTCCGCCATTTATCTGTGAATTGAACTCCATGGAATTGGTGTGGGCAGCAAGGCATGACCCTCTTTTCAAAATAAGAGACATAGAAAACCTCTTGCAAGAGGAAATAATGACAGTGGATTGTGAGAAATGGAGTAAGTGCGTCGAACATGTGATTGGAATAGAAGAAGGAATGTGGGAAGCTGATAACGTGCTAGAAAACACTGTAGAGCCCCTTATTATTTCTCCCCAACGATGATAATTTATCGGACTACTCGGAGTATGATGGCTAAAATTCAAAGATCAAGTTGTTGTATTGTAAATAGTAGATTTTTTCATGAATATTAATATTTTTTCAAATTTATCTATTCTCATATTATTATTACTTTTATATCTACTTGATATTGGAGTAATTATTATCTCGATTAACTGCCTATCTCTACAATTATAATCATGTGTAATAATTATCATACTTATTATTCTAATAAACTTCCTGTAGTTACACCACCGCTGTCATATAAGTTTCATTCAGGAAACTCCTCTTTCTATTGTTATGCAAATTATGGTGACCATAATTCAGGACCGATTCGGGGTGTGTACGTCTTAAATAACTAAAATACGGAATTTAAAAAAAATATCATTTACAATACAACCTTTAAGTTGTCCACCATGTTTAATAATGGGTTCTGTCATTGCAAATTTATATTTTATCACTCTCTCACCTGAGGAAACAGAGTATAGTTAGTATCTTAGCGAAACCACCTTGTGATACATAAGAAACGTACGTATGTTGCTCATGAGTGAAACCAGCTCCTCAAACTCTCAACAGTGCACACAATTGACAATAAAAAAACGTAAACAAGGATTCGTACGAAAAAATCACAATAGATACGTAGAGGAGACCATACACTATGGCTAACGGCAAAGATTAGAATGCTAGAATTGGATGCTGCGGTCCGAAAGATCAAAGAAGAGATTTTGAATATCCGCATCGCATCGACATAAAAAACTGTCCAGAAGCTAGTGAGGCGGGACTCCAACTGAAAATAGAGCAACTTAAAAATACAGTATCAAAACTTGAGAAAAAACATATTGAACTTAAAGAAGAAGTAGAATACCTCAAAGGAAAACAAAATAAGAGAAATATTTTGATATTCGGGCTGAATTAAAAGCGAGGAGAGATTACGGCGGAAAATCTGTGTGAGGGTCTTGAGGACTTACTTGGTGTTGAACTAAAATATAGTGACTTTGATGACGTTTATCGACTGGAAAATTCAGACAATTGCCCAATAAAAATTGAATTCATCGCAAACTCTAAGAAGAGAAAAGTTCTTCAAAAATTATTTATTAATATTACCGACCATTACACTATTATAGAGAAACTAGAAATGAATATCAATTTCCAGAAAAACAACTGTATACAAATGGAAACATTATTGATTTTCCAGGTTTGAAAAGAGACCTGCAAGATTTCAATTGGAACCGGTTTGTCAATTGATAGCATAGATGATGCAACAGTGTTCTTTCTAGACGTATTGAAAAAACAAATTGAGGAAAATTTAAAACACAAAAAAGTCAGGCACGAACATATTGAGAGAAAAATAAAGATTACTGATGGCATAGTTCGGTCCATTAACCTCAGGGATAGATTATTCAAGAAATACAAAAATAATTTGTTCGATACAGTATTGAAAGAAGAATATTTGAACTACAGAAATATACTGAATTGTTCAATTAAAAACAGGAAAAAAGTTATTCTATAGAAGAGTCGAAAACAATCAAAGTAATAGCAAAGCATTGTGAGACACAATAAAAACATTGAATAAATATTAAAATAATAAAGGAAAACAAGGAGGAAATTTCTGATTTTATCAAAATGTTATATGTACGGTGAAAATCTTGCTAGGCAGGTAATAATTCCATAAATCCTACTCTGAAGCAATTTTCTTGACATCCTTCTATATTTTTCCAGCCAACAGAGGAAATGAAAGTTATAAATTTGATTAATTTCCTCAAATCCACAAAGCATCAGGAATTGATGGAATCAAATCTGAAACATTGAAAGAAATCAAAAATGAAATCGCGAATCCGCTGATACATCTAATAAATAAAGTACTATTAGAGGACCATTTTCCATCAATTTTCAAAGAAGGTATGGTCCAATCTCTATTCAAGAAAGGTTGTAAAAAGTAATTATCGCCAAAGCAACTTATGTAACATATTTTTGAAAATTATATCATCCAAACCAATCAAATACTCAGAAACGGAAGTACTTGATTTATGTCAGCATTATTATTATACAATTTTGATAAACCAGTAAATTTAATCTACCACCCATCAACCATGAATACCAAACCCTTCTGAAAACGAATAACGCTCTGAAAAAAGCATCATACATGAAAAATAAGGCGGACAAATCGTGTTTCTGATTGAATCAGATACTAAGAATCACTTTCGAAGTGTTCTGAAGGAAAAATCAGTAAATTCAAATATATTGTAAATAAACTCCAACTTACATTACATAAAGTACGAAATGTATTACTCACTCAATTCACTACGAAATATTGCAAATTATAATAACTTTCCAAAATAATTATTTTTCGCTGTGGAAAGAATATTCAATTTTGTATGGCCTTCAAGGAAAAAAATAATGAATTGAAGTTCACTTCTCCATACATAGTTTTCTATAGTTATGTCTAACCTAACATAACCTTGTATGCTAGTTATACTTTTTTTTATTTGCATCAGATAGACATATTAGGAAGCCTTTAGGGAGATTTGAGTCTCTCCAACTCTTGATAGAAAAATTCAAAGTTATACAAAAAAAATGCTGTTTTTGTTTCCAATGAAAATTTTAAAAAAATTCGCACACATGTCTTGATTGATGGCAATTCCAGAATCTTCAAATGAATTATGAAATCTACCTTTCCGACTGGCCGCGCCACTTTGATTTTATAGCGACGAACTCTTAAGGCAAAAATATAATGAAAATACTTATGAGAAAAGTGATATTTTGATTATCCAGTTGATTAGAGTGAATAAATTATTATTTTTGTAGGCATAGCTGTGAAATATATCCTGAAGTTGACACATAACAAATATATTATATTGCCTCCAGTGGTCAATCAACAAACATGATGGTTGCCATTGAATTTTCTGTTTTTAGGTTAATACATTTCAATTTTAATACCCTATAGAAATTTATTCAACTCGCATCCATTAGTTTCAACAAAATCGGCTGTTTAATCGTCCCTGGTAGGCGGGGTAACGATTCCGGAAGTTTCCGAATTCTACTTCAATAACTATGGAAGATACGGAAGTTTTCGGATATCATATAATTTTCACCCTATCTGGCAATTCAAGAAGAGGCATTTTATATTCATGTCTCGACAAGGAGCACCACTATCTCCAGATCTCACTCCCATGGACTTTTTTCTATGGGGATATTCAAAACGAATCGTCTCCTATATGAAAGATTCAACCCAGCACAGGCTTGCAATACTGTTACTCCGGAAATGATTAGGATTTTCAATAACATAAAGAAAAAGTAAAAATAAAATCGTGTGCGGTCGGGGGGTTCACGTCAGGAACGAAGTTTCTTTACTCGGCTTGGGGTAGGTGCTGACTGGTAGAAAACCTCACGTAATAACACAAGCAATACTTCACCTATATATCCTTTTTCCAAACTCCTCCGATACAGTAAAAGCTATTTTCAACCGACGAAACCAAGAAGGAGGAGGTTCTCTAGTCGACGCGTATATTTTTTTTTATGTATGACCACGCATAACTTTTTCTGAGACGTCCGATTCCGATAATTTTTCAGTGGATAGGGTGTACTTCAAAGTTGGTCCCATTTGAATTTGAAAGAAGAAATCCACCCCTTAGGGTAGCAAAATGAAGGATATTGATCACTCACCCTCTGAATTCTGGTCCGTTAACCGATTCTATCAGGCATAACTTTGTACTGGGTTCTTCGATTTGGATGATTCCTGTTTATTAGATAGGGTATACCTCATAGTTGATCATATTTGGATTTCGAATGAAATTATCTACCCTTACGCGTAGAAAAATAGGGGATAATTGATTTTTCACTTGTGAACATTGGCACACCTATGACAGATCGTTATTGTCATAATTTTTGTTCTCCCACATCCGTCACAATCATTATATTCTATGAGAGGATGGAATGATATACAAAGTAATGGAATAATCAGTCGCAGATGATTCCACATCTGATTTTATGAACATCCTGTTTATATTTTCAACAAATCAACGGAATAATGGAATAAACTAATCAGAACAACAAAAATAATTTATATTACAACAAATAGTAAAAGTAGATAATCATACTATTTAACTGATAAGAGTTGAAGTAAGGTGGGTAAGGAAGTATTTTGGAAGTAATAAATAAACAAGTAGGTAGTAATTAGTAGAATTCAGTCACAAAAAATATAAAAATAAAAACTTTTTAACCAAAAATTAAGCCGACGGAATACGGAACTGAAAAGTAAAAAATAAAATAAACCTCTTTAGTCTCAATAACTGAGCTCCTAAACTAATGTAACTAATTTTGAGTAGGCGCCAAACGAACAATCAACGAAGATCATTAAATTACTTCAGAAAAGTTATCAGAATGTCACCGCACAACTCGATGTCATCATTTTACGCCTTACCTAATTCATTTGCTTGTTTGTTTGGCGCCCACTCAAAATTAGTTACATACATTAGTTCAAGAGCTCAGTTATTGAGACTAAGAAGGTTCATTTTATTTTTTACTTTTCAGTTCCGTATTTCGTCGGTTTAATTTTTTGTTGAAAAAATTTTTATTCCTGATAATACTATTCGTTATATTATATATCATATTCAATGTAAACCATTGATCCAACTTCGGCATACAAAAAGCATAAGAAATAATTTCAAAAAAATATATAATTATCTAAACAAACATTATATAGTTTCTCAATATTTTTCGCTTTGGAAATTGACGTTTTCTATTCTATCGCATTTAATTGTCATTATACCATGCAATACTATTGGAGTAAGATCCCAGAGCTGGCAAACCTACGTCATTTTAGGAAAGCTGAAATTTTGAGTAAGAATAGTGTGAAATGTAGTTAAGAATGTATGCAATAGCGATATAGCCGGGTGGTCTTAGGCGCCAGCTTTAACAGATTTGAGCTGTGTATCTCGAAACATGGCGTGGGTTCAAATCCCACTACTGACGGTTTTTCCTTAAAATTGAGGAATGACTTGTTTTGGAAAAAATATTCAAATGAAACAACAAATCTTTTCTCAATTTCGAAGAGAAACAAATGAAGAAAACTTCAGGTGTTGGGATTCGAACCCAGGCTCTCTTTCGAGATCCAGAGATTAAATCTCTAATATCTGGCGGCTCAGACCCCTCGGCTGTCCGAGTCTATTGACTGTCAGAATATTAGCAACGTATCTTTGCTAAAATGTCATAGGTTCACGAGTGTCTCGAAGACATCGCAATATCATACAGAAAAGAGTTGTGACATAGTCGCTGTGACCAGAAGTGGCAAGTTTTACGTTAACAATGTTGTACTAACGTCGCTACGCTATTATAACGTTCAACATTCATTCACCTGACACGTACTACGGAACTAATTGACATGGCGAATGTCAAACTATTTAGATTTAGGATGAAATGTCTAAGATCCCTGGTGCTTGCACTTTTACCTGTAGAAGTTTGGGATCGACTTGGCGACACTTGGCCTACTTGATAATAGAGATTACTAGCGTGTTAGATGCCGCCAATTTTGTTTTAGTTTGAATTCAGTAACAGGGTATATTTATTTCCTCAGCTTTCTTTTTGAGACTAACTGTTCGCGGGTTCTAATCCTAGCTTTGCTATTGGTTGAAAAGAGACATCTGTCAAACTTCACCAATAGCAAAGCTAGAATTAGAAGCCCCCGAATATTTCACAAAGAAAGCACTGTCGTGTTGTTTTTCGTATTCTGTACCATTTGAATTTGAGGTTTTGACAGACGGAGAATTGGAAATGAAATTGTCATTGAATTGCAGAAAATATATAATTCAATGCATACAATATGATGAACTATGAAAATATCATTATTAGTCAATTCATCAAGATTTGTACTTGCTTTTCGTACCTAAAAATAAACAATTCCTCACGCACTAATGAACTGATGAACGAGTGATTTTTTAAGGAACAAACTCAGGAATAAGCTAAGCAAGATTTCAAATCAAAGAGATGGAAAACGCATAGATACCGACAAAACACTGAAAATAATTTCATATAAGATGCTGCAGATGTCAGAAATTGAGTTCTGGCTTCAAGCGAGAATATAAACAAACATTTTTGGACGGCGCCATCTACCACAGACTAACCACAGAGAGAAGCTCTGTTGAAGTAACAGGTGGTGTCCCCTCGAAAATCTAAACAATATCGAATCAGTTCATTCACCAGGGTTTTTAGATATCTTAATTTAGAATGCCAGGTGACATTTGTTTATTCGTCATGAGAGCAAATTATAAATTCATGAAAGATAGTCAAAACAAGTACAATCCCAGGGGACGATGGACAGATTAGATAATAGGACAGATGCAAGGTAAGTATCTTGACATGTTTTTTGGGTAACCTTCCATAGTCTAAAAATGTAAATATAATCAGGAAAATCTATACAAGTGTAGAAAGGGCAAACTAACTTTGGCAGATCTCAATTGACATCCGTCAGTTGAAAAAGCGAAAAAGACTGTGCAAGAAAAAATCCAAATTATTAAAACAATTAAAGGAGATTCAGAAGATTTTGAGAACGAGGGCAGATATAGTCCCCGAAACGTCAATCAAAAACCATATAGAGAAGTATCTTTTGAATAAAAAAAAATTTATAGGCAAATTCAGAGAACGGCAAGTTATTGACTAATTGAATCATTTTTCTATAGGAAATATAATTTGGTGAACGCAATAACTTATCGGGGTGAACTGATTAGTTTGCCCTTTCTACACTTCTATAGATTTTCCTGATTATATTTTCATTTTCAGACTGTGGAAGGTTACCCAAAAAACATGTCAAGAAACTTTGTTCCTCCACAAAAAACCACATTCATTCAATACTCACAAGTACGGTATAGGCCGCAATGTGTTAGGGATTTCAAGAATATGGAAAATCTTTACAAGAAATTTTCAAGTTCCCACAGTAGTCTTACTTTTCTATGCAGATGTCGAGATTAATAGTATCATCCGGAAGGGTTTGAGATTGGAAACGCCATATCATAGCCAACAATGCAAAAGAATAATCGAAAGAGCGGGCCACGCAATGGTGAGAGAACGAATACAGTTTCACAGGAAAAACAAGGTGAATTTAGAAATTTTTATCAATAACCTGGAACAGTTCATGAAACAAAATCTGATTCGAAATGACTTCATTTTAATCGTGGATTTTTCAATTCACAGAAAAATCTTTTTATCAATATTTAATTGAGAATGTTTCCCTTTTCAACTATGAATACTTGCACCACTGTATTCACAATTCCTACAACTCATACAATCGAAAGAGAAACACAACACATATAAACAAATTTCACAAATTAATGGAAGAAAAACGAATACACCCACAACACATATCAAACAACAACAAAATTTCTGAAAAAACTAATCAATTTGTCATCAAAAAACTTAGACATTCACGAAAAACTTGTGTTGGCAAAGGGACTGAACGTCGCAGTTGCACCCAAAATGGGTCCAACGGTGGAAATGATCATTGCCATCGAAGCAACAGCTCAACGTTTACCACCTGGAATAGCAGGTGATTACAGATCGGACTGCAAAAACGCACTCACACAACCTTATCATCCTTGAAGTAATTTAAACAAATACGAAAGAGATGCATTGAGATCTCTTCTATCAGACAATCAGATCAAAATACTTCCAGCTGATGAAGGTAACGCAACAGTCATCATGAACACTACTGATTATGAGAACAAACTAACACAAATGATCTCAAACACCACATATCACACACTCAATCAAGTCACTACCATATCAGTAAACAAAGTCTACAAAAAACTAAACAAAAATCCAACCCCATCAATAGAAAGCAAAATATACCGAACTTTGGCCAAACACAAAAACATACTCACGAAAACAGAACGCAGAGACCTAGTATCACACCACAGCAAACCCCCACATTTTTATGGGTTACCAAAAATACACAAACCATCTCATCCTCTACGCCCTATTGTTGGTTCCATTGGATCTCCTTCACAAAAACTCGCTAGATACCTACTCAACATTCTGAAACCACTAGCTGGAAATGGAAATAGGTTTATAAAGAATACCCCTCACTTTCTGGAGAAATTGAATGAATTACAAATTCAAGATGGAGATCTTCTAGTAAGTTTTGATGTCGAAAGTTTGTTTACTAATGTCCCTATTGATAAAACTCTAGAAATCATGAAAGAAAGATTAGAAAATGATACATCACTGAAGATAAGAGGAAAACTGGATGTCAGTTCCATCATAGAATTACTCAAACTATGCACAGAAAAAACATATTACCAATTCAAGAACGAATTTCATCAACAAGAGTTTGGTATGGCGATGGGTTCTCCTTTGTCACCCATTTCAAGTAACATATCCATGGAATACTTTGGAGAATCCTTCGTTGAAACATTCCACAATGGTCCAAAAATATGGTGGAGATAGGTAGATGATGTTTTCGCTATCTGGAATCGAAGTGAAGAAGAATTAAACATTTTCTTGGATCATATAAACGGTCAAGAACCGACGATCAAATTCACGTTAGAATCAGAACAAAACAACCATTTCCCCTTTTTAGATGTCATGATCCAAGAATCATCATCCCGAATGGAAACATCTGTACACAGAAAGAAGACGCATACCAATCGATATCTGCACTACAACTCAAACCATCATGCCAGTGTGAAAAAAGGCATAGGCTCTATAATCGAGCCCAAACAGTTTGCAATTCCAACCAGAATCTACAGGAAGAAATAAACCCCATAAAATCTGTTCTCAAGGAAAATGTATATCCGGATCAGTTTGTGGAAAAAACAATCACTGACATTGAAAACAAAAATCCATCAAACAACCAATTAACACAACCAACAGGAGTACTCCCATCACCTACACATTTCACAACCAACATAATACCTTATGTCCCCGGATTATCTGAAAAGATCAAACGAATTGGACATATGTATGATGTGAGAACATCATTTAGAACAACAAACACACTGATATCTATACTTACACAAAAAAAAACAAAAAACAAAGAAGAAAGTACCAAAAACTGTGTTTACAACATACCTTGTTCGTGTGGTGATAGTTATATAGGAGAAACGTCAAGATCATTGGAAGTGCGCCAAAGTGAACATCAGAGTTACATCAGAAATCGACAAATAACCGGATCAAAAATTGCAGAACATATCCTCGCATCCAATGGCGATCATACGATTGAATGGAATAGGACAAAAATCTTGATGAAAGAACCACATCAAGAGAGGAGGAAATTGAAAGAAACGGCCTGTATTCTTCTCTCCAATAACAACTGCTTTTCAACAAATTCTGTTGGAATGGATCATACATGGTTACCTCTACTCAGAGAGAAAGTGAGATATGGTAGAATGCTAATAAACTGATCTGAACAACACCCCATATATCAAATGAGCAATACGGCACTCTCAAACTTTTTTGGCAGATCTCAATTGACATCCGTCAGTTGAAAAAGCAAAAGATACTCTGCAAGAAAAAATCCAAATTATTAAAACAATTAGAGGAGACTTAGAAGATTTTGAGAACGAGGGCAGATATAGTCCCCGAAACGTCAATCAAAAACTATATAGAGAAGTATCTTTTGAATTTTTGAAAATTTTTTTGATAGGCAAATTCAGGAAACGGCAAGTTATCGACTAATTGAATTATTTTTCTATAGGAAATATAATTTGGTGAACACAATAACTTATCGGGGTGAACTGATTAGTTTGCCCTTTCTACACTTGTATAGATTTTCCTGATTATATTTTCATTTTCAGACTGTGGAAGGTTACCCAAAAAACATGTCAAGAAACGTTGTTCCTCCACAAAAAACCACATTCATTCAATACTTACAAGGTACGTAGTTCAAAGGTTTGGTATAACACCAGGTAGAGGTGATTTCGACAGGACGATTATACCATAACCATAAACTTCAGAACTCGGAAAATATCAAATTACTCTATTTTTCAGGTTTTCCATCTCCTATCAGACTGAAATCAATGCATCAGCCTTGTAATATGATTCCACTTAATATTCAAAACGATCAGACAACTTACACTACTGGATTTAATATAAACACTATACAAATGTATGGAACCACATGCAAGCGATAGTTGCTAGTCTCCTCACGAGTTCGATTGTGAAAATATCAAAATTTTTGCTACAGAAAAAAAATACCAAAAAAAGAGAATTTTTAGAAATGGTTCATATAATGAGAAATAAAAACGCATTGAATGACAAAACAGATATCAAACAACTCAGCAAAATATACCACAACATAATTTAACAACATCCATTCTCCAAAATATTTAAAAGAATAAGACTAAACAAAAGTTTTCCTTGTTGACCCTCCCAAACAATAAAACAAAAAAGAACAGTATGCCAATGTTACACTTTCTACCACATCTTTATAAACATATACTCACACCCAAACATCAAAAGAACAAACAAACGAACAAACCATCAATAATCCTGAAGACGTCGAAATACTGACAAATGTCAATTTCAGTTCACTCCAAACCATACGATCGACTCATACAAGAACAAAAGATACCAATTTTGTTTCGAGACACTGTTATTCCTCACGAGAATGGTAAAAAAGAAAGAAAACGCCTCCAAACAGCACAATGTGCTGAACAAAAAACCATTTTAAAACGGAATATGTGTTGTAGGTGGGAATAAATGCACAAAATAGCCAATGTCCCATATGGATTTTTTTTTTGTAGAAATCTGATGAAGCCTGGGGGGCTCTAGGCGAAACGTTATAATGAAAAGTTCATACAATAAACTATAAATAAGTCTCTATAAATTGTCTGAAGAACCATAACCCAAGAAACAACCCTCTTATATATATATATATATATATATATATATATATATATATATTTGTAAGGCAGATTAGATTTTTGTTTTGTCATTTTGATTTATATATATATATATATATATATATATATATATATATATATAGGCTTCCAGGGGAAACGTCGTCCCAAATTATAAAAAACACAGATTCTACACTGGTTTTTATTTTTATATTCATGCAGAACCAATCCTCAAGAAAAGTACCCCCTATATATATATATATATATATATATATATCGAAAGCTTTCGATACTGTAAGTCATTTACAATTGCTTGAAGCGATCGAAAATATGGGAATTCGCAGTACCCTGCATAACCTTATGAAAAGCTACTTACAAAACAGAAAACAATATGTTGAAATAAAAAGAACTAGAAGTGATGAGAAAGAAGTCGAATATGGTGTCCCACAAGGAACAGTGCTAGGACCAATACTGTTTACGATTTATATCAATAATATTCTCACCATGAGTACCACTGGAGATATAATTAGTTATGCAGATGACACTGCCATATTTTATCAGGATGATAATTGGGATGATTTGAGAATGAAAGCAGAAAGTGACCCATCTCAAATTCTGACATTATTTAATCATAAATTACTAACGATTAATACAGACAAAACAAATTTTATCCCATTTACATCATACAAAAGTAATCTGCCACCATACACACTCTTGAATATTAAAAATAGTAACACATCAATAGAATCTAGAAATGATATCAAATACTTGGGTGTAACAATAGATAACCATCTCAGATGGGACATACATATTAATAATGTGACAAAAACTATACGGGGCTTCTTATACAAATTAAAATATTACAAAAAAAATTGGACAATTACCACCTGAAAATCTTATACTCGGCACTAGTTGATTGCAATATGGAATTTCAGCATGTGTACATTTAACTCAACTTGAAAATCTACAAAAGCGCCTTTTGAAAATCACGTACAGTAAAGACCCCACTTATTCTAGTGAATCTCTATATGCAGAGGCAGAAGTCCTGAGTATTCGTCAAATATTATTTTACAATCAATCAAATCAAATATTATTTTACAATCTAATCCTCCTCCTTCATTCTCACAAAGCTCTTGTTGAAAACGTGGATCATAGATACTTTACAAGACAAAAAACTGGAAACTTTATGAAAATACCTTTATCAACAAAAAAAATTGGACAGAGAAGCTTTACTTTCTGTCAAAGCGTTCAACTTTCTACCCGAAAAACATAAAAACGAAGTATTTGAAATAAACTCGCGCAATATGTACAAAAAGAAACTGAAAAAATTTATACTTGGCACCAATTTGAAGATCATTAGCAGTCTACTGTCCTAGAATGCCTATCTCGGAAATACAAACTTCTAATATCTCAATTCTATTCAATTTGAGATTATACTTAAAGGAAATGAATAATAATTCAAATAATAACACATTCTTTTTGGCAAGGAAAAACCTACGCGCGGCTCTAGCTATTGTGGGTTTATTACTTACGTTAAATTGTATATTTTATTTTATTTTTACAATTTTATACTACATGTCATTACTTTCAAATGTTATTTTATTCTAATATGCCTCAAGTATGTATGATAAAGTTGACTATGTAACATGAATTAAAAAATTCCTTTTACTTCTTAGCATCATGTTACAAATTTTTTAATGGCCATTTTATTATTTTATTATGTGATTCGACTACTTGATCATCTGCATGTACATATGCTATATTTTAACATGTGTCAACATGAGAAATATTAATCTTACATATTGCTATTTTAGATCTAATATTATAGGTATTACCCTCATTGATTATGTATCCTTTAAATATGCTATTACTTCAAGTGTCTGGATTAACTGTACACATACCCTGTCATGCCCTACGAACATATCTTCATCTATTGTAGGGCAAACAATTTATTCCCCTTCATCCTTTCCCCTTCATCTATGCTATGAATCAAAAGGTAAATGAATTATTATCATTATTACATTTTATTCACTTTCCAATTATAACTGTAGTAGTATTGTAAGGATTGAATATTGATTGCAGTAGAAGTAGGTAACATAAATCATTAAATCATTAATATTATTTTTATTTTATTGAAGCGAATATTTTTTTTTTTTTTAAAAATTTTTTTTTATATATATATATATATATATATATATATATATATATATATATATATATATATATATATATATACGCTTCAATATCTTATAAGGCAGATTAGATTTTTTTTTGTCATTTTAATTTATATTTACAAATTATAGAACTAAATACCTACATAACACAATATAACCAACAAAAAGAATCTAACTGAAGGTATGATACAAAATGTGGTCATCACGACCAATGTGTTTATGTGTTTATAAACCTATGTACATTACATGAGTACGATATGATGTAATTGAAAAGTTTCCAAAATCTATTCATCAGAACCACATAATATATTCATTGTCATAATAACCTCACACAACTGCTTTTCAGCTTTACTTAACGACACACAATTCATTCAGGTACAAACCTCAGTACAGCTTTCTCTCGAGAATTCTTTATTGTACTCTCATAATAACTACTCTACAACATCATAGCAACTCCCTAAAGTTATAAAACGGACTTCTTAGTTATGAATCATGGCAAATGCGTATTAGTCTTTAAGACGTTATAAGAAGTCATTATGTAAATTTTCTGACTCTGTGCTACTTGGACACATATTCAATGTGAACCATTAATCCAACTAATCCATAAGAAATTATGTCCAAAAAAGGATATAATCATCCAAACACAGGTTATATAGAAATATAAAAGAAACAAAAATATCTTTCACGTATTACCACTCAACGATAATATCCGACTTGTATTTGCATACCGCTCATGTATCATTTTGTATATCCCGCAAGCAGAACAGCAGTTCGGATGGCTTCGTACACCTTCGGAATCGTATGAGCAAGAGCTGGATGCTTGTCACACATACTCGTATATAATGGAAAGAGAGAGAAAGTCGCATGGAGGGGATATAACGCTTTTTTCTTACGTGACGATTTCCACCAGTCAACACTTACCGCAATTCTTCAGAACTATTCGAGAGATCAATCGTTTCTTATATCATGATACACAATCAGCCATACTGAACGACTATTTCATTTCTGAAATTAACTTATATTAATATTCATCATTTTCTAGACTTCCAGCTTCCAAGTTTATTGAAGAAGTTGTACCTCTACTTTGCTACATCCCTAAATTAAGTCTCAATTTATAATCCTTCTTCTGGATGAACTTATAAAAGCAATAAAAATGATAAAGTAATCAGGATTTCGATAAAACTTTCGTGATCGAAACCAGTGTCGTAGAGAAAATTGGAGTAACTTTATATACCAGGAAATTGTCACAACGCTGCTCAGTTCGTAGGTTTCATGTTATCATGAATCACATGGATAAGAAACTATTCGCCCTGGTGTAATACAAAAACTTGAACGTAAGCACAATGCTTGGAGCAGACACAAAAGATCTCAAGATCAGCTTGCATTAATTAACGATCAGAAGAGAAGTCCTTAATTGAATCAACTGTCTTGCCAAATCTATTTTTTTTTTAAGAAATAAATTTGTATTTTGTGCAGAATAATCTATTTTTAAAATCCATAGCAGAGTGCTTTCGACTGTTGAGTCATCATCAGTGCCACCTAAAAGTAAGTAACCTGAAAATGTGAAATAGAAATAATAAAAGAAAAAGTGAGGTTACTTACCCGTCAAGTTTACCGGAAAACCATAAAAAGTATCTCTGCTGCATAAAACATCAAGAAGTTCAGAGTAAAAACATATTTAAATTCATCCTGGTCCAGGATTAATATGGATTGCAAATTATTGGAAATCGATTTTTCTAACCAATATCCATTGATGAAGTGAAGTTGAAGATCGACAATATGTGACAAGAATAAAATACGATTGACATGACAAGTGAATTTTGTGAAATGGAACCACAGAACTAGAAATCGGAAATAACCCTGAAATAAGCCAACTGGAACACAGATCTGATCATGAACAGTCTAATAAGAACCTACATATCTATCTATATCAAAGTATGCCAAGGAAACTCAACTCCAACTCTCCTATTTGAGCCTTCATAATCGAATTCTGATACAACGGCAAAGTCAGATGAGAACTATCCTAGTCTCAAAGTTTTCGATCAAGAAGACCAAAAAAGAAGAGGAATGAGAAGAAACAGCACTTGTTTGAAAAAATAGAGACGGAAATTTCCAAAATTAGTCATTAAAATTGGCCAACAACAAAGTTACGATCAGCCTCCACTAGGGGATATTGAGTAAGTGTGTCTAATGGGAACTCACCCCAAACCCAGGAGTCTGAAAGTCGAAGACTGGCACCAATTTGAAGGTCCTAATACAAAATGAAAAGAAAACCTGAAATGATTTGTTCTCAGTGATGTAGAGCAAGTTGAAAATGTTATTAAACCAGAAATATCATCACCGAGAATGGAGTATGAAAGTATTTAAATTGTTGAACTGAACAGAAGTGAGTAAATATTATATTAACGAAAACTAGTTGACTGAAATGTTTTATTTTGGGCATCTTGAAGTGGAATGTAAGATCTGTTAAGATTAACTTGAGTGTCGAGGCAAAGGATTTCTTCAAGACAATCTAGTCTTTCATAGTTTTAGTTCCATATTAACAACTGTCGGTTAGCGCGATCAGAAACAAACCAGTTTCTTTTTGAGCGAGAAGGCGTTGCTATGTCGCGTTGCCTGCTACCATACATCCCCTTCAAGTATAGGGGTTCTTAAAGCGACGGAGCGATGTACGCCACGCGATTTCAAAACAACCCAATGCGAGCGTCCTGTTCCATCGCGCGAGCTCATTTGTAGTTCAAATAGGACACCCTGCTCCATTATTTGAGTTTGATTTTTCCATCGTCCGTCCAATCAGAACACGGCCTCAAGAGTATTGTCATGTACCCAGAGTCAATCCAAAACAACAGAATATATTTCACCTCGAATACATGTACAAAAAAACTCACCCTTATTCAGAATTGGCAACAATTACAATTATAATGATAGGTATGCCATCTTTCCTTGCAGCATTGCTTCTTCGAAAAAAATCAGATTTTATATTTTTTTTTATTTATTTTGATCTTGAATTTGTTTTTACCTGTGATTTTCCCATCCTGTGAATGGATTTTCTGTTGGTGGTGTACAATAAAAAAAAATATAGACAACGTACGATTACTCATAACCATAATTCTAAAATCGACATTTCTGACTGGTCGAAAGTTCGAAAACACATCCGTGTAGGAGATAGGCACATGTTTTTCCAAAAATCCACCCACATTCTCTTTCTAAAAGGTTCTAAATGTCTTTTTTCTGTAACCAAGGTCCTGGCGCTTCAAGAAAGCTAATAATTTCTCAGATTTTCATAAATCTCTTCTGTAATGATCACTGCTACTCGTAAGATGAAAAATAATAACCAGAGAGTGGGCGATTATTCTTATATTCACTAGTCATAATTTTTTTCTGTTTACCACGTTTTTATTAACTCGCTTGCTTGTCTGTCTATTCGGGAGGAATTTTGCAATGCATTTTAAAGAAACTGCCCGATAAGCTAGAGACTTGAAACTTCGAACATAGTTCAAAACTGGATGACAATGCAATATCAACTCGCATTCTAGTCTCTTTCTTCGGTACAAACTCCCTAATCGATTCCAAAGTAACTTCATGATGAACTAGAGACTTCACTTGTCTGTCAGTTTGTTTTTTGTTGTCTATTAGTTTAAAATTGAAAAAGCAAGTGTTTGAGAGAGACAGAGATAAAAAGAGGAGGAAAATTGTATAGCAGAAAATCATAACCCCATACAAATTGTCCCGAAAAAAGTTAATGTGAATTTTTGAAACTCATGAAAATACTTGTGAGATTTAAATCGAAAAACGTGGGGCTCATGCAATAGATACTAGTACGGAGTAGCTGTCGTTGATAAAACCCAGACAGCAGTTCATATCATTTGTAGTGCAATTAAATTGTGAGTGACTCAGGTGAACTATTATTCATGGATCCATTATCTATTGTTGTTAAAAATTCACAATCATAAATTTTCAGGATGATCTGCAGGGGGTTAGGAATCTGTGTGAGGTTATGAATCTGTATGAGGCAGAGATAAATCATGTTATACTTTTTAGTTCGTTTTATAAACGTGGTATATTGAAAAAAAAAATAGTCAAGTAATAACTCTAATGTTTCAAATCAAATCAATTCATTTATTTTCCATATTGACATTTTTACAAGGTATAGGAATAGTCAATAGAAGAAGAAGTTCTGGGTAGGAGTATATACAATAGGGGTTGCTAAGTCTGAACTTTTTTCCTCGAAATAAAATCATCTAAGAATTCGTTCAAGCTATAAAAACAGTTGTGCAATATAAACTTCTTCAGACTAGATTTGAATTTTTACAGCGATTCACTTGATTTGATATGGAAAGGTACCTTGTTGAATAGTTTGGTACCCATGTTATCTGGTGAAGAATGGGTTAGTTTCTTGTTAGTTCTAGGTAAAGTCAAGTTTGGGAATGTAATAACGGAATTTGTTCAATAATGATATTATTCAAATGATTTGTTACTTTACTTATTTAGGAATTAATATTGTGTTATATTTTTCATTTCACCTTGTTATTGAATGTGTGTTTCCTAAATTCGTTATCAAAATTCATATTTGTTTCTATCCTCCAGTAACAGTCCTTAGTTCATCACATCACACCATCTCGACATCATTACCCAAATCATTAGAGATCATAACTTGAGTAGGTACTCGTTTTAGTATTTTAGTATCTCCTTCTGTATCAAAGCATCTTTTCAGTATAAATAGTAGTAATAGTACATTGTATATTTAGTAGGAAACGCTGAACAAATCCGCACGATCGTAAAGATTACCCGTGTCTGGGAATGAGGATTTTTCTATGAGGTATACATAATATTTTTCCGATAATCGAAAATTATTCAAAGGACATAATCATTATCATCAACTTGCTGAATTTTTACAAGAAGAGGACGCCACGAAATATTTGATTGAAAATCCATTACTTGGTTATATTTGACGCATGAAAAGTTTATTATTTTATTCGTAGTCACATAGTGTTTTTCGCGTTTTCGAACGTTTTAAAAAGCAAAAGTAAAGTGTAAAATAATAAGTGATGATGACTCTTTCAATTTCACGGAGGCAGTAAATAGTGCTTCATTGGATTTGTTCTGATATCCTCCACGGGATATTTTTATTATTCAGAAACGAATTTTGAGGTTTATTTTCGGAATTCCGCGCTTGGGTTCATGCGAATATTTTTAAAGCTTTCAATATACTGACAGGAAATATGTTCATACGTTTTCCAGAACAAACATGCATTTCTCCTCAATATGGATTTTCACGAACATAATATGCGACATAAAAGTGACATTCGAATAAAAAAGACGGAGCTGAATATTTCTTCATATGCTCCTAATACATTTGGCCCAAACATGTTCAACAATCTTCCAAGGAAATAAAGTCTTGTGGCTCCCCATTACTTTTCAAGGAAATTGTTTTTAGCTGAAAAATATTTTTATGATATACGTGATTTTTTAATAATCGATAATACGAGATAACACAGATACTTGTTCTGTATTTATGAACATTTTATTGTACGTTTTTATTTTGATCTTGAGTTGAATTATTTCGTTATATCTTAAATTTGTATTTTAACATAAATGTCTGACTATTCCTATACATGGAATTCCACTCAACAGAGCTACAGGCTCTGAGACTGGTCGAAAATGCCATCTCAGAACTAAACAAAAAACAATTCGTTCATGCCTTATTTCTAGACGTCGCAAAGGCATTCGACCGTGTCTGGCATGAAGGTCTCCTATATAAACTAAATGAGTTCCGCCTTCCACCGCTTCCTTCTCAGAAAAAAGAACCTTCCAAATTCGCGTTGAAAATTCACTGTCAACATCTAAAGAGATACTTGCTGGAGTCCCCCAGGGCGCCGTACTGTCGCCAACCCTATATAATATATTCACTAGTGATATCCCAGAGTCAAGAAACACAAAAATTTTCCTATTTGCCGACGATACGGAAATCCTAGCCTACTCTCGCAATAAAAATCATGCTGTGAGATTCCTCCAAGCCGCGGTTAATAATCTAGAAAGATGGTTTCTCGACTGGAAGATCGCTATGAAACCCAACAAAACGCAAGCCATCCCCTTGGGCAGATTCCTGAGAGACCCAACTGCTAAAATCAACATAGCAAACCATGATATCGAATGGGCAACAAGCGCCAAGTATTTAGGACTAACCTTAGACCGCAGATTAACCTGGAATAAACATGTCGCTGAAATAAAAAAACAAAGTCACTCGCAGAATAGTAGCACTATATCCATTCCTGAACAGGAAAAGTAAGCTTAACTTAAAAACAAAAACGTTATTATATAAAACAGTCATTAGACCCGTCATGACCTATGCCTCCGCAGTCTGGGGGCAAATTTCAAACTCAAACATGCTGATCCTGGAACGGGCGCAGGGCAAAGTAATGCGGATGATCACAAATGCTCCGTGGTACGTACGTACGAAATAATAACATCTTATCAGACCTTAATCTCACAAAGATTAAAAATCTCATTCGTGAGCGCAATATTGAGTTTTTCGGTAAAGCCGAAACCCACGAAAACCTATTAGTTAGGGAATCTGTAAACTACACTACGGACGACCCCACCAAATATAAACGGCCAAAACTATCGCTAGTTTAGGCCAGAACCACGGGAATTAAAAACTCCTAAAAACGATCATTAAAGTATATCCATAGGATAAATCTTAACATCAAAACGTTCCATTGAATTTTCAAGGAACAACTAAACCATTCACGCCTTAGCTAAGTACTTTACACTTAACTAACAAGGAACACCAAAGGAACTCAGATATAATACTAAGATGAAAGAGTAAAGAGGCAATGCCTCAACTCGGTAAATAGCCAACTTTCACAAACAAACAAAACATGTAAATGTCACAAGGAAAATAAGCTGATTGATTGATTGTTGCAAATATAATCAAGCATACATCGTTCCATGGAACATCGTAACAATAAAAATGCAAGTTCTTTCTCAGAAAACGTTGTAATGATATTAATTATCATGAAACCTTCAACTTTATTGGCGAACTATTCAATGTTGAAGGCATCTTGCAATCAGACATGATGTGGATATATCCAAATATCCAAAACTTCGTTCATTATTGAAACGGCAGGCAGAAGCTTATATGGTGAAAAAAAATCCAAGATTTTAACTAAAGAACAAATTATCAAATTTATCCAGGAAGCTCATGATCGAAAGGTCAAGGCCAAGGAGAGAATTAAATGTTGAATTTCGTAGCCGGGCCGAGGATGGTCCTCGACGATTCACGGTTGCGTTCAAATTAACAGTGCTGCTCCTAGGTGGCGTATGGAGTTAGTAACAAGGCCTACCCAGCACACTGTGTGAATGGTACATTCTATGTTGTGATTGTCCCGCCGTCATATGACGAGCATGTGCATTGAAATATATAAATAATAAACAGAAAGGGACGCAGTATTGCCTAAAGCAAGACCAGCTGCATTTCTATGATACCCCTCCCTATCTACGCCGGTTCAAGGCCGGATGGGAACGGATTTCTCGCAGGGGGGTTTGTCCTATATGGCGCCGAGCGGAAGCCGACGGACAATAATGTTAGAGAGAGAGAAGCTTCAGTTAAATAATATTTAATGATTATGGTAAGTCCTAAAACTTCAATTTTTATTCGGATTATTTAAATATTCATTTATCGTTGTAGGTTGTTGTAATATTTTGTATTTCTGGAGTTTGTAGAATGTACATGTTCTTTAAAATGTTTTTACTCATCGAGCCAGTCATGAGACGTGAATCTTTCACGCCCCTCTCTATTGCTCCGAATGCGCAACTCCGCGAAATCCTCACGTCTCATGACTGGCTTGATGAGCTGTAGAAGATCTACAATCTTAGCTTTTAGTCAGCACCCCAGACTGTTGAAGGAATACATCAAGGTCATTTGTAATAAATGAAAGGTACCTACTGAAATGTTTACCGTAAGTATGTGGCTGTAAGTCTAGAATTTTTCTTCGAGTACCAAAACGGGAAAGGATGTAGACAGGTAGTAGGAATACACGAATTAAAAAACTTTCCATGAAGAAGTGGCTATTTGAATTTGCCAAATCCGACCAAATATATCGGCCACTGTTTTCGTCGGTCTTCTGTTGGTGGACTCTGGTGGAGAGATTACTAGCTCAAAGAGGCTTTGCGGATGGAAATCATCAATTGTCGATGAGGGATATGAAGAAGAATCTCTTAATAATAAGGTACAGGTGGCAAAAATCGACTGTGGTCGGGGTAACCCCGTCAGGATCGAAGTTCCTTTACGCGGCTAGCGGTAGGTCACGTAATATCAAACATTACGATACCTATATATTCTTTTTCGAAACTCCTCTGCTACAGTAAAAGTTATTTCATTCCTGACAATACTATTCGTTATATTATATCAAATTGACATATTCAATGTAATCCATTAATCTTACTTCGGCATACAAAACACATAAGTAATTGTCCCAAAAAGGACATAATCATCTAAAATACATTCACCATGTATATAATAATAATAATAATAATAATATGAAAACAATTCAAATTATAATAAAGCTAATCTAAGTTGGTGTCCTCTTGCTCATAGAAAAGGACGAATGCTTCTTCACTTATAATGGATTGTGATGATATTGGTGATATTCTGGAGTCATTTTACTCGTGCCATATGCCTGCGTAAGGGTGCTTACAGTAAGCCGTGTAGTGTCCGCTATAAGTTGTTCCACTATGGTTGGATACAGCATACAAGTTGTATTGACATGGAGCTACATTATCTGCTGCATAATTACTCATATCCAATCCTTTGAGAGGAAAGTCAATGTTGATATTTAATTTTCCCATAAATCTCCCCAAAGGCGAAAATCGTTTCAAGTGAATTACTAATATTTTGGAGAATTTATGTATACATAATGACTTTGTACATTTTATTCTTTCCTTACATTTACAACAAGTTGGTTTCTCTTCGCCATCTAAATTTTCTTCTCTAATAAACAAGTCCAAACATTGTGACAGACTCGGCTGGCCAGGTATCTGTGGAATATCGAGTGAAAGGTCCCAGAAAGGGTCAAAAGAGACAGAACAATGGCCACAAGAAGAACAGAACAACGATGATTTCAGTTGACCAACAAAGTTATCAACCATTTTTGAGTTGTCCATCCTTAGATATCTTGTCCAAGACTCCTGTGCCTTTTCAAGATTGCTCAGTTTTTCATCAATTTCTATCAAAATAGGTTTGGGCTTTTCAATCACTCTGTTTATATCTTCATGAAGACCTTCCAATAAATATCTGAGAAATTCTTGGGCGTCCTGTTGAGCGTGCCCCATGAAGCGAGGTGCGAATATTTCTATCTGGCATTTCAAAGAAACAGTATTTACCACCCTATCAGACAAATCTTCTGACCAAAGTTCTTTTATCACAATCGCAAATGCTTATATCAGAGCACCTTTCATGCTTGATATGCTTGTGTTGATATCCCTCATATGCTCGTCTTTTCTCAGATACTCGAGCAACCATCTGGTGTTCGATAAACATTTTATTATACTATTCATGAAGCAGGTGTTGCCAATATTCGTCAATCCATTGAGTCCGAGTGGTCTAATGGTATTGTAGTTACTTGAGTTGGATTGAGATATGTCAGAACAAGTTATTTTTTGGGAAGAGAAAAACAAATCATTTTTCTTCAAAGTTTTTCTTCTAGATGTGTCTTCCATTTCGTCAGAGTTCACTCCTTCTATTTGCCTTGATGGTGAAGAAGTAAGAAGTGGGACTATAGAAATAATTGGGGAATTGCTCAAAATTCTCAATCCTGGAGGACGGATGAAAATTGCATCCAAACTTTTAGAAGTAGGTATAGAACCCAGGACAGATGCAGCGTTTCCTCTCTGGATTGCAATACTTATACGTTGAAACAGGAAAGTCCTCGCTCTTGGATCATTAGTTTTATCGATAAGTTTACGACCGATAATTTTGAAAAATTCCAATGCATATTTACCAAAAGAACCGTAGGTTTCGATAGCTATTGGATAAAAATTATATTGATCAATCAAACTGGAATATTTTTTAATCTTCAATTTTTCAGCAGAATTTGCAGCACCACCAAGAGTCTTTGATGTTAAATTAATATGTGAAGGAGCAACAGTGTCTGCACAGGTGAAGTCCCAAACTAGTGGTTTTCCATGGCTCCAAGGAATGAGAGACATCCCATCTGGACGTTTACCATCGTCACGAATTATTCCTAAGGGTTCCAAAACAGAAGGAATGTCAGCAGTTGACAAAGCACGTTTAATCAAATCGTTAACAGTGGAGTGTCGTGAGAAACGTCCCGAACTATATTTACAACTCAAACCATGAATACCTTTATCATTGACGTTGGATCCACACCTGCATGTATGGCTAACACAAATCGAACAACCCAAACGTAGACCAACAGAAATCCTGAAGGATTCATCATCCAATAACGTTCCAAGGAATGCAACAGGAAGGGCGTTAAGCCAAGCTCCAGATTCCTTAGTGCATACTGCCTTGAGACGAGCCTTTTCGAATTAAGAGTTAGCAGCTGACTCAAGGAGTTTTGTAGATGAAGGAGTTTTTGTAGATGAAGAGGAGGAGTTTTTGTAGATGAAGAGTTTTGAAGATGAAGATTTCTGTGAGTGTTTATAACTAGGTGTAGAGATACCTGTTTTCGAGAGCCAAATAGATTCGCATTCTATGTAGAAAGAGTCTGGTGAATTGGTGAAGTAATTAGGTGAAATCTGGTCAATCAAATGTTGGACGCTGTTGAATGAAGAAAGGAAAGCTGGTAGAGCGAGTGAAGATGCTTGACGGATTCCTAGACCACCTTTATTCACGGGAAGCGTTACTTGGAGCCATGTTAGATCGTTGAAATGGTTATTGGTTATCTGCTCCAGAATCTCACATCTATATAACAAACGTTATATAGAAATATAAAAGAAACAACAATATCTTCCACGTATTACCACTCAACGATAATATCCGACTTGTATTTGCATATATATCCTACCGCTCATGTATCGAGGGTTATATCATAAGTGCTAGGGGTTTTTTCGCTCAATTTTTTTTTGAAATTTTCGAGAAATCATTTTGCCTGGAAATTTTACCGAGTGCGATTTGTGGTCGTATTATCTGATTAAACCACGAAAGGGAAGCTTGAGTGGTTTAAATTTTGATGATAATACCGCAAATTGCACGAGTTAAAGTACCTAGAGGCAAAATGCTTGAGGCAAATTTAAAAAAAAACTGCGCTAAAATGCTCTAGCACGAATGATATTTGATGAGCATATTTTCCGAATCACAATTGAAACTGGATAAAATTACCAGAATTCATGTTATATTATAATTTTCAACGGGAAAAGTAACAACAATTTTTTTCGGTCCAAAATCGAAGGAATCATCTACGAATAATTACCGTTTCTAAATGCTTCGTTTTACAGATTCATTCATTCACAATGATCATTTCACTGCTCTTGAACTCACCCAAAAACCTGCGATATATATAAATTTTTTCACTATCAGATGTTTGTATCCGATAAAAAAAAAAGGTTCCTTGGTATGGGATGGTACCCGGCCTTCCTCGTGATATCCTATAATGCTCACCACTACACTATGAGGACGTTTATTGATATTCAGAAAATGAGACAATTAAATTATTCATTGCCTTACTTGAAAACTGAGGCTTTCTAATATGCTGAAAAGGTATATTTGAATACAAATATCAAATCACTGTATGTAGTGACTTCAACTATTCATCTATTCATATAAACCCGTGTGTATAGTACATTTTTATCTATAATTTATATTAATCTTTTATAAAGGAAATGTTTATTACAATAGCAAAATCCCATAACGTAGGATTCTAGATTTTATTTTGCATTGATAATAGAACCATTGTATGATTCCATGTCAGTATATATGTATGTTCGTGGAAAAGTGTGAGTATGTCTGTAAACCTATATGTATAGATACTACCTCTTAATTGTTATTTATATTATTCAAATTCATCCAAAATATTTATATTTATACTATAATGATAAAAATACTTTCTTAGAATTAAGTAATTACTATCATCATATTAATCTCATTTCTTTTGGTACACATATGTGAACCATCCCACAAACAAGTGTCAACTTCAGTGGGACATTCATGTGCTTATTTGCTACTTGTAGTCAATTACTGTAACCTGTAATTCATATGTAAACACCCGCAAATAAACACTATTCTATTCTATAAGTATACAACTTGAACTTATAGAAATTTTAGAAATTATTAAAGTATTCAAATCACCAAATTAGGCATGTGTTAATGAACAAACACATTTTGACAGATTAAAGAGATTAGTGAGTTCAAAATCCCTTATTCCATCAATTTCGCATTTTATATTTCCCTATATAGGAATTGAATGCATGACATTCAATTCTGATAGAACCAAGTGTAGTTGTCACACATAACTCGTATATGATAGAAAGAGACAGAGAGAGATAAAGTCGCATAAGGGGGGCGGGGGGCGATGGCATAACGCATATTTCTTACGTCACTTTTTTTATCACCCACCGCAAGCCATGTAAAAAAACCTCAATTCAATAAAATTTTCGCAGCAGAAAATAATCAACCAATTAACCCTACTAGTTTTAATATTCCCGCAATGCCCAATATTAACTATTATCAAACAAATGAAATTAAAAGTGTAGAAAATATTCAGCAAAATAATAATCCCATGTTCTTCCAGTGTTCAATACTAATGGTCTAATAACTGTGAATTTAACAAACAGTTTATTGTAAAATGTAATTTATAAAATAAAATTGTTTTCGAAAAAACTTGTTCTCAATAATTTACAGATAACTGGGAATAATAAATATTTCCTAACAGTTATTTTCCGTTGCTTGGCAACGACTGAGTTCAAGAAATATTGACTTTTTCTCTCAAAAATTTTAATATTTCTGATCGATTTTTGGAAAAATGTGTTTTTAGTAGTCATTTAAATCTTTTATTACCTAGTTCAGTCTTTCAGTATTTAATTTAGTATCTTATATTCAAGTTTGTGGTACAAATTTTGCCTAGTTGTTACCCCTTCAGTTTCAATCATGTTTTGAATAAGATGTTCCAAAATCCTGGTGTTTACAGTGATTCGAAATTGTTTATATTTCCGAGGGGACACTGTTGCATATACCATAGCTACAATATCTGTGGCAGATGGCGCCGGTAAAGAATGTTTGTATCCTCGCTTGATGTCAAAACATAATTTTTTTTTTTCAATTGTTTTGTCAGTGCCTATGCGTTTTTCCTTCCCTTTGATTCGAAATCTGGCTTGGCCCATTTTTTTATTCGTTCTTTCAAAAATCACTCGTTCAACAGTTCTTCAGTTCATTTTCAAGTTGTGTGGTGTGTAAGGATACTTTTTGTATAATGGGGCCCCATTTGTATTTTTTGAGAACAGTCCAAAGCCGTAGATTCGAATATTCGCCTGTATTCAGTATCAAAGGCAAGTACAAATCTTGACGAGTTAACTTCTAATTATATTTGCATAGTCCATCATACTGTATGCACTCAATTTTATATTCTCTGCTATTTTATGACAATAATTTCATTTCAAATTTTCCGTCAGTAAAATTCCTCGAAAAGACAATTCAGTTAAGCCGCGCTTACACTATGTAGCAGAACCTGCTATACAGTGCTTGTCAAAAGTCCCCTCCACCCTCTTATTTTTGGAACGATTATACATAAACAAGTGAAATTTGGAAACTGAATATTAAAGATTGTACACTTCCCTACTAGTGATGATAGATGACGAAATCGTCAAAGATGACGTCACAAGGCCATTGTGACCAATAATTTTAAATGGAACCCTACGGCAAGCGACACCTCTTTTAAAAGGTATCGAAAAAACATATTCAATGATACTAATTTTATTTGTGTTCATGGCAGTTTTAATGGCTCATTAGTAAACATTAAAATTTAAATTCCATTCAGTATGATATTAATTACAGATTTAAGAATCAGTATCTACCTGAAGAAATTGCTCGAAGTGACCTTCATTGACTGCCTGACAGTGTAATATCCTATTTTTGAACTCTTCTCGTACTTTTGCAAATGTGTCTGCGGGAACAGCCTCACATTCTGCAACAATACGTTGTTTTAAAACGTCAATATTGTCAGGTTCAGTGGCGTAAACCTTGAATAAAGGTACCCCCACAGAAAAAAATCTAAGGGTGTGAGGTCCGGTGATCGAGCTGGCCATACCGTTGAACTTCGTCGTCCAATCCATCTACCACGATACTCCTCATCCAAATACCGTTTAACTGCACCGTAATAGTGTGGAGGAGCACCAATCTGTTGGAATAATATTTCCAAATTGCCGAATTCATGTGGATTATCTTCCAAAATTTCAAGGATTAACCGTTCTATTGCGATTTGCAACAGCTCCAGATAAACCTCACCAAATAAATTAGTATTTAAAAGACGAGGCCCGACGATGTGGTTTCCCAGAATACCTGCCCAAACATTCACCTTCTGAGGAAATTGGGTATGTGTTTCACAAAACAGAAGAGGATTTGCTTCACTCCAATACCTCACATTCTGTGTATTTACATTTCCATTTCGATAGAAAGTACTTTCGTCACTGAAACAAATTGTTTTGACATAGTCTGGCTGTTGGTTAATTTTAGTTTCCATATTTTCACAAAATTATAGTCTTCGGTCTGGGTCGTCGTCTGAGAGTTGATGAACCATTTTAATTTGTATGGATGAAATTTGTTTTTTTTTTTCAACACCCTGTGTACTGTACTTCGGCTGACTTCACAGGTAGATGCAACATGAGTTGTTGAAGAAGTAGGATTAACTATTACTTCTGCCAGTATAACAATTTTTTTCTCATCAGAAATTTGTGGTCTGCCATATCGTTTCGCATCATTAATACTACCCGTTGTTTCCAACTTACGAAGAAGCTCCCTTTAATAAGTCCCCGAAACGGGGCGATCGGGAAACCTCTCATTAAAAATGCGGTCTGCTGCATGAATATTTTGTCCAGTTTCACCAAGGATCGCTGCTACTTTATCACCTAAAGCACGTACCATTTCGCTTCTTGAAGCACTTAAACGTTCGGCTCACAACAGTTTAACAAATTATTGAAATGTACAAAAATACTAAAAGTACCAAAAGCTGCTAAAACAGTTGAACGTTCGATCAACAATACACAAATTATTAAATGTACAAAACCTTGGACAGTTACAAAAACGTCGAATTAGGGAGACTAACGAAAACGTCAGCTTATTTGACAACTATCCAGAGGCGGAGCTTGAATTTGGAATTTTAGTATTAACTGATTTTATTCATCACAGCTTTGCGTTTTTTAAAAGCGAGTTGCCAAAACTGCCATAAACACAAACAATAAGTATCATTGAATAGGTTTTTTCGATACCTTTTAAAAGAGGTGTCGCTTGCCGTAGGGTTCCATTCAAAAGTATTGGTCACAATGGCCTTGTGACGTCATATTTGACGATTTCGTCATCTATCATCACTATTAGGAAAGTTTACAACCTTTAATATTCAGTTTCCAAATTTCACTTGTTTAAGTATAATCGTTCAAAAAATAAAAGGGGGGGAGGGGACTTTTGAGAAGCACTGTAAAACTTTTGCTATATATAGCGATATTACAATGTTTATATCGAAAGCTATATTTAACAGTTTTACCAAAATAGACCCATATTGTATTTAGCAATGTTACCTACATGTAGCAAAAGCTATTGAACCAAAATGGACCCGTGTTACATGTAGCAAAAATAATGTAGCAGAGTAGTTTCATAGAAGATGTCGAAGAGGAAGGATCAGTTGCTAGCGGCAGCAGTAACAGTATTTTTGCCAAAAGAAAACGAAGGTTTTGGGACCGGCCATCGCTACAAGCCAGGCAAAAGTATAATGGGAGTGACTTGTTAAATGACTTGAATGACGTACACCCCTCGTTGTGTTATGAAATAAGATGTGACGGTAGTTTGAAAAACTTTTTACGGATGACGAGTGAAGATTTTGAGTGCCTTATGTGTATGATTGTCCAAATAATTGTGAAACGCTAGAAACAAAAATCGCGTATAACATTTGCTAGATGTAGCAAATGTTACATATATCATGAATTCCCTTTGGTCTTACCGACTCCGAATGGATAGCATAATTTTTGCTGGATACAGCAGAGAAGGCTAAATGTAGCATCGAAAACTGCTATAAGTAACATTTCTCCATTTTGAGTTTTGCTTAATGTAGCATTTGTTAAATAACTTTTGCTATATAGCAGGTTTCGCTACTTGGTGTATACGCGGCTCTACCCTCAAGTTTGAATGGTACAGATTATGAAAAACCAGGCTTTTTTGTGCAATGCTCGGGAGCTTCTAATTCTAGCTTTGCTATTTGTGAAATTTGGCGGATGTCAATTTTTTAACTAATAACAAAGCTAAAATTAGAACCGGCCAAAATAGTTCTCTTTAAAAAGAAATCTGGGGAGATAAATACACCCTGGTGGTCTGTTACAGTTGACTGAATTTAAACTTTACCAATTTTGTTTTCTGATTCTGGAGGTTCACTCCCAAAAAAATATTCAATAAGGCAACGAAATGTGCAGACACTTTCCACAAAACATTTAGGCAATAAAATAAGAAAATCTCAAGTTAATTCTGCTTCAGTGGAAACATTTCTCCATTTATTATTTTTCCTCGATATTCTTTGTGTTTCCGACGAAATGATTTCCTTTGAAACCCGAGCCGTTCTCCCCTATTGGGAAGTTTGCGTCTCCACCGGCCTCATCAATCATTTGATTGGGCGATCCGATGATGGAGTAATCCAAAGTAATTCCGACCTGATAATTGCTTCTTATCGTCATTGCGAGACATTGAGACCCAATATGGAAACACTCGACCGAAGAAAGCGAATGTGGTTGAATGATTTTTTTTTTTTTTTTTTTTTTTATGTTCTGGTTCCCACGAAAAGGGATATCCTGTAATGTTCAGAGAACATCGTGGGAACCTAGGGAAAGAAGGTAGGAGTTGGTGTTCTTCTTAAATTTCTGAAGGTTGTATGCCTCGGGGAACACCTCCCTAGGCAATGAGTTCCAAAGCCTCGCTGTTCGTTGGATGAACGAGTCTTTGGAAAGTGATGTTCTGCAGGTTTCCAAAGTGACCACGAAGGGGTGTGAAGACTGAACTTGACGGGTTAATCTCGAAGAGACTGCCAAAGCAGGAACGATTGTTGATATTTCAGAAGAGCATCGCCCATGAAAATATCTATAAAATAGAGACAAATCGCCAACTTTTCTACGGTGTTCCAGACAAGTGAGCGAGTTTGTAAGCGAGGCATCACCGACGAGACGAATTGCCCTTTTTTGGACAGAATCCAATAGCCTCAGGATATGTTTAGGTGCCGCACTCCAAATATGGGAACAGTATTCCAGGACAGGTCGGATCTGTGCCTTATAGATCATAAGCAGCTGACTGGGGGTGAAACAGCTCTTGGCACGAAACAGAAAACCAAGTTTTTGGGATGCACTTTTGGCAATGGACCTCACGTGATTTTCCCAGGAAAGGTTATTGCTGATAGTAATACCAAGCATCGATATGGATGGCTTCAGTGGTATGGTTACTCCTGACAAAGTTATGTTAGGCACAGTGAGATCGGCTTTTCTAGAGAAAAGACATGCTTGTGTTTTGTTTGCATTGAATTCTACCAAGTTATTAGATCCCCATTCGAGAATTGTTGCCAAGTCCATATTTATATTATTAACATTTCTTCCTCGTTCATTTCTGGTTTCACGGGCTGATATAGGGGCCCTGGAAGAGAAAGCGGTATGGAGGGTACTATCATCGGCAAAGCTGTGTACTGGACATGAAGTTGCTTTCAACAGGTCGTTGATGTGAAGTAGAAATAGTGTTGGTGCGAGAATGGATCCTTGCGGAACACCAGCATTTATGAGTAGAGTGTCAGATGAAACTCCATCGACCACTACATGGAGAGACCTGTTTGAGAGAAAACTAGCAAGCAGAGAACACAGCTGAGGGGGCAAGCCATAAGACGGAAGCTTGGCGAGGAGTCCCTGGTGCCAAACTCGATCGAACGCCTTGGAGATATCTAATGCCACAGCTAAAGTTTCTCCATGCTTTTCAGCGGTGAATCGGCTTAAATCAACAAAGCATCAGATTTCTTTGAGCGGATCAAGTATAATTAGTACATCATGAGCGACGTTGTCTGATGTATTGAGTCATTTAAAGAGAAAAACAGCATTGATGTGCTTCAAAAATTGTTGAAAGGGTGAATATACAGAGTGATCCATTTGAAAGCGGGCCACATCTCTGAAACTGTTATTTATTATTCGATTCAGAAGTTTTTTTTTTTCAGTAGATAGAGCATCAATAGTTCTAGTTGAATGCCATAAATTCGAAATGAAAATAAAAATTTCACGGTCTACTTCGATTTTTTTGTGAGGTCAAAAATCCAAAAAACATACTAGCGATGTTTTTTAATAAAATTTGATAACGAGACTAGATTTGTGATGCTTTTAAATGCGTGTGACCAAAATTTCACGATAACATTTTTTTAACAGAAATATGGCATAAGTAAAATTCATATCACTTTATATATCAAAATATTTCGAATGGTTATCAATATTCAATAATCAATAATAACCAATATTCATAACATAAATGAACTACAACAAAAGAATAGATTGAAATAAGAGTGCCTACACATCAATTTTCGTACTTTTCAACCAAATCCCGATTTAATTTGATACATTTATCCTACCATTTTCTAATGCTAACTAACCATAAGATTCGATCAACATCCGATCAAGTTTGGGAAAATATCTGTGCAAGCCTGTCTTATTCTTTCACGCAGTTACTCTTTGGTGGTTGACAGTTATTCCAAATATCAATCTTGGTTTCATTCAAACATGCTTGGGATACCATATTTCAAAAATATTATTTTTATTATGAGGCTTTGTAACTTTAGTTGCTATAGAGATGACAAGTCATCAGAACAATAGACGAGAAGACACAAATTTGTCAGTGTAATAGTGAAGTGTATAACTCCTCAAGTACCTACACTAATAAAGAAGTTTGCTGATAATTTGACTTTGCAGGAAAATTGAATAGTAAGACTTCGTGGTAACAACGACAGATCCGAAAAGGAAGTAGTAGAATTTTCAATAACATGCATCCGGAGCGTCGAAATATGAGCATAGCTACAGTTGGCCGAATAAACCAAATTTTCAATCAGTATGGAGCTGTTTGTAAACATATTCTGAAGAATAATAATATTGTACAAAGACAGAGACGAAATAATTCTGAACGAATTATAAATTATTTCAATAATAATCCGAAAACAAGTGTGAGAATTGCAAGTTTGGACATTAACTTATCGTGTGAAACAATAAGGAGAAATCTTAGGAAATATAATAAGATGAAGCCCTTTAAACCAAAGTTTCTTCACGCCTTAGAAGAAGGCGATAATGAAAAATGGATGGAGTATAGTTTATGGGCTCAAGGAGAATATCTAAATAACAGGAATTTTCTGAAAAAAATTTTATTCAGTGACGAGGCAACATTGACAACCAATGGAACGGTTAACTCTCAAAATACAAGGCACTGGACGGAAGAAAATCCACATTGGATAATACATTGCAGAAGACAGTACTCACAAAAAATAAATGTTAGTGTGGAATATTACATACCAAAATAATTGGTCCCCTTTTTTTTAAAGCAATTTGAATGGTCAAAATTTTTTGAATTTTTTTAGAAACGAATTTTCCAACAGTATGGATGAACTTCCACTGGCAGAAGATGCTCATCTTCTATTTCAATTAGATGGCTGTTCCATCCACAATAGCAGGATTGTGAGAGATTGGTTTGGAAGAAAATTCTCCTAATCGGTGGATAGGGCGAAATAGTGCATTGATCGAGTTTTCCCAGATCCCCGGACTTGACTCCATTGGTTTTTTTTTTCATGGGGCTTCGTTAAAGAAAACGTTTACAAAACTCGCCTAACGAGCAAAGAGGAACTGCGTGAAAGAAGAGGACAGCCTTGCAGAGATATCACCCCAAACCAATTATCGAAGGATATGGTTAACATTAGAAACCGATACGATAAATGTATCGAATTAAATGGAGACTTGGTTGAACAGTCCGAAATTTAATGTGTAGGCACTGTAATGTCAATACATTCCTTTGTAGTAGTTCATTTATGTTATTAATATTGGTAATTATATTATTTCTATTCTTTGACAACAAACTGCAGTGTTCTAAGAGACATAACATATCCCACATAGAGTTTTTATGTTCTGAAGGAGTGTTTTAAACCATATTATTTACAAAATTGTGATTTATATGACAACTATTTGAATTATTTCGATATTGATATGAATATTTTATTTATGCTATATTTCTGTTAAAAAAAAAATTTTATCGTGAAATTCTGGTCACACCCATTTGAAAGCATCACAAATCCAGTGGCATCATCAAATTAAAAAAAAAATCGCTTGTATGTTTTTTGGATTTTTGACCTTGAAAAAAATTCGAAGTGGCCGTGAAATTTTTATTTTTATTTCGAATTTATCGCATTTAACCAGAACTATTGATGCTCTATCTACCGAAAAAAAAACTTCCGAATCAGATGATAAATAACAGTTTGAGAGAGGTGGCCCGCTTTCAAATGGATCATTCTGTATATACAGGGTGTTAAATAAGTACGTTGACGAACTCCGGGAGATGATTCTTTGGACGAAAAGTTTATATGAACATATGTACCAAACTGCTTGGTTTTCGAGGTACAGGGTGATCAAAATACATTTTTGCATGCATGCATTCAACAGTGCATGATACAAGATAATTCATTTCTCGAATAATTCACAAGGTCCTCCTTTGTTCAGAATCAAGCATTGTTCAACCCTTTAGACATTTTTTTCCGCTGCCACTGACAAATTATGAGAAAGAAATATTCATTTACTTGTACGGTTTAGGAGCTTTAATAAAAAATTGAATGCAAACATTTTCCTGTATCGCATAACATAAATTTGAAAATAAAACATTCTCAATTGAAAATTGAAAACAATATTTTTTCAGAATTAGAAAAATCGACGATGAAAAATTAATTTATTTTTGTGATATCTAACAGATGACAACTTACTTCCCCGCCACTGCGGCATGCTAGATATTGAACTACATCTGATAGATATTGTGAAAACCCTAACTTCCAACCTGAAAACTCTGATAGTAAAAATTTGCATTTTCATTTAGATATTTTAATGAAAATATTTTTATCAACTCTTGATAAAGAACTCATATAGATTTTTTCTTATTCTAAAAAAGATTTTTTTCCAATTTTTAAATGAATGTTTCATTTTTAACATAAAAAAAATCTTCCAAAAGGTCGCAGATGAGTCCACAATTGATTTTATGAATCTCCGGTCATAACTCCGAAAAAGTTCATTACTGAATTTTTTCTGTTTGTGTGGAATAGAGTAGTTATAGGAAAATTTCAATTTTATTCAAAAATTAATTCTTAAAAAAAAATATTTTGGATTCTACCATTCTTCAAGAAGAATATTTTGTTTTTTCTTCGCAGATATTGTGTAATTAATTTCAATTCATAAAAATAGCAAAGTGGGCTTCTATATTATTTCATTTATTTAATTATCAACAACTTGACAGTTATCGAAAGTTGAGAAGGTGTCATTAGTGCATGTAGTAAAGCAGATTCATTCAATATCCCTTTGGTTAAAATGGTTGAATAAACGGTTTCAGAAATGGCAGACATGCAATTCACTTCAATTCAAAAATCATTATTGGTCTATTATGTAATACATGTCATCTATCCTAATATATACAACTAAAATTAATATGTACAATGTTCGATTCTTCCAATGCCTTCTGTATTGGGACTGCCCATCCTGCTTGTCGCTTTGTGTAGGGACGGAGGGGAAGGGGTCTGCGGTGTTGGCAGTTACACGGCATATGCCAGGAAAGGTGATTCTGAAACTTTGCATTTTTATTCGTCTCCTGCAATGCTTATACGAATATTTTATGTTTGTATCCAAAAAGGAACGATAGTTGAGTTTTTGTAGAGCTGTGTCGTAAACAGACAGACACTTAATGTATGAATTGGCTCATGGTAACGCTCGTGCCGCCAGATGAATGTATCTAGAATGATTTCCACAACGTCCCATTCCTAGTACACAAATGTTGATTAATATTCACTCTCGTCTTCGTGAAACGGGTACTTTCAAGAGGTCTGCTGTTCTCATAGGAAGGCCCAGTACAAGACAAATTGCGGCACAGTTGAACGTAACCCATATATTGTACTGTACTGTATTGTATTGTATTGTACTGATGAGGGCCAAGAAGCCTGAAACCGGTATGCGGATTGTTAGGTGAACACGACATAAATTAAACATAATCGAGCTTATCAGAAAGAAACATTTGCATTCAATGTCCATTGATATTATATGGAAGTATGCATGGATTTTCAGGTGAATATCATTCAACGTTCTGCGTGGTATTTGCCAGGAAAGTAGTTGTTTTTCACCTGAGATCTACCTTTCTCTGGTTCAATTTTATATTGAATCCTTTATGTGAAGAAAACCATTTAAATTCGATTTTTCTAACCCAAATTTTAAAACAGCAACAGCTTTATCCCTATCACATACAGCGTGTTCAAGCTCTTCTGCCGAGGGATTTTCCAAAGAGATTAGTTTTTTGCACTTGGATTCAAAATAAATCCATGGTTTCTATCTCAAGTGTTATTCACCGATGAGGCATGTTTTTCCACAAAAATCACATGTGGGCTGTGACTGAAAACCATTATCACGAGACGTTTTCGGTGAATGTTTGGCTTGGAATCGAGCCACATTTTCTGCCTCGTAGACTCAATGGTGACCATTACCGACATTTTCTGAATTAATCTTACCCGGACTCCTAGAAGAGATCCCACTGAGGGAAATAATTCGAATTTGGTTTATACTTGATGGTGCTCCAGTACACTTCAGATTGGTTACACGTCAACATTTAGGAGAAAATTATTCCGATCGCTGGATTGGGCGTGGTGAGCCACAATCTGGGCCACCAAGGTCACCCGATATGAATCCACTCGATTTTTTCCTTTGGGGCCATCTTAAATCGTTAGTGTACCGAACTCCAGTCCAAAGTGAAGACGACCTGAGGAATCGTATATAGAATTTGTGCACAATTATTAGAAACACTCCTGGTATTTTTGAGTGTGTCCGCCAGTCTATGGTAAGGCGCATAAACGCATGCAATGAAGTCGGCATGGGCCATTTCCAGCAGTTGCTCTGACTTATCAATTTCGATGATGGTCCTTTTCTGAACTCTTCACTCCTAGGAAATTAATGTTATTCTGCTCTACTATTTTGATAATAAAGTTATTCACTGAAAAAAATGTGCGAAATGATTTTGCCATAATAATCAACTTTGTGCAATACATATTCATCCTGAGTTCTGATGAAAAATGTATGGGTGCTCCATAACATTACATTTTCTCTACACGAGCAGAAAAATTCCATTGTTATGCAATAGTGGAAAAATGTTTGCATTCATTTTTTCATTGTAGCTTCTAAACCGTACAAGTAAATGAAAAACTTCAAGAGAACAAAAAGATGTTAAATGAAACAACATTGAATATTCTCTTCTTATAATTCATCGGTGGCAGCGGAGAAAAAAATTCTGAAGGTTGAACAAGGCTTGACTCTGAAAAAAGGAGGATCCTGTGAATTATTTGAGAAATGAACTATTTAGTACCACTGTTGACTGGATTGTACTTGCCTGATTTGAATTGATTAAAATGTCGAAGTAAACTTCAAAAATTTCGAAGAAAATTATTTTGATCACCCTGTACCTCGAAAACCAAGCCGTTTGGGACATATGTTCCTATGAACTTTTCGTCCCGAAATATTCCAAAGAATCACCTCCCGAAGTTTGTCAACGTACTCAATTAACACCCTGTATATATATATATATGTATATATATATATATATATATATCCTGTTTTATGTTTTTTGTTTAATTTTCTTGGGCTTTTGGTTTCATGAAAAATACTAAAATTGTTTAGAAGACGTTTCGCCCAGGGGCCAAGGGCTTTTTTAATTGTTTTTTATTAGTTTTCCAATAGCCTGAAAAGAATGATTTATTTTACATGTTCCTTTGTTCGAAAGTTGTTAATGGAGGTCAAAAAGGTTTCTAACCTACAACTACGTACCTTGCCAATATTTCTAGGAGCATTTTGTTCCGTTAATGGGTTGTGGTTTCTTTGAAACGGCTGTTGTGGTGTACGAGTAAGTTTTGGTGCATTTTTATTATTGTTTCTTTGAATTTGATGGTTTTGATGTTTATGTTTTCCTAATCGCGGGAAAACACGTATACAAAATTCTCTTTGTGGGTTGGATGTGTGTGTTGAGGGTGGAAAGGGAAGTGACGTGCTTAATGAGAGTAGATGGTGTTTTGATTATTGTGGTTCAGTGTGATATCGGTTGTATGGGGGAAATGGGCGTTAAAATAGTTTGGGATGGTAGGGTGGTGTGATTGGTTTGATTTATAAATATTGTGAGGTAGATTGGGCAGATTTTCTTGAACCAGAAGAATTTATGAATATTGTTGATTCTTGGGAATTTGGTTAGTGTATTGGAAGTGAGGATTCTTCAAATAGGTACTTCAATTCATTGCCAACGTTACGACTGGATGCAGTATTCTTCACGTTTTTTTTTGCTACAAAGATATTGTTTGTTGAGTTTCTCACATGTGTAATATGTTTGATTGTTCTTAAGGTTAACAGTAACATGGACTTACCTGAAACAGTTGATTACAAACATATTGAGCTACACCAACTCAAAATTATAGTCTAGTTCCATATGTTTGTAATCAACTGTTTTAGGTAAGTCCACATAATTGTTAACCTTAAGAACAATCAAACATCTTACACATGTGACAATTTCAACAAACAATATCTTTCTAGCCAGAAAAGAGCCTGAAGAAGACTGCAAACCCAGACGAAACGTTGGCAATAAATTAAAGTACCTATTTGAAGAATCCAGCTAACGTTACTGTTTTCTCGCCACGTTGTTGCCATTTACTATTCTTTTTCTTACCACGACTAATCTCAGTTGGTACGCCTTCGCCTCAGGAGTCGGTACTGGCAATAGAGCCACTGCCTGTCTTGATGTCACCCGACCTATTTTTAGTTCAGTGTTTGTTTATAAGTAAAATATCAGCATATCATTGTGGAAAATAGACCAAAAATTATCAAAAACCAATATTTTCTTTATTCAGGAAAACTTATATTAACCTGGCCTGCGATGGATAACTTATAACTATGAGCAATTGACGAATTTTCATAAAATAATGAAAACAGTGATGGATATGTAAATATAACCTCACTTTTTTCTTTTGAGTTGGAAGAATTATTTTATAGTTCAATACCAAATCATAGAGTTCTTCAGATATACGAGTTATTTTGTGAAGTGATTCAGTTTGTGATGTGCACTGAGAGAGTTTATACCTGGAACTGGAATGTCGCTGATGCAATACCTGGCATAATCTGAATTCCTGTTTCATCCACTCCTCTCAGGAACTCACCATTTCAAAAGAAACCATCCAAAATTCACGAAATCAGCTTGGACAAGTTTTCATGTGGAGAACCAAAAAGGTAATCTTCTTTTATCCTTGTTTATTTTGTGTCGAGATTACTCAGAGTTTGTATTGGTTTTTTATTATTGAAAAACTACCTTCTCATTATTAAAATCCTAAATTTCTTTCTTTCCAATTTTTGTACCTGGCTTCTCTTCAAAATTGTTTTTCCATCCCCACTCGCTTTGTTTTTTCTTTCCCTGGATACCATTTCTGTTTTGTCCATTTTATTTGAATTTTCAAACTCGCGCACTTCCTTGTCGCACTTTCATTGATTTGGTGTTATTTGAGAAAACTTATGAACTAATATATTTCACATTTCTTATAAACTTAATACAATATATGATGAACATTATTTTTGACATTTCTCTGTTCTTACTTTTCCACAATTTCAAATCTTTTATCTCACCATCTCTGTTTCCTGATTGGCTATTGTCATCAAGAAGTTTCTTGTTCTCCCATTGGCTATTTTCAGTTAGATACAATTTCATATACTGTATGTTTCAAGCTTATAATTTTGTTGATCACATTTAATTCAGAATGATTTTGTAAATCTATACTTTTTTGTTGTATTTTAAACAATTATAGGTTGTAATCATTTTGACAATGTATGAAAATGATTGCATTATACTATTTGCATATTTTTACCTATCAATATTATACAGAGGCTTCATAAAGGAAATAGAATCTCAAAAAAAATGTAAAACAATTTCTCATGAACTACTAACTATTAAATATTTATTATTTTTGTGGTTTTTTTAAGAAATTATTTCTTTTTCATCTTTAAAATATATTACTGGTCCTTCCTAACATAACAATATATATATATATATATTTACATAGGGTTTTTTTGTTTTTCACTCTTCGCAAATTTATAGTTCATGAACAGTTTGTTGAAAATTAGAGGACATACAGAAGAAGTGTATATTACGTGCATTGAAAATGAAGGAGGTTAAGTGGAGCAGCACTAATAAGTGCAAAAAATTATAATTTTTTTTTCAAATTGTTTGCTATTTGTAAATTTGATTTATTTTATTTTTTAATAAATTTGTTGCTCCTAGATTTGAGTAATTTACTGAAATATTGTGAATTTAAAACCAGAAAATACTCTATATCATAATAAATACCCAAGAGCTATAGCTATAAAATGACAATTTTTATCATATTCACACCAATTTGCGTTAAACTGATGAAAAGGAAGGGCAAGGGTGGCATATTTTCGTAATCAAAAGAAGCGCGTAAAGTATGGAAACAAAGATATCTTAACAAAATTTTGGTTATGTAAATTAGATGGACCAGCTATTTTAAATTTCAAATTTTCGACGTTGCCTGATTTCTGAGATATACGAATAATATGTTCATTTTTAAATGGGACAACCCGTATATTTTACAATTTTCTGTTACAGTTTTTTATTCCGATGCAGCATACAAACTGTTAATGGCCAATATTGACCATTAATTTTAATAAATTAGGAAACATATTTTTATTGCAACCGTTGATATCAACATAAAGAGAAAATAAAATGGGCCACTTGGTATTTGTTAAATTTGAAAAAGTCTTTGATGTTTTTGTACTGATTAACATGATATCAATATCGATTTCATTTCGTTAAATCAGTAGGTTTTACTGTCAGTAGATACGTCGTGATTAACTGTCAGTAGGAACGTCGTGTTATTTTTTTGAAAATAGGCTCACCAGCGATAAAAATCAGAGTAAAATACAATGGTACATTCAACAGAGCATCAAATAATTGAAATTTTAATACTAAAAAAATGTGGTGACAGGTAATACAATAATATTATGAAATTTGAGTATGTTTCATTTGCGAAATTATTTGTAGGACACGAACACACGAAGAGGTTTGTGAAATATTCAATAACAAGTATGAAAACGGAACTCCTATAGCTCGTGGTACTGTATCTAACATTATTCATAAAATTGAGGAAAGTGGACATGTACGAGAACTCCCAAAAAGTGGCCGCCCTGCTATTCCAGAGCAAACAAACACTGACACTTTTTGTCGATGGTTGAAGGCCCTCATAAGGCTACTAGAAGTGTTGCACCCAAAAATAACATCAGTCAAACAACTGTTCGTAAATATTAAAAAAAAAATTATCTCTATAAAGTACAATTGTACAGGAACTGAACGAATATGATCCAGATCGCAGAATGTAGTTCTGTGAAACAATGTTGAATATTTGATTACTCTCGTTTCGGACGTCCATCGTCTTAATGGATTTAAAAGGTTTTCACGACGTTTCGAATGCTTGTATCTGCAATCGTCTTCAGGTGAATACTGACAAGTTTAGGTGCTACATATCAATTTATATGACTGTCGGTGCAATGATGCGTGTAATCCCGCCATGTGCAGTGGTGCGTGTAATTTCGCGCGATGTGGTGGTGCGTGAAGTTTCGCGCCTCTGCGGCCCGCCAGAAAGAGCAATCAGTGGTTTCCATACGTTCTTGATCTCAACTCTTGGTTGACTAAAGGCGTTATTGGCTTCGATGTGGACGGCCTCTTTGAACTTTCGTTTGAACCAATGCTCCTCTCTATGTAGAACAGGCCTACTTCGATTGCTACAAAAATCTTGAATTTGTTTAAATATAACGAAACATTGTATATGTTGTATTTCACATTATATAACATTCTAAAAAAATTGCAGACTGTGGAGTTGGAAACGCTACGCTATTTTGCTATGTATTTGTACTTATTGAATTATTTTAACAATAATCTTTGAAAAAACTATTATTTGTTAAATGTAACGGAAAAATATCTCCTTATTCCTTCAATATATCCGAACAAATCACACGTACGAATGACTATGAAGAGGAAGAGCACTTCGAATGGAAAGTTAAAAATGCGCACGGAACAGTTCGTTGTTTTGCAGTAAGAACAAACTTCAGTGAATTCAATCATCACTTCGAAATAATGTATGTTGATAATGATTCACAAACTGCCCAATGACTTCAGATGGAGTGCAACGCAAATACTTGCTGCGTGCCTCTAGCAACTAATTTGCATGCTACCTAAGAAGGACAAGAATGTTCAAATTATTTCTCATGAACATTATTTTCAGATTGGTTGCCATGTGAGATCTTTCATCCACCAGCCAATCAGAAAAACTTTTTAACAAAAAATTAAACCGACGAAAAAATCAACAGAAAAGCAAAAACTAAAATGAACCTCCTAGTTTGTGAATGTTTGTTTGGCGTCGACTCAAAATCAGTTACTCACATTAGTTAAGGAGCTCAAGTATAATTAAGACTAAGAAGGTTTATTTTATTTTTTACTTTTCAGTTGATTTTTTCGTCGGTTCAATTTTATGTTAAAAAGTTTTTATTTTTCACTTTTTTGTAGCTAAAATCAACTAATAACTATCTAGTCAATTGATTCCAGGTATCCACTCTGTTGTAGTGTCATCAGAACTACCTATATGTGTGCCAAGTTCCAACAGAATCGGTTCAAAGATGAAAAATTAATAATCCCCTATTTTTCTACCCTTAGGGGAAATTATTCATTCCCAAATCCGGAAATGACCAACTCTGAAGTATACCCTATCCCTTAAAAAAAAAACATCTGAATCGGTTAACCCAGTACAAAGTTATGAGTGGTAGAATCGGTTAACGGGTAAAAATTCAGTGGATGAACGATACATATTCCCTATTTTTCCACCCTTAAGAATGACTTTTTTTTTAAACTTCAATTTGGACCAACTTTGAAGTACACATTATCCAATAAAAAAAGAATCATGGAAATCGAACTGCTCTGTGGAAAGTTATGCGTGATCATACATAAAAAAAATATACGCGTCGACTAGAAAACCTCCTCCTTTTTGATTTCGTCGGTCAAAAAAAGTGGTCGACTCTTTCAAATCATGTGCACGAGAATCTTGACCTGGCAACGCTGCTTGACTGTCAAGTCAATTTCAGACATGTGCGGCCGATCCCGTTAACTTTACGTGTGAATTCAGAAAATTGTGTGTTACAATGCCTTACAAATGATGATTGTGGTTCGTAAAGTGCTTTAAAACATGCTGAATTGATCTACTGATTCTGACTCCATCTACCAGTTCGGATATTACGGGGTTCGTTTGTTTTCATTAGTAAAGAGTCACAGTTTGAATACATATCGCCGGTAACCCACAACGAATTTTAATAAGGATTCTCAGACTCTCTTTTAACATTTCTGAAATGATCAGTACATAATTCCATATATTTGAGTGCATAACGCCTCCGGCAATAGGCTAGTTGACTGAATTTGAAAAATTAATTAATACTGTTACCATAATATATATTGTACATTATGTATTTTGCGTTTCCAATAACCAATTTAATTTTACTTCGAAAACGCTTGAAACTGTCATGGCGTCTTAATGACGTCACGACGTGGGAAATAGACAATCATGTCTGCTTATGACAGTTGTTAGATTTTTTTTAATTAATACCTCGTATTCCTTGTATAGTGCCCCAGGGTAAAAGAAGAACTATAAAAACGCTAAACTAATTATTTATATATGTTTCAAACAATGATCAAATAACGAAAAAGTGGATAAACCTTGCAAGGAGTTTGTCAACAGATTCAAGAATGTATTTTTAACCGACGAAACCAAGAAGAAGGAGGTTCTCTAGTCGACGCGTATATTTTTTTTAATGTATGATCACGCATAACTTTTTACTGAGACGTACGATTCCGATAATTCTTTTTTTTCATTGGGAATTAATTCCCTTTAATTTAAAAATGAAATCCACCCCTAAGGGTAGCAAAATGAAGGAGATTGATCACTCTGAATTCTGGTCCGTTAACCGATTCTATCAGGCATAACTTTGTACTGGGATCTTCGATTTGAATGATTCTTTTATCAAGTAGGGTATACCTCATAGTTGATCATATCTGTATTTCCGAATGGAATTATCCACCCTTACGGATAGAAAAAGAGGGGATAATTGATTTTTCACTTGTGAACATTGGCACACATATGTAGTTGACAATGACAAATCGCTAGTGTCATTATTTTCTTCTCCTACATCCGTCATAATCAATATATTCTACGAGAGGGTGGAATCATATACAAAGTAATGAAATAAACTAACCAGAACAACAGAAATAATTTATATTACAACAAATATTAGAAGTAGATAATCATATTATTTAACTGTTGAAAGGCGGGTAAGTAAGTATTTTGGAAGTATTAAAAAACGAGTAGTTGAAAATATAAAATAAACCTTTTTAGTTTCAATAACTACGCTCCTAAACTAATGTAAGTAACTAATTTTGAGTCGCCACCAAACGGACAATCAACGAAGATCATTAAATTACTTCAAAAAAAATATCAGAATGTCACCGCCCAACTCGTTGCCATCATTTTACGCCTTACCTAATTCATTTGCTCGTTTGTTTGGCGCCGACTCAAAATTAGTTACTCACATTAGTTTAGGAGCTTAGTTATTGAGAGTTTATTTAATTTTTTACTTTTCAGTTCCGTATTTCATCGGTTTAATTTTTTGTTAAAAAGTTTTTGATGTGAAAACAATTCAACTCATGTATAAAAAATCGCTTATGCCACCGTGCAATTGGCAGTTTGACAGCGGCAAAAGTTAGCTGCAACTTTTACAGCGACAAATGCACTAATGGTTTTGTCACTTATTCATTTGTTCATCAATTATCGCGGTATTGTTTGCCAAAATAAATAAAGTTTGCATTGATATGTTTCTAAATTTCTTATTCATTAAATTGTCCTGCCGAATTAGACTCGATGTTTGTATTGATAATAGGTGAATTTGTGTTGTTCAAATTCTTAACTATTTCCTTTAGCAATTTGACTCGAAAAACTGTCAACCTAAAAACGCTCCACCTTCGGTGTCGCGTTTTTAATAGTTGACGGTTTTTCTCGTCTGATTGCTAGGCAACAGTTTCTCATTAAACAACTCAAATTCACCCAATAAAATATAGACCTCTCGTGCAATTATAAGTGATAATTTTGATGTACGTGTTTCACACTTCACAATTTATTTCTAAATCTGAAGCAAAACTGATGAATTCAGCAGAATCACTAATTTTCGAGTATATTGAAAAAATAATAATGTATGAGTTGAGGTTAAGTTGTTTTGGTTTCGGCCTACATCGCACTGTTATTTGATTGGCTGCTGAATGAGAGGCTCTCATATAGTAAGTAGTCAATCAGCGATGAATTGTCATTTGAATCTAGCTGTATTCTATGTATCTTTTCAATGATAAGTGCTGCGAAAATCCAATTATTAAGAAAATGGGTCGCAGTGGTTTTGTTGGTATTAATGACAAAATCACTGAAAAATAAAAAAAATCAGAAAACAAGGCAAATATATTTCTTTTTTTACTGCTTTATTTAAACACCGACCTCGGTGAGCACACTTCCCCTAACTGGGAATTTTGCCGAATCCTCTGTTGTTTCAGAGGAAGGGTTCTTTTATGAGCTCAACATCTATGAACTCGGGACCGCCATATTAACTACCGCTCCGACGGTCGGCACATATATCGTCATATCTCGTACATATTGATAAGACGCCTGCAGCTGGGAATATGCTGCTACGCTACAGTTGTTAGGGCATTTTACATGCACCTTCCTTGGCAAGTATATTTCAAATAAGATGAAACAACAAAACACAATGAAATGAAAACAATAAATAATAACAAAAACCAAATGAAAACAATGAATACTGAATAAAAAAAAATACCGGAAACGAAAATAAAATACCGTTGTGAATTGTCAAAATAATCAATCTCAAGTGTCAACGTCAAGTCAAGCCTTTCACGTCAAATGTCACTTTACTACCAGTCATTGCGCGATTCTCGATTATTAATTCGATTTCGAGTTGTATTCGATTCCCAAGTATTCGATTCTGTGAAACAATGGATTCTACCCATTACTAGTTCTGTTCTACGAAAATGTTAACAACAACAATGGCGATCCCGCGGCATAACACTTTCTGATTGGTGTTCACTGTCACGTGACCGAACGCCTAATTTTGACGAATTTTTTTCTAAAAATAATAATAATATTTATTTTTACACGCTTTATATTAGCTTCACTTGTATGTTTGTTTGTTAGTTTGTTTGTAACCGACTCCTTTGGGCGCGATTTTGACCCGCTTCCAGACGTTCTAATGATCTGAAATTTGGCGGGTGTACATAATTCCGGTGACAATGCATTAAGAAATTTTTGTGTGAAGGAAAAACAGAATGGCGGCTCCAATTTTGGGGGCCGTTTTTTTTGATTCTTATGTCAAAATTGAGAAATTCAAGATGGCGGCTCCAAAATGGTGGACGAGTTTTGTGATTATGGGCTGATTCTATTCAAAATTGGTATGTGGGGGTTTTTGGGGTCGAATATTATGATTCTTATGTAAAAATTGAAAAATTCAAGATGGCGGCTTTAAACTGGCGGCCGAGTTTTGTTATTATGGTCTGATTCCATTCAAAATTGGTATGTGGGGGCTTTTGGGGTCGAAAATTATAATTCTTCTGTGAAAATTAAAAATTCAAGATGGCGGCTTTAAAATGGCGGCCGAGTTTTGTGATTATGGTCTGATTCAATTCAAAATTGGCATGTGGGGGTTTTTCGGGTCGGAGATTATGAAAACCTAATTTGATAAGATTAATTCCATTTTTTATTTAAAAAAAAAAAAAATAATAGTTTAAAAAAAACTAAAAAAACACGCTTTTATAAAAAAAACACAATAAAAAGTAGGAAATAAATAATAGTTCAAAAAAACTAACAAACACGCTTTTATAGAAAACCAGACTAAAAAAATAGAAAATAAGAAAAATATGTATTTTATTTAAAAAAAAGCGTGGGGTGCATGGTATCAATAATTATACAGTGCTAGTCAAAAGTCCCCTCCCCCCCTCGTATCTTTTGAACGGGTATACTTATAATAATGAAATTTGGAGGGTGGAAATAAACGGATGTAGGCTTCTCAACTGGTCATAACAGGTGACGCAATAGTCATAAATGACGTCACAAGGCCACTGTGACCAATAATTTTTAATGGGACCCTATGGCAAGTGACAGCTCGTTTGAAAGGTATTGAGAATACCTATTCAGTCATACCAATTTTGTTTGGGTTTCGGCTGATTTTGATTGATGAATTGAAGAAATACGAAAATTATAGTTTCGCATTTAATTAACAAAGATTTTAAAGTACGCCTCTGGTTAATTGTCAAAAAGGTTGACGTTTTTGAATTCTCTACTTGTCAAAAGTGTTTATACCTTGAAAATTTACCTAAGCTATTGTTTAACGAGACGTTTAAGTGTTTACTAGGCAAAATGGTACGTACTGTAGCCGACAAAGTAGCAGCTATCTTAATAATTGGTGAATGTAGAAACAATTTCCATGCAGCGGAACGACTGTTTAATGAGAGGTACCCTGATCGCCCTATATCGAGGGTTTATTTGAGGGAGCTTCTTCGGAAGTTTGATGCATCAGGTAGTGTTCAAGATGCCAAACGATCTGGTCGACCAACAATTAGTGATGACAAGAAAATTGACATAATTGGAGAAATGGTAGTAAACCCTACTTCTTCCACAGCCCAAGTTGCGTCATCTGTGAAGTCAGTCAAAGGGCAGTACATAGGTGTTGGCTAAAAACAAATTTCATCCATACAAATTAAAAATGGTGCACCAACTTTCAGATGATGACTCCGACCGAAGACTAGAATTCCTGTGAAACTATGTCCAATAAAATGAACCAACAACCAGGCTACATACAGACAATTTGTTTTAGTGACGAAAGTACTTTCTTCTCAATGGAATGTTAACACTCAAAATGTGAGGTATTGGAGTGACACAAATCCTCACATCTTTCGTGAAAAAAACATACCAATTCCAGAAAAGTAAATGTTTGGGCATATTTTGGGAAACCACATAGTTACCTTTTTTCTCAATGCTAACTTAACCGGTGAATTGTATCTGAGATGTTACAAAATGATATTGAGGCGTTAATTTTGAAATTCTAGAAGATAATCCAGATGAATTCGACAACTTGGAAATAACGTTTCAACAAAATGGTGCTCCTGCACACCATTACGGTGCAGTAAGACGTTACCTAGATGAAGAATATCGTGGTAGATGGATTTGACGACGAGGTTTGATCGAATGGCCAGCCTGGTCACTGACCTTACACCATTAGATTTTTTTCTGTGGGTACTTGAAATCTAAGGTTTACGCTACAGCACCTGACAGCATTGCCATTCTGAAACAACGAATTGTTGAAGAATGTAGGGCAATTTCGCGACACACTGGGACGAGTACGACAAGAGTTTAGCAATAGGATGCATTACTGCCAGGAAGTAGATGGAGCACATTTTGAACACTTATTATAAGAACTGGTTCTTAAATCTTTATTAATTAAATGCGAAACTATAATTTTCGTATTTCTTCAATTTATCAATCAAAATCAGCCGAAACCCAAACAAAATTGGTATGACTGAATAGGTATTTTCAATACCTTTCAAACGAGCTGTCACTTGCCATAGGGTCCCATTTAAAATTATTGGTCACAGTAGCCTTGTGACGTCATTTATGACTATTGCGTCACCTGTTATGACCAGTTGAGAAGCCTACATCCGTTTATTTCCACCCTCCAAATTTCATTATTATAAGTATACCCGTTCAAAAGATACGAGAGGGGGAGGGGACTTTTGACTAGCACTGTATAGTACATTACCTAGGGCAGTAAAGTAAGAAATGTCTCAGATCACAGGTAATTGTTGGCCGAGGTGATACCATGCACCCCACGCTTTTTTTCAAATAAAATACATGTTTTTCTTATTTTCTATTTTTATAGTTAGGTTTTCTATAAAAGCGTGTTTTTTAGTTTTTCAAACTATTATTTATTATAATATATAATTTTGTTTTTGGTTATCTCCATATCATGATTAATCATTAGAAACTCCAATCAATCCATGGATACAAGCCTATTGCCCGTGTTTTCTTACAGCTCCGAGCAGCGGTTCAGGATAGATTAGACGGGCATGGTTGAATATGACAAAAATAATTGGATATTTTCAACATTTTCATTTTATTTTAAGCACTACTTCGTTATAAAATGGTATTATACACCAGTCATTCACAGGAGTGCATCAAATTGGTTAACACCCTGTATAATTCAATGAGAAGTTGAATCATAAAAAAATGTAACGAAATCATTGTGGATGATCAGAAAGCGACAGAAGCGTAAAAACGTTGAAAACACTACTTTCAGCAGTTTCTTTACACGCTTTTATAAATTAGCTTCACTTGTATAGGGTTTGTTTGTTTGTTTGTTTGTTTGTTTGTTTGTTTGTTTTTTGTAACCGACCCTTTGGGGGTTTTTTTAATTATTTCCAGGGCGTACGAATGATTTGAAATTTGTAAGTGTACATAATTCCCGGTGACAAAAGCATTGAAAATTCTTATTTAAAAAAAAAAACGGCTCCCATGGCGGACGAGTTTTGTGATTATGGTCCGATTCCTTCCAAAAATTGAAAACTAGGATATTCGTGGTCAGAGATTATGATTATCCCAAAACTGGGAAATTCAAGATGGCGGTTTCCAAAAATGGTTGACGAGTTTTGGATTATGGTCCGATTTCATTCAAAATTGGATGTGGGGGTTTTGGGGTCCAATATTATGATTCTTTGTGAAAATTGAAAATTCTAGATGGCGGCTCCAAAAAAAAGGGACGAGTTTTTGGGGTTATGGTCCAAACCCCATTCAAAATTGGTATGTGGGGGCTTTTGGGGCCAAGATTTTGATTATTTTGTCAACATTGAAGGATTCAAGATGGCGGTCCAAAATGGCGGGACGAGTTTGGATTATGGTCCGATTTTACAAAATTAAGAATAATAGTTAAAAAAAAATTGATAAAATAATATTAGTTAAAAAAATAAAACCAAGCTTTTAATAGGAAAACAAAAACTGAAAAAATTGAAAAAAAAATAATAGTTTAAAACTAAAGAACAATTTAATTGAAAACTAAACCTGTAAAATAATTTTAAAATGAGTTTGAAATAAGAATACAGTGATTTATTTCATCAAAAACGTGGGGCTTTTAAAGATATTTTCATAATGATTCTACTTTATCTTATCTGGGCCAAGGAATATTAACAACAATTGACATCAAGCAAACACGCTTTTTAAGATGAAATAAATTTGTTGTTAATCACTGTATTCTTATTTCAAACTCATTTAAAATTATTTTCTACTTTTTAGTTTAGTTTTATTAAAGTTAGTGGAAATTTCACTGGAATATTGATAGAAAGATTTTTCGTGAATTGAAAAATCCACAAATAAATGAAGTTATTTTTGTGAATGTCCAACAGAAAACAACTACTTCCCCGGCTAAAGCCACGCTGGACATTGAACTACATCTGATAGATATTAGGCAGTTCAAAAGTTGGGCTGAAAAATTTGATTTTCATTCAGATAGTTATTTTTTTCATTCCAGTTTAAAGAACTCATAAGATGAATGAGGCAAAGAAGAATGTTTTCCAAAAGAGAGTACTCACCAGAAATCATTCGTAACATTGACGCAGGAGAACATCGCATTCACTAGGTCTTCAATACATTTTTTCGACGAAAATCTATTTCACGCTTCCACGATCATCAGGAAGACCGGAAGAAATGGGAAACACATTTTCAAGAAGCAATCTCACTTTGCAAAGATGGAAAAAGTTAGAATCATTTCTTTTGGAGAGACACTTTGAAATTACGAATGATTTCTGGTGAGTACTCTCTTTTGGAAAACATTTTTCTTTGCCTCATTCATCTTTATGAGTTCTTAATTAAGACTGGAATAGAAAATCAAATAACTATCTGAATGAAAATGCAAATTTTCAATTTCAGATTTTTTCTTTTGAGTTAGGGCCTTTAGCCGGGGAAGTAGTTGTTTTCTGTTAGACATTCACAAAAAATAACTTCATTTTAATCGTGGATTTTTCAATTCACAGAAAAATCTTTCTATCAATATTCAATTGAGAATGTTTCCCTTTTCAACATGAATACCCCACAAGAGGTTATCTTGACGATGGAAGATAGTGACAAGAGTTTATCTTTCAGTCGCAGATGATTCCACATCTGATTTTATGAACATCCTGTTTATATTTTCAACAAATCTATTAAAGCGTGTTCTTTAGTTTTTAAACTATTATTTATTATGGCTCGATTGCATACAACCGATGTTATTGTGCTAGAAGTTTGAGTTGGGCAAACTTTGGAGGGACATAATTGAAGGCTTTCCTAGCTCTCACAGCTCACAACTCCGGGATAAATTCCTTCTGAACTATCCATTGGGAGCTATCTTAAATGATATTATCTCGAACAAAATATCGACATTTTTCATTCCGAAAAAACTAATGCCTCCCGAGAAATGCCACTGATCGGTAGAACATGGAGAGTTGGATATTAAAAGTTTTGTAATAGCTTGTAACCCCTCTATGCACTCGGAACTTCAGATTAACCGAGTTTTTTATTTCTGATAACTTTGAAAATTTAGTCATTCCGGCTGGTCGTTTGGGAGAAGTGGATCTGGGGAAAATTTCTTGCAATTATGTTTGAGAGTTCGAAGAATTATCGGAATGTTTCTTTTTCTTTCCAATCTGGTATGTGAGGAATCGGGAAATTTTCAAGGATGAAAAAATGCATATACCGGGTGATTTCTAAGGGGCTCACCCCTATAACTTTTTTATTATTGAAATAGAAAAACGAATTGGGGGGTTGTGTATTATAGTTCAATTTAGATTTTTGGACATATTCACTTGCTTTGCCGTACTTCCGGTTTGTACTTATTTCGATCGAGAATGACATTCTTAATCCAACAACATCTCACTTGTCAATATTTGACGAATAAAGTCATTTTTATTCCAATTTCAATTTTTAGTTTTAAATGCCATGGATCGCTTCATTCATGATCAAGTAACATGAGAAAATACGACTTTGAGGTTCATGACTTCACAGTCCTTTTGAGAATTATTTAAAAGTCGCAAATATGAATTTTTCCAGTTGACTTGATTTTTTCATATGGAAAGGGGCAGGCTCGTCGGCTTTTTGTGAAAGATCATTTTCTTACGACTAATTTGATACCACACACTTTCGCTTTATTTTCACAATTTTTCTGAATAAATTGCAAGAAGTCCTGTTATTCTAGTTATACGTGACAAACAATGGACTAGGACTACCTAAACAAATAGGCTAATGAATATGCTGTCACTTTTAAAAATGTATTTGTTGCGTAGTTTATAATTTGATATATAAAATTAGAAATGAGAACATTGACATGTTGTTAATTTACGGAGAAGCAAAAAAGAATGCAACTGATGCAGCTCGAATTTATGCTCAGAGATTCCCCTTATCGTCGCCATCCCACTCGCCATTATTTTCCAAAACTGGAAAGGAAAATGCGAAATGAACCAGAAGAAAATGCCCATACCTTCATCGTCAGTGAAGAATACGGAGTAGACGTGTTGGCCTATGTTGAAGTCAATTGTACGGCGTCAATTCGCCAAATTGTTTCTGAGTGTGATAAAAGTTATTCGTCCGTTTGGAGAATTCTTCACAAATATAATTATCGATCATTCAAGAACCAACTACACCAACATCTTTACGATAACGACCACAACCGAAGATTAACTCATTGCAACTGGTTTTTGACTAAATACAGAGAAGATGTACGTTTTCTATTTAAAATTATTTATTCAGATGAAACTCGAATCACCAACTTGGGTCTGTTCAATCGGAGTTGTTACTCCCATTTTCAAAGAGTTACTCCCATTTTCAAATCAAGTGTCAAATCAGAAATGGGAAACTACCGGCCAATCTCTGTGATTGATAACTTCGCGAAAATACTAGAACATGCCTTGAAATCACGCTTGGTAAACTTTTATGAAAAAAATCATGTTATAACAGAGAGACAATTCGGTTTCATAAAAAAAAGTAGTACCGAATCCGCCATATTGAATTTCATATCACAAACAACAGGGGCCTTGGATGATTCCGAAAAGTGCCTAGCAGTTTTTTTGGATTTAGCCAAGGCTTTTGATACAGTTTCACACGAAAAACTGTTAAACAAACTATACACGTATGGTGTCCGAGGACCAGCAAATACAATTTTCAAAAACTATCTATCTCACAGAAGCCAACGTGTCAAAATCGGTGACAGCATTAGCAGTTCTCGCGAAATTTCTGTTGGGGTACCACAGGGCACAGTTTTAGGTCCGATACTGTTTTTAACTTATATCAACGACCTATTTGACATTAGAAATATGAAAGGTCACCTCATTTCATACGCTGATGATACAACAATTATTTTCAAAGCTAAAACGTGGCAACAGGCATACAATGAAGCAGAACAAAGCTTAGAACACATACAGATATGGTTGAATGAAAATCTCCTCAATTTCAATGTTTCAAAAACTAAATTTATAACATTTTCTCTTCAAAATAACCAACAGCCCGAGATGCAAAACATTCAGATACATCAGCCAAATTGCCCTAAAATATCGTGCAACTGCCCAAATATTGAGAAAGTGGCGAAAATAAAATATCTAGGTGTATTTTTGGACCAGCGTATGACATGGGATGAACATGTCTCTCATATGGTCAAAAGACTTAGGCAGCTGACATATAAAATATACAGCCTTCGTGCTGTTCTTACTAAACAAAACCTGATGATAATTTACAATTCCCTGGTTGAATCATTAATTAGATATTGTATAAAAGTATGGGGTGGAGTATTCGAAAATGTACTAAATAATATTCAAGTGGCCCAAAATTCAATTATAAAAATAATCTTTGGAAAACCTAAACGTTTCGATACCCAACTATTGTATAAGGAAACTAATTTACTTGACGTCAGGAGTCTATACGCGTTCCAATGTCTCGTTTGGATCTATTCCAATAAAACAATTCAAAACACGATTAAAACTAAGAATACCAGATATGCACAAAACTTATCCGTACCATTCTTTAAAAAAAGTCATACGCAGAGAACAATATTTTATTTTGGTCCAAAACAAAAAAAAAAAATCAAAAATTTCATTATTGATAACAACCAACTTATAATGACCCTCCTAAAAAACCTTTATAATATAGAATCCGTTACCAATAAGAATCCTTTTTTAACCGAACTGAATATATTGTAAATATAAAACCACGGTTTTACGTTGCACCAACCTTTTTTACTGTATCATCATGTCCTCATAATATACTATAAATGTATCACTACCATGTTCTCGCTCTACCAACTTTCTCTGTTATATCGTGTGTTCGCGGCTTATTATCTTATATTATATACCTAGTGATTATTATATCTGTCCTACCATGTTCGATTATAAAAGTGTCACCATGAGGCGGAAGATGGGGAGCAAAAAACAAGCCAAATGCGCTCAGTTTGCCCTCCACCTATCTCCGAATAGTCCAAATGATCTATGTCAAAAAAAATATAACCTTTTCAAAAATAAACAAACTTCAAACTTCAAAAAAAAAAAAAAGGTACTGGTCTCAAACAAATTTACATCTGATGCAAGGAGGAAATTTTCAAGAGCAATTTGGTTCCAATTGCTGGATGGGTATTATCGGAGGAAAACTTTTGGGGCCACTAATTTTCGACGGACAATTTGCTGCAGAAAGATATATACAGTTCCTTAGAAATCAAATTAATGATTTCATTGAAGATTTGCCACTGGCTAACCAAGTTGATATCTATTTTCAACAAGATGGAGCGCCACCTCACAATTTTCCAGTCGTAAGAGACCATCTGAATGACACCTTACCAGAAAAGTGGATTGGCAGTTATGGACCTATTCACTGGCCTGCGAGGTACATTCTTGAGTTGTCATATATTTTCGTATTGTATTATTTCTTTTCCATATTCTAGATCACCAGATCTTACTCCGCTAGATCATTTTCTCTGTGGAACAGCATCAGCTACTCGTGAAGAACTGGAGTATAAAGTAAGGGTGGCATTCCAGAACATCACTGCGGAACAGCTAATCAAGTGGTGCGCGCAACAATTGAAAAAGTTGAACTTTGCCGTGATCGAGGAGGAGGTCATTTTGAAAATTTAGATCCTTAATGTACTAACTTGCGACATTGAAATATTTCTTGGAACGACTATGAAGTCATCAGCCCCAAAGTCGCATTTTTCCCATGTTACTTGATCAAGAATGGATCGATTTTCACGATCCATGGCATTCTAGATCGAAAAATAAAAATTGGAATAAAAATGACTTCATTTCTCAAGTACTGACAAATTGGGTGTTGTTGGATCTAGATTGTCATTCTCGATCGAAATAAGTAAAAATATATAGGATGTCCCATTTAAAAATAGAAAGTTGGGGACATTTTCCGTCAAACCGGAAGTATGGCAAAGCAAGTAAATATGTCAAAAAATGTAAATTGAACTATAATACACAACCACCAAATTCCGTCTTCCTATCTTCAATAATAAAAAAGTTATAGGGGTGAGCCACTTTGTAGAATCACCCCGTATGTGTATTCGTATGTATATTTAAATATTCTATGTCAGAAAAAATTACTAGAATTGATAGTTTCAAATATACTGATAGTTCCTTATATTCTCAGTATAAGTATCATGGAGCGTGATATAAAAAATTCACAAAACGCATTATACCAATACAAATAAAAGTTTTTCTAAATATTTGTTAATAAATTAAATTAAATTTGGGTAACGGTTCTAACTCAAACTTTAGTTTATTGAATATCCTTGAGAGGGCACACTTTATATTAACCACGTCCAACTTGGGATAATTCAATAAGGTAAAGCAAGATGATAGGGGCTTCAATACTATTGATCATGCTTACGTTCGTCATAATTTGCGTTTTCTGTACGTGACCAACGACCAAATCACGGAGGTCACGAACCAGAAACTACCAACTCTCTGACCAGACAGAAATTGTCCAAGACCCCCATTCCACTCCGAACGCTAACCCCAAACCTCAGTGGGGACCTCATTAAATCAATCTTGATATCACGTAATTGCAAAAAAACATTGTTTATCCAGGACTCCCTTGCTAGTTTGGTAAGAGGGTAGATAAGCGTCACCAGTGCGCTCGTGCATTGGGGTTAGATTGTTGAATGTTGAATAAAAAATTACAATTGTGAGTGGAACTTGGCATATTATGTTGTTCCGCACCATTATGAACGATAGATTTAGTATTTGAGCAAATAGTAATATTTTTCCTTCTCTCTTACTTTCTGACACTTTAGTCTGATTAACAAGTTAACCCTTACACTCCCGAGAGTATGTGAAAAGGCATAATTGAACGGTATCTAGCAGGTGTGGCTCAAAGTGACATCAAAAACTTTCTGATTTTTTTTCAGAATTTTTCAGGATCTATTCATGGACATTTCAGGACACTCACAATTGTGTTTTCTGGGAGTGAAATACAAATTCAACTTTGACCAAAAAAAAATAGAAAAATTAGTATTTATTTGGATTTGTTATGGAAAATTAAAAAACAATTCTGTTTATTGTTAAGGCAGAGGTATACATTGCACTTTTGACATCGCATCCTTGAACGGCTATCACAACTCTCTAGTCTACATGTCCGAGGTGCTTTCAGAGAGTCATTGATAGGCCAGTGGTCGAAACCATCGAACCGTTCATCATTTGTTGGCATAGGAGCTGGTTTATTTGCCAACAACGCAGTTTGTTCCTGGGAATTTTCATCCATATTTTCCGCCGCTGACCGCTTTCTTGTCCCACACAACAAATATCCAGTAATATTCAACCTGAAAGTAAAGGTCCATCACTTCCTTTGCATTTTTTCACTGCTTTTGCAATTTGTCCTGTATTCCATCCAGCTATTGACTATAAAAGATAAATAAATGCAATATGGTTTTAGTGTCCATTTGCGTGTTTTGAAAAATGTGCATAACATTCTTTCATCTACCTAAAAAAATCAACTTCTCCCATTTTTTTATTGTACGCGCATACTACTGTAGAACAGGAAACATTGACATGTTCTCTCAACTTTCCATCCCATCTCTGCACCTGAAGCTCTGTTCCGATGCCAAAAGCAGTTGGAGCCATTAGAACAGCCTCATTGTCTTTCCATTCCGTTACACAGATTTTTTCATCACTTCGTGATACTTCTTCACATTCACCGCTTTAGGAATTTGTCTGGTGTGAATTTGTGGCCTTTGAATCGGTTTGAGTTGAGTGTACCTGTTCCATCTAATCCTGATTCTGACAACGCTTCCAGTGGTAAAGGGTAGTGAAATAGCGATAAAAAAACTACCTTTTGGCAATATTTCTACCAATCGCAAAACAACAGCAGGTCCCAACCCCAATGTCTTGTTTGGAAAAGGTGTCGTTTCCCCTTGGTAAATTTCAAAATCCAACACTACCCCGTCGGAAGTGGTCATAACAAAATTCTTTAGACCAACAGGTCTAGGTTTATTTTCCACATACTGTCGTACAATGCATCTCCCTGTGAATGGAATCATTTGCTCATCGATTGAGAAACAACTATTTTCCCTACGCGTTATTGCCCGACACCGATTTCTGACAAAATCGATCATTGGCTGTACTTTCCATAAATTATTTTTCTTCCTTTGTTCCTCCGTGAAACCCAATGAATCGACAACATAGAAATGGATCCCCAGCAAATAGAATCTATCCCTTGTCATAGCATAAGCAATCATTGAAAATTTGAACTCAGTCCTCCAGTACATGACCTTAGAAATTTGATGCAACCCATCAGTGCATGCATTCCAAAGTATATTTTCATTTCTTCGGGGGTGACCATTGGCTTCAGTTCTCTGTTGTGTCGTTGTGAATAGTACAGAGCCGTGTTGAAAGCCCAATTTCATAAAATTCTTCCGGCAAATATTTTCCAAATACCCCATGAGCGATAAAATGTTCACAGTGTAATCTTCTTCTATTGTATCATCTGGAAATGATTTTCAAGGAATTTAGATTTTTGCCAAGTCAAAAAATTGCTCAGAGGAATATTATCCTCATCATCGTATTCTTGATCCTCATCCGAGGATTCTTCCTCCTGTTCCACATCCATTTCTTCCACCCGTTCATTTTGTTCTTCATGTTCAATTGCTTCCCACTCTGTCATCTCCATCTGAATCGATTTCTAGATCAGATCCTATCTCATCCAACAAATCATAGATTTTTTCGGGATCATTTTCTAATTTGGAAATGTCGATTTTTCGAATTTTATCTGAAAAAAAAAAACTTAATGAGATTCAGCGTTCTTTTCATATACACTCGAAAGTTTAAATTGAAATCAATACACGAGAATTGTGGAAGTACACCCCTGGGGTACACAATTGTGATGGCATTCAAATATGTAAAAAAATCTAACCCTAAAAAAACAAATTTACCCAGACACTGATAACAACATATTGAAACATGCTTTTATCTTTCAGGTCATTGAAATAGTCATTCAAAACATCATATGTAGTTGATGTAATTGATATACTTACTGCCAGAAAACATTTTTCTGCCGAAAATGACTGCAACACCCACGTAAAAATCATGTTGACACCATTTGAAAGAAAAAATGCGCCAAATGGGCTTAGGCGTTGTAACTGGAACACGTACAATCATAGTGGCAGGTTTTCAACTGAGTCGAATGTTGTTTTGACCCTTTTAGCACATATGAATAATGCCCGTACAATTGTGAGCGCACGGAGCGTAAGGAATATATAAAATAATTAATAGAAAAAACCTTTTTAAAAACAAGCTTTCATTCAAATACCCTAAAAAGTACAAAATAATTGCTTTGGATGTGTGACGTAGGTTATTCCGTGAGTTCTAGATTCAAGAGCTTGTCGCGCAAAGTTCTCATTTCGAATACAGATGCGACAAGCTTTTGAATCTATAACTCACGGAATAACCTACGTCACACATCCAAAGCAATTATTTTGTACTTTTTAGGGTATTTGAATAAAGGCTTGTTTTTAAAAAGGTTTGTTTTATCAATTATTTAATTTTGTGCTTTTTAGTAAGAACCCCTTACACCCACATACCAATTTTGAATCGAATCGAACCATTATTACAAAACTCGTTCACCATCTTGGAGCCGCCATCTTGAATTTGTGAATTTTGACGAAAAATCATAATCTCCGACACCGAAAACCACCACATACTAATTTTGAATAGAATCGGACCATAATCACAGAAATCGTCGGACATCTTGAAGCCGCCATTTTGATTCTACGAATTTTGTCAGAAAATTCATAATCTTCGACCCTGAAAACCCCCACATACCAATTTGGAATCGAATCGGACCATAAACACAAATCTCGTCCGCCATCTTGGAGCCGACATTTTTTTTTCTTTCTCATAATGCATTGTCACGGGAACTATGAACACCTGCCAAATTTCACGGTTATCGAACAACTAGAAGTGGGTCAAATTAAACTTGCAAGATTTGATGACAAACATCGGGACAGGTGAAACTAAATAAAAGCTTGTAAAAACGGGTTAATTCTTGTTCCCGGTCCTAAAAATATATGCGATAGCTCATTCATTCGGAATGACATCTGGAAAAATGTATCTCGAGCATTTATCAGCACATAAAAAATTGCAAATTGTTATTAACAAAATAAGATAAAAAAACATATATTTTCAGTTTTTTGTCAATAACTGAAAAACTATTAATTTTTAAGAACTTTTGAAAAAAGATCCCCAAAGAGACGGAAATTTTCAATGAAAAAGTACCAATTCTATCCCCATTATTTATAATTTTTATTCAACGCCGAAAATAGGTCTCGCTGGAGACAGTATATCACACAAAATAATTTTTTTATAGTATTAAAAATTAACTTAAAATTTGAAAAAATTATGGTTATCAGAACACTTGAAACAAAGTTTCGTTGGAAAAAAAATTTATGTCGATTTTTCAAAAAGTTATACCATTGTTAATTAACAAATTTTTATCCAATCTCTTTTTTTTTTATTTCAACAAAAATGACCCCGCATCAACTGCTAAGAGTTATTAGCAGGGGGAAACAAACACAGGTTGATTAGAAATCAGATTTTACAATATATATTGATGTCTTTTAGAAACTTCAGCACTTTCTGTAGATCGTTGTTGAGGATAGATTTGATGTTGACTCCTAGGTTGTTTGAACTTCTTTCTCCGTTGTATAATGGGCATTCTACCAGGATGTGTTTAACTGTGATTTGTGTGGCACAGTTGTGACAGATGGGGCATGGATCCTTATTCATTATATGTTGGTGAGTTAGGAGCGTATGTCCTAACCGGAGACGGTTAATAACGACTTGGTCTCTCCTTCTCGTGGGTAATGATAACTTTTTGTTGACTATTTCATTGGTTTCTCGGAGTTTGGATGTTGCATGAGTCCAAGTGGATTGCCAGATGCTGAGTATGAAGTTTTGGATCGAGGGTTTGTGATCCGAGGACGGTACCCAATCTCTGTTTTTACAAAAGTCGACTTGCAAGTTTAAATAATTGACCTATACATTTTTCGCTTCTTGGAGCCCTTCTTATATACATACTCAACAAGATCCCTTGATGAAAGTTTATTGAAGTTTCATATTTTGTTTGTTATAATTTTTTTTAATGAACAAAAAATGAAATATTAAAATAATGTTGTTAACAAAATTTTTGTTGACAAATGTTATTATACAGCTGTTTTTGCATCTAACAATGGCAGTTATTAACGTAGGAAAAAAATGTTTTACGTCATTTGTTAAGAAATTGTTCACAAACAAATAGACAAGTATAATATTTTCAAAAAATATTTCTTACCATTTTATTGTCAAGTCAAAATGATGATTTAAAAAAACCCAAATCAATTTTTTAATGGTTTATAATAGTTTTTTTTATATTTCGTATGTTTAAATAATTAATTAGGAAATTTGTTTTCCTTTGAAAATCATAATTGGCATTTTTCTATACGTTAATAAAAAAATATTTTGTAATAAAAAATTTCATTGTTTATTAAGTTAACAATTTGTTATGAACAATTTGTGACCCTCGGTCAATTTTTTTCCTGGAAGTAAAAAAAATTACAAAAACAGCCATATATAACAAAGTACTAGAAAAAATCGTCTTTAATTTTTTATAACATTTTTAAATACGCTGTACTTAAACTGCCGTTGAACGGTAGCCTACTAAAATGCCGTCATTAGATGTGACGTCATTCAGTGACGTGTCGGACGGCTTTTTATTGGATTTGCTTGAACTGCCGTCAAACGGTAGCATACTAAAAATGCCGTTGATGAATTATTGCGTTATCAGACATGCACTCTGAATATAGGTAAAAAACTTTTCTTACGTGTTTTTGCCTTCTGAACACGAAAAATGCGGCGGTCTCATAGCGTTCCCGAGTTAGATAAAGTTAAAAAAAATTAACCTCATTTCCAAGCACCGTTTTTTCGCACAAAAATCACTCAAAATGCCTCCTTCTTTTTACCAGCATAAACAATACACCTTAAATCTTATTTTCGGCACAACTTTGCACAAAATATCGTCATTTTTATCGAAAAAATCCTCCTTACACAGTTCCAAATGAACAAATTTCACACTTTGACAGATGGAATTTAGTAACTTTGCCTTATTTTTCATGTTGGTAATAAATTAATCACCGCCCACAACAATTGCACACATAAATGAAGGGGAAACTATTGCTCACATTTGAATTCGAAAAGTTGGCGGATAACGCAATAATTGATTAACGGCATTGCACAAAATATCGTCATTTTTATCGAAAAAATCCTCCTTACACAGTTCCAAATGAACAAATTTCACATTTTGACAGATGGAATTTAGTAACTTTGCCTTATTTTTCATGTTGGTAATAAATGAATCACCGCCCACAACAATTGCACACATGAATGAAGGGGAAACTATTGCTCACATTTGAATTCGAAAAGTTGGCGGATAACGCAATAATTGATTAACGGCATTTCAGTAGGCTACCGTTTAACGGCAGTTTAAGTTCAGCCTTTTAAATATTACACGATACCGAAATCAAAGTGGCCTCTTGATTTTTCAAGTAACAAATAGATATAACTTTTTAATTATAGGAGATACGATAATGGACATCCGAAACATTTTTGTGGAGGACTAATCATTCTTTGAAATGGATAAAAATTCAAGTTTGTTACTATTGCTAATCAGGTGTTAAATGCATTTGTTTATAAAAATTCGTTTTTTTTACATTTTCGTACTTTTTTTGACTCAAAACTTGTTAAAAAATTAAAATACAGCTGTAAACCAGACAATTCTGCAGTGTTGGAATATCTGCTGAATAACCTTCACATCATACCCATATCTCTTATAGTTTAAATTATAAACGTATTTCAATCAATATTTATCTAACTCGTGTTCCGTTATATTCGACATTTCATTTTATATTACTGGTTTAATCTTTACTTTTATTTATTTTAATAAATTGAAGTTGCTTCTAACTGGAGTCCCTCTATTGTTTATTTGAAAAAATTTTACTCGATTTTTTTTTTGTTTTCTCAGCTGTATTTTCAAATTTTTTAAATTTACTTATATTTTATACTTGTCATCATAATAAAATAGTAGAATAGAAGGATGGAACCGAATCCAAAAATAAATATTTTTTTTTATTATAATTATTAATAATATATTTTAGTTAATAATACAGAGTTATTTTAAATACAAAGTTCACTTTTCTTTTTTAGGGGAGGAATTCCAGAACAGCTCGGTTCATTGATGCTCCGAACCGATCTGGTTTCTCTCGTTGCTCGTGATTGGCCCTCGATGACTTGTCCTATTTCTTGTTGCTCTTGTGTTCCTTCCATGTCTTCTTCTGTCGCATCTTTTGATCCGTCTTCATTTTCTTCATTTTCTCCATCTTCCGAATCTGAATCATCTGACCCATGAATTCCCTGAACGATTAGACGGTATGCAGAATGGTTTTCATTTTCCATATTCATTATCTTCGTTTTCTCCTTCATCTTCTGCGAATTCATCAATGTCTCTAACAAGATAGGAAGCATTTGCGCAACTTTCTCCGCAACATCCGTAGCATGATCTTGTGTACTTCATTCCTGCTTTTTTGCAGCTACAAGTTTCAATACAATTACAACTGTGCAACTGCAATTGATAAGTTTCAGTAGCTCTTGAGGTGACATGAGTTCTTATCGGTAGAAATATATAAACAAATGCATGTAACAGGTGATTTGCAATAGTTACAAACTTGGATTCTCATCCATTTCAAAGATTGAATAATCCTCTACAATAATGTCTGAAATGTTCATTATCGTGTCTCTTATAATTTGAAAGTTATATTATTTGTTACTTGAAAAATGAAGAGGCCATTTTGATTCCGGTATGGTGTAATATTTGAAAAAGTTATAAAACATTAAAGACAATTTTTATCAGTACTTTGTTAAATATATCTTTTTTTGTATTTTTTTTACTTCCAGGAAAAAAATAAACCGAGGGTCGCAAATTGTTAACTTAATAAACAATGAAATTATTAATAAAAAATAAAATTTTGTTGTGTTAACCTATAGAGAAATGCCAATTATGATTTTTAAAGAGAAAAAAATTCCTCAATTAATTATTTAAACAACCGAAATGTAAAAAAAACGATTAAAAACAATTTAAAAATTTATTTAGGTTTTTTTTTTAAATAATTTTGTCTTGACAATGAAATGCTAAGAAATAATGTTTGTTAAATATTTGTTTATAAACAGTTTCTTAACAAATGCGTAAAATATTTTTCCCTGCGTCAACTAATTTTTTTAGCAACATTTTTTTAATATTTTTTTTTATTGTTCATTTAAAAGAGTTATAACAAACAAAATATAATACTTTAATAAACGTTTATCACGTGATCTTGTTAAGTATGTATATAAGAGCTCCAAGGAGAAAAGAATGTATAGGTCGATTATTTGAACTTGTATGTCGACTTGTGTAAAAATAGAGATTGTTTTGTATGATATACTGTCTCCAGCGGTGTTGCGCGTTGAATAAAAATTATAAATAATAGAGATAGAATCAACATTTTTTATTGGAAATTTCCTCCTCTTCAAGGATCTTTTTCAAATGTTCTTAAATATCGATAGTTTCTGAGTTATTAACAAAAAACTAAATATTTTTTTTTATCTCATTTTGTTAATAATAATTGCAATTTTTCATGTGCTAATAAATGCTCAAGATACATTTTTCTAGACGTCATTTCGAATCGAATGAGCTAACACACATATTTTTAGGACCGGGAACAAGAATTAACCCGTTTTTTAACCTGTTAATCAAACTACTTTTTCGATGTCTTACAATAATAGATCCTTGCTTACAATTCGATTATGAGATATTGATTTCAAATCTGAGATGTGAAATATCATGTAGATCTCACTTTATCAGAATAGTGTTCTTGTTTGCTCAAAATATCAATGAATTCGCCCATAACTTTCGATGCCATGAATATTTTGTGAATATCAATACCTTAATTTGTGTCTATCATGCATTCGTGTTCCGTAAGATCAATTTCGCCGTTGCCATCAGTACAAAACTCACATAGTTATTTTTTATATTAACATTCAATGTCTTTCAAATAAGCTGGAACAAATAATTTTGTACCTATAAAATAATAACTATGATATCATCTGTTTATCCGAACTGGTTGAGTGATGATGCCCGCAGGCTCATTAATACTCAAAACTACAATATAGGTTCTCATTTCTGTAGGGAAAAAAAAGAACATGGGGGTGTATTTATTTCGGCCAAAATTGGCTTGAAATATGGAGAAATTGACTGTAAAAACCCGAACAGTGAGATACATTCGGAGTTTTGTAATATTGAGAAATTGTCCCTCAAGACTATTGTCATTACGTGTTATAGGTCCGGACTAGGAAACTTTTAAGTTTTTTTTTATAATTTCGAGAATCTTTTAGTAAAATACACTAATTTAAATCACAAGATTATTGTTTGCGGTGATTTCAAAGTAAATTTTAGATCAAATTCCACTGAACGTGACGAACTTATCTGTATGGTCAATTGTTTCAATATGAACATAGACAACATTTCGACAAAATTCGAAAACGATTTTGTTGAAACGGGAGTGGTGGAGCCATGTTTATCTGACCACTACGGACAATTCATGATCATATATGCTGAATTTCGTAAGCCATCTACCAAGTATGGCGGAAGCAAATAAATGAAAAAAATAAATTGAAGCTGAAATCCTCCTTGGGTAATCTTTCTTGGAATATACCCAACATAAAAAACTGTGACATAAATTATTATGCCAACAACTTCCTAGATATTTCAATATTCCACGGAAAAAAATGTTTTTCCGAAGAAAATAAAACCTCCAGTCAGATGGTTTAATGACTTTCTGCGTGAAATCAGAGAGATCCTCTCCAATCTCAAAACTATTCGCGATTATCAAGTCACTCCTTTTCAACTCCTCCATATCTACAGGTTGTTTTGCTAGGGTTTTAAAATTTACGAAAGTTTTACCATTATGGAAAAAAGGTGATAAGTCGCTAGTAGACAATTATCGTCCTATTTCAATAATTCCGGTTCTGGGTAAGATTCTCGAAATCATCCTGAAGAACAGGTTGGTCCATTATTTTGTGATAAATAACTTTTTCAGCGATCACCAGTTTGGGTTTAGAGCAGTCCACAATTGATGCTTTATTGAAAATCGTGAGTTGCATTGTCGATGCCCTTGAGAGAGGGGATCACGTGTCAATCGTGTCAATCACACTGTGTAACCTTTCCAAGATCTTCGACTGTGTATCTAATGTCCCTTTTGTTGACAAGCTGAATTGCCATGGAGTGAGGGGATTTCTCCTGGAATTATTGAAATCATATTTGAGAGCTAGAACCCAGTCGTTTTAAGTGAAAGATGCATTTTCTGGGTTTATAAATGTTTTAAATTATGTTCCTCAAGGATCTGTTCTGCGGCCATTGTTATTTTTGATTTATGTGAATGACTTCAGCAATTTCATGTCACTGAATAAATGTGTCCTATTCGCAGATGACACTTCCTTAGTATCAACTGGCACAAATTTGAAAACGTTAGAGGAATACAAGGATAAAATACTTAAACTGGCTTCTCGTTGGTTCACAGTAAATAAGTTGAGATTAAATGAAGAGTCTACAGTCAACACTAACATTGAGTACAATAATGGAAATTTACTTGGCGTAATTCTTGATGCTAATTTATCCTGGTCAACTCATATTAATGTTTCGATATATAACAGAAAATAAGAAATATTTCGAAACTGGTCAACTTTTGCCCCGTCTACCTATGGGTGATTCGAAAGGGCGTTCAAAATCGTAGATAGAGACAGGCTCATTAAAAAAATTGAAAGCGTTGGTATTGAAGGAATGGAATTAAACTGGATGATAGATTACCTAAGCAATAGGCAGCAGAGGCAAAACTGAGTGAAATTTATTCAGATAGAATGCAAAATGATATTGGTGTGCCCCAAGGGTATATTTTGGGACCATTGTTATTCCTCATATATTTGAATGATATTGTTACCATAGTACAAGAATGTAAAATTCATTTATTTGTCGACGACACCCTTCTGTACTTTAGTAGTAAAGATATAAAAAAGTGTGCTGATATTATGAACAATACTCTTGAAAGAGTTTATAAATATTGTTGTGCAAATTTATTGAAAGTGACCGTGAATAAAACGAAATGGATCATACTAGGAAAACACGAAAACCATAATATAAACATACATATACGATTGAATGACGGGGATATAGAAAATGTAGACAAATTCGTTTATCTTGGAATAACTATTGACAGTCAATTGAAATTCAAAGAACATGCTAACCAGGTTATCAAAACAGTATAGCTCACAAAGTTAACTACTTAAGAAAATGTTCTCCGTCTCTCAGCCAATGGTCTGAATTAATAATATATAACTCTATAATACTACCACATTTTAATTATTATTCGACAATTTTTCATTTTCTTAATCAAAATGAAACAAGCAGACTCCAAAATATGCAGAATCGTGCTATGCGAATAATTCTACAATGCTCGAGAACAACAGCAATGGCATATATGCTTCAGACCCTTCAATGGCTTCCAGTGAGTATCAAACACTGATTTTCATTTTTAAAGTCAAAATTGGACATTCACCTGTATATCTCCAGAATAAAATAACATATGTTAATGAAACACATGATCATAATACGAGGAAAAAAACAATATGGAAGTTGAAAGATATCAAAAATAATACATATAATTCTCTATTTTACAAAGGAATAGGTAATTTCAATGAGCTTCCTCAAGAAATTAAAGATAGAGTTTCAATAAAAACATTCAAAAGAAACTTGAAGGACTACCTATTGAAAACATAGAATATTAGTATTTTATTATTATGTATGAATTTCTATGTATGTATGTAAGTTCAACTGATTTTATTTTTGGACAGTGTTAATCTTATTGTATTTGTGGTTGACCATGTTGTGTGTGTATTTTCAACTGAACTGACCATGTATTTACTTTTGTAAATGAATTAGTTTCGACTGAATGAAAAGAAATACATATATATATAAATATATATATATATATATATATAATATATATATATATATATATATATAATATATATATATATATATATATATATATATATATATATATATACAGTGAGTCTGCTTAAGTTGGCTACATATGGGAAACTTTTTTATTATTGATTTTACGAAAAAAAGTTATCCTTCATAAAAAGTTCTGCATGGTCTAAAAACCAAGATGCAACCATCAGATATCAAATTCTATCAGTCTTCTACGAGGTATGTCAAATAATATGAATTTTACTCAAGAGTAAAGTACCTTTATATTTCACAATATCAAAAATTGTTATTATGAAAAGTTGTTCGGAAGTCAAAACTATGTTTTAATATGCAATTACATCCTTCTAATTGGAAAAAATCTTTTTTTACAAATTTTTCCCAAATTATCAATACCGAACATTTATCATTTTTATTTGTTACAAACATGTTAACCTTTCCGTTCCGTTTAGAAATTAATAATCAAATTTTCACAAAACAAAATTTATCAAAAATCTAATGAACATTGAACAGTTGATAACCTTTTAATTAGTTAATGTCTGTCTTGTAACATTTCAGCGATACATCTAAATTAATAATACCATAATAATTCATTTTGTAGTAATAATTCAACGAACATCATAAGCTCCCTTAATTCACTAACGCCTCAACATATCCGCCTTCTCTTTCAATACAGGTAATTGTTCTATCACGAAAGTTTTTCAATACCCTTCTAACCATAGCCGGAGTAATACTCTGAACGCATTCTGTAATGACTCTTTCCAAATGAGCAACATCTGTAGATGGCCTTTGAAGATAGATCTTTTCCTTTAGGTAATCCCACAAGAAAAAATCGAGTGGCGTCAAATCGGGAGACAGAGGAGGCCAAAAAATTTCAGCAATCCGATGAATAACTCTTCCATTAAAACAATTTTCAAGGTATTGCCTTATATCTGACCTACTGTGGCATGGGGCACCATCTTGTTGGAACCATATCTGTTAACGTTGAAGGAGGGGAACATTATCAAGAAAAACGTCTAATTCATTCTCTAAAAAGAGCAAATAACGATCCCCATTCAAAGATTCATGAAAAAAAAGGTCCAATTATTTTATTTCGGTAAATTCCACACCACACATTTGTTTTGAGTGGCCCCGAGTTTTGATGGTAAAATTTGGATTAGTATCACTCCACCAACGGCAGTTTTGGCTAGAGACTGTTCCATTTGATGTAAATGTTGATTCATCCGAAAAAAGAATATGTCTTGCCATAAATGGGTTATATTCTAACATTCCTTGGATATTACAACAGAATTCAAATCGTCTATCATGATCTCCTGGTCTCAACGTATGAATAAATCGGGGCTTGTATGGATGAAACTTGTTCTTTTTTAAAATTTTTGAAACCGTATCTTTGTTAAAAGGATTTTGCATCGAAGCTGCCCTTTCCCGCAAGGATATTTAAGGATGTTCGATTGCTGAAATCATTACTTCAAATTCCATGTCATCATTGGCAATCCGTTGTTGGCGTTTGTTGCTAAATTTATTCTTTACATCTCCAGAAGTCTTCAATTTTGTTAATAATTTCCTTACTGTGACATAGTGAAGATTTTTCTTTGGGTGTCGGTTATTAAAAATTTCTACAGCTTCCCGATAAGTTTTATAATTCTCACCCACAATTAACAAAATTTCAATTTTATCTTCAGTACTCATAATGTTGCTGGCATTTCTACCAAATTTCTGATGTTTTCAATGTCACTGTCAAACATTTTACTGTCTGACATTTCTTGTCAGAGCATCCTAGATTACATGTACAATAATTACAGTTAAATTTTCGTTTCGTTTCGTTCGTTATTGTAGAGATGTTTGGAGAAATAAAAAAAAAATATAAATTAATGCAACTGCATATTTGAACGTGATTTTTAATTCCGAACAACTTTTCACGATAACAATTTTCGACATGGCGAAATATAAAGTTACTTTAATCTTGAGTAAAATTCATATTTTTTGACATACCTCGTATAATATTGATAGAACTTGATATCTGATTAATGCATCTTGGCTTTTAGACCATGCAGAACTTTTGATGAGGAATAACTTTTTTTCGTAATATTAATAATAAAAAAGTTTCCCATATGTAGCCAACTTAAGCAGACTCACTGTATATATTTTTTTTTTTTTTTTTTTGATAGAACTTGATATCTGATTAATGCATCTTGGCTTTTAGACCATGCAGAACTTTTTTTTTTTTTTATATGTTCTGGTTCCCACGAAAAGGGATATCCTGTAATGTTCAGAGAACATCGTGGGAACCAAGGGAAAGAAGGTAGGAGTTGATGTTCTTCTTAAATTTCTGGAGGTTGTATGCCTCGGGGAACACCTCCCTAGGCAATGAGTTCCAAAGCCTCGCAGTTCGTTGGATGAATGAGTCTTTGGAAAGTGATGTTCTGCAGGTCTCCAAAGTGACCACGAAGGGGTGTGAAGACTGAACTTGACGGGTTAATCTCGAAGAGACTGCCAAAGGAGGAACGATTGTTGATATTTCAGAAGAGCATCGCCCATGAAAATATCTATAAAATAGAGACAAATCGCCAACTTTTCTACGGTGTTCCAGACAAGTGAGCGAGTTTGTAAGCGAGGCATCACCGACGAGACGAATTGCCCTTTTTTGGACAGAATCCAATAGCTTCAGGATATGTTTAGGTGCCGCACTCCAAATATGGGAACAGTATTCCAGGACAGGTCGGATCTGTGCCTTATAGATCATAAGCAGCTGACTGGAGGTGAAATAGCTCTTGGCACGAAACAAAAACCAAGTTTTGGGATGCACTTTGGCAATGGACCTCACGTGATTTTCCCAGGAAGGTTATTGCTGATAGTAATACCAAGCATCGATATGGATGACTTCAGTGGTATGGTTACTCCTGACAAAGTTATGTTAGGCACAGTGAGATCGGCTTTTCTAGAGAAAAGACATGCTTGTGTTTTGTTTGCATTGAATTCTACCAAGTTATTGGATCCCCATTCGAGAATTGTTGCTAAGTCCATATTTATATTGTTAACATTTCTTCCTCGTTCATTTCTGGTTTCACGGGCTGATATAGGGGCCCTGGAAGAGAACGCGGTATGGAGGGTACTATCATCGGCAAAGCTGTGTACGGGACATGAAGTTGCTTTCAACACGTCGTTGATGTGAAGTAAAAATAGTGTTGGTGCTAGAATGGATCCTTGCGGAACACCAGCATTTATGAGTAGAGTGTCAGATGAAACTCCATCGACCACTACATGGAGAGACCTGTTTGAGAGAAAACTAGCAAGCAGAGAACACAGCTGAGGGGGCAAGCCATAAGATGGAAGCTTGGCGAGGAGTCCCTGGTGCCAAACTCGATCGAACGCCTTGGAGATATCTAATGCCACAGCTAAAGTTTCTCCATACTTTCCAATAGATAGCTGCCATATATGTGAGACGTATGCGAGCAGGTCACCAGTTGATCTCTGATGGCGGAAGCCATATTGCCTATCATTGATAATTCCTGAGTCTTCCAGATATTTCATGAGCTCGATGTTGATGGCTTTTTCCATGACCTTCGAAATAATAGATAGCAGTGCGATAGGTCTGTAGTTGCTAGGTAGGGTCTTTTTGCCTTTTTTAGGGACTGGCTGTACTCTTGCAATTTTCCAATTGGACGGAAATACTCCCAAATTGTAAGAGTGGTTGAACAACTTGCAAAGAACAGGTGTTAGTTCGGGGGCACATTTCTTGAGAACAATCGGCGGGATTCCGTCAGATCCACAGGCTTTGTTGGTGTTGAGACCCAGCAAAATCTTTCTGATAGTACGTTGGCGAAAGGTGATCTCGGGCATGTGACTGTCAATAGGTGTAATGTTCGGGGTTGTTTTCCCGAAGAATCCAGAGTGGAATTTCCAGCAAATAGGTGCGCAAAGATATTGGCTTTTTCCTGGGCAGTCGTTGCTAGTGTTCCATCTTCTTTGGTTAGGGGAGGAAAAGAGCTGGAAGTGAAGTTTCTTCCCACAGCTTTGGCGAAAGACCAAAATGAACGGGATCCGTTGGGACATTCAACAAGTTTTGATCTTATTTTGGCATTATGAGCATCTTTTGAACATTCTATTGTCTCTTTGCATATGCCTCTAGCCTCAACGTATGCTGCTCTGGTCTCAGGTCCCGGATTTTTTTGCCATCGATGGTATGCTGCCTGTTTGGAAGCCATATATGGAAATATATATATATATATATATATATATATATATATATATAAATATATATATATATATATATATATATATATATATATTGAACTCTACTACTACCACCCCTTGAAGGGATCGTAACATGTTTCCAGTAACCCTGTGTATAACAAATTGCCGCAAGAAATAAAAAGTAACAATGAAAGTAAACAGTTTACGACAGCCCCGAAAACATCCCTAATTGAAAATTGTTTTTATTTCTTTAATGAATATTTCAACGTCTGACATAAAGAATATATAGAATCTTTACTATGTTGTTCTGTTCCGCTTTGCCTAATGTTTCTCTATGTCTGACCATTCCTATACATATGTACTTATGTTCTATAGGAAAATGAATATTATTATTCTTATTCAACATTTCGTCTTCTGGTGCATCATCATCTCTATTTATTCTTAGATATTATGACACCAAAAGAAATGTATAATTTTTGCTGGGAGCGCTGCTGCTCAAATTTTCAAAGACGGCTTGAAATTGCGGCCAGCGGACTTGTGATGAATTTTCTCCCTCTCAAGTATCCTACTTCACACCTTCTCTGTGTTGAAACTATCTCTGAAGTATTGAAATAACGACGTAGTCTAGTTTCGGAAAAACTACTAGTGTCGCCATTCTGCAACATTTGCACTCGTTTCTTTTTTCTAGGTTTATTAGAGACGGTCCTTTCGGTGAGGATCAACAGGCTACAAGTACCGGAAATAGCTCAATTAGGAGATCCTGTAGTTTTAGATTGCGACTATACGCTGGAAGAGTCTCTGGACGACGGACTCGTCGTCAAGTGGTTTTTTAACGAGAAGCCGACTCCCATATATCAGTGGATCCCGAAGACGAAGCCAAGAGAAATGGGTGAGTACATTGTTTTGTTGTCACTTCGAAGGAGAAGTTTCAATGGAATTGTCACTCGCTATGAACAATGGATTAATAGAGTATTGGGTACGCACACATGAATACACACTGAAAAAACGCAATACCACCAAGAACATGGTACTCTTTACAAATATTTCTGGTGATATATGAAGGACAAATGTCATAGAAATATGAATTGAAGTAACCTAAAAAACACTTCACTACGATTATCACCAAAATTTATTTAAGAGACCTACGACAAGTGTTTCGCTATACTATAGCTTTTCCAAGTAGAAACTGAATCACAACTACTGTGAGGTTTGCTATAAATAATAGAAGCAGGTAGTCAGATGGATATTAGGTAATTACATGATTATTGGACGAAAGATTATCCAATTTCTAGTAAACATATTTTTTGGACATATGGTATTTTAAATAACTTGTGCGATGATAACTCAGAACTAACAACACCAGTCTAGCAGCTCAACAAGGTAAGACATTTGAACGTATACAATGGATGAAAGTTGAACGAAAGATTCAGTGTAATAAAAGAGATGTTTAAAACACTTATCTACAAATGATACACACATCATTAGTTTATAGACTCCATCAAATTGAATTCAGTGTTTTAGATTATATTACTAGAGAACTAACTAATACCATTGAACATAAAAAGTATTTGAAACAACGAAGAAAATTCGATTCATTATATTATAATACACAAAAATACAAGATATTCGAGGAAACCCTGGAATTGTTGAACAAAAATTTTTCAATAGATTTGTCTATCTTTCAAACACAAATTTCACTCCAAACGAGAAAACTCTCATAGAAAAGGGATTTAATTACAACCCCAAACCAATATTTACACACAAAATCCAGATCTTATTGGTGTTGAAACAGAGATTGCACTAAAAGGTACTTTCAATTCGAATATCAATAAACACATCACAGCTAAAATATTGAAATCAGAACAATCAAAATCTAACATTGAACATAATAGAGACATTTCAACTGTCAAAACAATTAAATCTGAATCCATTCAAAATTAAGTTGTTTTTACACGGGCGGATAAAGGAAAAACGGTGATTGCGATTAATGGAGCTGATTACTTACAAAAAACTCCAGAGTTTTTTAATTCGTTTTTTTTGTATATTGAAAGAAGATCCTACATGTTTTTACCAAAAAAAAGTAACAGAAATACTATAATCAATTCAATATGTTCTAAACGACTATGAAAAAATAAATGCACTATTATGAACCCTCAAATTCCAAAACTCTATTCACCTAAAAACATCATAAAGAAAATACCCTATCCAGCCAGTAGTACTTTTCATCACAGTACCTAAGTAAAAATCTCTGAAAAATTAATAGATCTCATCAAGAGTAATTATAGATTTGTTCCTGAATTTAGCTTGAATAATTCATATGAATTAATTTGCAAAATTAAGAACGTGCATCTTCCTAAAAATTCCAAACTCATTCCTTTCGATATTCAAAATGTTTTTCCGAGCATACCACCAATGAAACAATCATACTAGTAGGTAACCTACTGGATGGAAACCATGTTAATCCGATCATCAAAGATGAGATATTGGATTTACTTACAGTTTGCTTAACACAAATTATTTCCAATTCAATAATAATTTTTATTCTTCTAGGAAAGGGTCCGTTACTTATACTACTTATACTACTTCTCATACTGTAGATGACATCTTATGTTGCTTTGTAGGAACTGATAGACACAACTAAATACATTTATTCACTTCATTAATGGCATTCATCGCTCAATAAAATGTACAATAGAAATTGAAATGAATGATTCGATAAACTTCTTAGATTTGACAATAACGAAAATAAACAATAAATAGGAATTTACAATTTTCCACAAACCTTCGTATACAGATATTACAATACATAGTACTTCTACAAATCCCTATCAACACAAAGAAGCCACATACAGTGCTCCTCAAGAGTCCCCTACCCCCTCTTATTTTTGGAATGATTATACATAAACAAGTGAAATTTGGAAACTGAATATTAAAGGTTGTGAACTTCCCTACTAATGATGATAGATGACGAAATCGTCAAAGATGACGTCACAAGGCCATTGTGACCAATAATTTTAAATGGAACCCTATGGCAAGCGACACCTCTTTTAAAAGGTATCGAAAAAACATATTCAATGATAATAATTTTGTTTGTGTTCATGGCAGTTCTGGCAACACGCTTTTGAACAACGCAAAGCTCCGCCTCTGGATAGTTGTCAAATAAGCTGACGTTTTTGTTAGTCTCCCTAATTCGACGTTTCTGTAATCGTCCAAGTTTTTGTACATTTAATAATTTGTGTATTTTTGATCGGACGTGTACCTGTTTTAGCAGCTTTTGGTACTTTTAATATTTTTGTGCATTTTAATAATTTGTGAGCCGAACGTTTAAGTGCTTCAAGAAGCGAAATGGTACGTGCTTCAGGTGATAAAATATTCATGCAGCAGAACGCATTTTTAATGAGAGGTTTCCCGATCGCCCCGTTTCGAGGACTTATTTAAGGGAGCTTCTTCGTAAGTTTGAAACAACGGGTAGTATTAATGATGCGAAACGATCTGGCAGACCACAAATTTCTGTTGAGAAAAAAATTGATATACTGGCAGAAGTAATAGTTAATCCTACTTCTTCAACAACTCACGTTGCATCTACCTGTGAAGTCAGTCGAAGTACAGTACACAGGGTGTTGGAAAAAAACAAATTTCCTCCATACAAATTAAAAATGGTTCATCAACTTTCAGACGACGACCCAGACCGAAGACTAGAATTTTGTGAAAATATGGAAACTAAAATTAACCAACAGCCAGCTATGTCAAAACAATTTGTTTTAGTGACGAAAGTACTTTATTTCTAAATGGAAATGTAAATACACAGGATGTGAGGTATTGGAGTGACGCAAATCCTCACCTGTTTCGTGAAACACATACCCAATTTCCCCAGAAGGTGAATGTTCGGGCAGGTATCCTGGGAAACCACATCGTTGGGCCTCTTTTTTTGAATACTAATGTAACTGGTGAGGTTTATCTGGAGCTGTTGCAAAACGCAATAGAACCGTTAATCCTTGAAATTTTGGAAGATAATCCAGATGAATTCGGCAATTTGGAAATAACATTCCAATAGGATGGTGCTCCTCCACACTATTACGGTGCAGTAAGACGGTATTTGGATGAGGAGTATCGTGGTAGATGGATTGGACGACGAGGTTCAACGGAATGGCCAGCTCGATCACCGGACCTCACACCTTTGGATTTTTTTCTGTGGGGGTACCTTAAATCGAAGGTTTACGCCACTGAACCTGACAATATTGACGTTTTAAAACAACGTATTGTTGCAGAATGTGAGGCTGTTTCCACAGACACATTTGCAAAAGTACGAGAAGAGTTTAAAAATAGGATATTTCACTGTCAGCAAGTGAATGGAGGTCACTTCGAATAATTTCTTGGAGTAGATACTGATTCTTGAATCTGTAATTAATATCATACTGAATGGAATTTACATTTTAATGTTTACCAATGAGCTATTAAAACTGCCATAAACACAAACAAAATTAGTATCATTGAATAGGTTTTTTCGATACCTTTTAAAAGAGGTGTCGCTTGCCGTAGGGTTCCATTTAAAATTATTGGTCACAATGGTCTTGTGACGTCATCTTTGACGATTTCGTCATCTATCATCACTAGTAGGGAAGTTTACAACCTTCAATATTCAGTTTCCAAATTTCACTTGTTTATGTATAATCGTTCCAAAGATAAGAGGGGGGGAGAGGACTTTTGAGAAGCACTGTATAATAGTATGATCCACAGACTAGTGGATCACAAGAGAATTTCAATAAAGAATTAAATATAATTAAACAAATTGCAGCGAATTAAATGATATAACTCAAGTTTAGTCCACAACATTATATCGAAAAAACTCACGCAATTCAGGAAGTTTACCAAACTGCAGGGTTATTACTTATTTCAGAGAAAATGTCTAGTTATTTAAGACATAATGATATTAATATTGCTTACAGAATAAATGATACTTTGGGAAAATTTATTAAAAACAACGGAGATCGAATTGAAAAGTCAGGTAGAACTTTCAAGAAATGCTAATGACTTTGAACTTTTGCATGTAGAGAAGAAAGATGAAAAACTTGATCTCCTAGAGAGCTTAGAGGTTAACAAAGACAAGAATTCACAATACTTATTTCATGACCAGATTAATTTGAATAATTCGCCTCTTTTAAATCAGTTTATTAGAAATTGATCAAGTATCGGCAACCTCTACTATACAATTATAAAAATAATGAAACATTAATTTTCAGAAATTAACAATTTTCACTTTTCCTCTCATGAATGCAATTTTATTATTATCAATGGGAACTCATTTTCCTCTATCACCTGGATATAATCACATCTGTTGAGGAAACTTTCATACGAATTATCAAATGAATTCACAACTCCCAATAAAATTATTCTGAATAAGCTACACAAAATAACCTCAGGCATTTCTCCTCTGGAAAAACAGACTATAACTAGCTTGGGAAATGATAATTCAATCAAATTTTTACCTATCGATGGATTCACCTGAGAACACCAAAATGAGGAAAGATCCCATATCAGAAACTGAAAGGAAGGAGAGAAAAGTATTGTCAACAACCCATAAAAAAACCTCACACATTATAAAAAAACATCTTATGCCCTATTGCAGTAAATTTCCTCAATCATATAGTCTTCCAAAGATTCCCAAATCAAATATTCCATTGAGGCCAATTGCTTGTTCAATTGGATCACATTGTCAATATTTGTCATATACAGGGTGAATTATAAATAATATGAAGGTTTATTTTTAACCGACGAAACCAAAAAGGAGGAGGTTCTCTAGTCGACGCGTATATTTATTTTTTTTTAATATTTTTTTTATGTATGGTCACGCATAATTTTTTACTGAGGAGTCCGATTGCGATAATCCTTCTCTCAATGGATAGGGTGTACTTCGAAGTTGGTCCCATTCAGATTTAAAAGATGAAATCCACCCCTAAAGGTAGCAAAATGTAGGATATTGATCACTCACCCTCTGAATTCTGGTCCGTTAACCGATTCTATCTGCTATAACTTTGTACTGGATCTGCGATTTGGATGATTCTTTTTTTATCAGATATGGTATACCTCATAGTTGATCATATTTGGATTTCGAATGGAATTATCCACCCTTACGGGTAGAAAAATAGGGGATAATTGATTTTGCACTTGTGAACTTTGGCTTACATATGTAGTTGACAATGACAGATCGCTAGTGTCATTATCATCGCTAGTGTCATTATCACAATAAATATATTCTATGAGAGGATGGAATGATATACAGAGTAATGAAATAAACTAACCAGAACAACAAAAATAATTTATATTACAACAAATAGTAAAAGTAGATAATCATATTATTCAACTGTTAATAGTTGAAGTAAGGTGGGTAAGTAAGTATTTTGGAAGTAATAAAAAAACAAGCAGTTGGTAATTAGTAGACTTCAGCTAGAAAAAATTGAAAAATAGAAACTTTTTAACAAAAAATTAAACCGACGAAATACGGAACTGAAAAGTAAGAAATAAAATGAGCCTTCTTAGTCTCAATAACTAAGCTCCTAAACTAATGTAAGTAACTAATTTTGAGTCGGCGCCAAACAAACAATCAACGAAGATCAGTACATTACTTCAAAAAAATTATCAGAATGTCACCGCCCAACTCGATGCCATCATTTTACGCATTACCTAATTCATTTGCTTGTTTGTTTGGCGCCGACTCAAAATTAGTTACTTACATTAGTTTAGGAGCTTAGTTATTGAGACTAAGAAGGTTTATTTTATTTTTTACTTTTCAGTTCCGTATTTCGTCGGTTTAATTTTTTGTTATCAAGTGTTCAAATACAAAGAATAATAGTTCAATAAGTATTGAAAATTAACATAAAAGAAGATCACTGAAGCTTTTGGCGCTTATGCGTGATATAGTTTCACAGACGTGTATTACAGTACATGCAATAGGGATAGATTTACAATTAATAAGAATGAATATAGTAAAATATTGGTTCTAAAGAGTGTATTTTTTTCTGCTCCATAAAAGAAAAAAGAAACAACTTCTGCTGGAGCAAAATCAGTTGCAATTTCTCTATTTTGTTCTTTGATGAATATCAAGATGGTGAGCGTACAGTTTGATATCATTTTGCTCTCGAATAAATATACGAAAGGTGTAGTACTTTTAGTGGGACTACATAGTATGCGAATTATATCAATAATAAAGATGATCGAACAACAGATTCGCAGAGTGTTGAACTTTTCAGCAAGTCTAGTTGTTTGTTGACTTAAATATTCGGAGGTTATCATAATATTATGTGTTACCGTCCTCCAATGAGATCAGAGCCGATATTTTGGAAAAAAATTCGTTTACAATATTGGAAGAGAATTGGTAACTAACATTTTTTTTTCAATTTGATGAATTTCATTTTGCTTTTTAGGTCCTGTGGGATATCATGATAGTCTTCTTGACCGACATATATAAAACTTCTTTGACCTATGATTTTTTGTGTTTGATAAGTATGTGGAAAATAATTTGTGTTAACGCTGTTTCATAGAGAATATTCCTTATATCTAGATATCCGAAATATTTGAATAGAGTTTTGGTAGGAAAACGGATATTTGTTTTATGGATTACCTTTATAATTCGTTTTTGTGCAACATCTAATGGTTTTGAAGAATTTTCATATGCCATACCCCATACTAAGCCATAACATAGTAGTGACTGAACCAGAGCAAAGTATATATTTCTCAGATTTCGTTGGTCTGTTATTTTTGAAATTTGTTTCAACATAAACATAAGCAATCTTTTTCGTTAATATCTGAATGTGATAGTCCCATTTCAAATGTTATGCCTAAAGGTAGGTATACCGAAATTGTTATATTTTTTGGGAGTCTCGTTCTGTTGTTTGCAAAGGGTGCGTAATTAGTTTTTTCTAGGTTGATAGTCAGTAAGTTTTTGTCAAACCACTTTACCATTACTTGCAGCTCGTTGGATATGTTATGTTCAACTTCGTCCCAAGTTTTTTCCCCAACATAAAGAGCAGTATCGTCTGCAAATGATATTATCGTGCTGTTAGCATTTTTTTAAACTAACTGATTTGAATATATTAAAAATATGATAGGCTCCAGCAGGGTTCCTTGTGGGATACTGTATGATATTATTATTTTAGTCTTCTTACCATTTGGGTTCGTTTATTGAGGTAGCTTTGTGAAAGTACCAGTCCTGGTCCGCAAATCCCAATATTTTCCAATTTTGACAGAAGCCTTTGGTGACGTATATTATCAAAGGCCTTTGTCAAATCTATAAAAACCGCAGCACAGACTTGAATCTGAACTGGAATAGATTCGTTGGGTTAACAGAGTTGCATCATTTGTGGAACGGTTTGTCTGGAATCCATATTGCATTTTAGACAATAATGGATATTTATCTAGAAAATTATTGAGACTTGCCTTGAAAGCTCTTTCAAATATCTTACTTAGATTGGAGATGAGGCTTATGTGTCTATAGTTTTCTAGTCTATTGCGATCTCCCTTTTTATGTTTAGACTTAACAATGGTGATCTTGAAGTGCTTAGGGCATTTTACATGAGCAAACATCAAATTAATTGAATAACATAGAGGTTTAACGATCATAGCTCCAATATTTTTAAGTGTTTTTGTTGTAATATTATCGAATCCAGGAGTTGAATCATCTTTCAGGTTGTTAATTATCTGTTTAATTTCCGTTTGCTCACAGGCCTTAAAAATATCGAGCATATATTATTCGATATCGTCGTTATCTATGATACTATTTGCTTTGATTATGCTATTTTTCTCCAATACTTGTGTAGTGATTATCGGGGTTTGTTTCAATCAGTCCATTGTTATGTAAGATCTAGGCGGGTACATCGTTTTTAGAAATATTAGTTTGCGTGCTGTATTCTTTTATAGTTTGCCATATTTCTATACTGTTATTTTGATTTTGGTTAATAATTTTTTCGTAGTGTTTGCCTTCCATTTCCTTTGCTGATTCCATTTTCTTTTTTTTTTGACCTTCGTAATCCACGGCTTTTTTGTGTTTATTGTTACATATTTTAGAAGTTGATTTTTTTATGTTATCCTTTAGGATTTGTACTATATTTTCTGTTATAATATCTACGTTTTGTGTTCCATGGACTGATTCAAAATTTTCCCCTCTAATATTCATTCCAACTTCCTATAGTTCAGGTATTCTTTTTTTGATACACTTCTGATGTTTTCGATCTCATTATCACATTGTGAGATGATTGGATAGTGGTCGGTTATTTTTAAGTGAAAAATGATTGGTATTACAGAATTGTTGTTTCTACCGGGTGACAATGGGACTATATCTCCTTCACTTATCAACCGATTTGAATGAAATTCTGTACATAGATATGAGACACAATTTCGAATTGATAGACATATGGAAACAAAATGGCCGATTTCTGGTTTCGCCAGAATAGCCACCAACTTCGATTTTCGAATGAAACAGCCTGTATGTTTGATGTTTTTCGGATTCTACGGCTCAAATTACATTACATTTTTCATTCCAGGAGGCCTTGATCAGGGTAAAATCTATACTAATTTACATCAGTATCTCATTACTAGTAATTCCATCGATAAGATCGATAACAAATCCTACGGCAGGAATTGAATTTTTTTAAGAAAACAGCGTTTTTTTCAAATGGTACCTACCGAGGGCCATTTTGCCATTCGATAGAGAATTTAATTACCAATTTAACGATATACATTATGTACCACTTTCTTTTTGTTCAAAACGTAGAGAGCCATCTACGACGGCGTATTGGCGCCATCCTACCGGTATTTTTGTTATTAAAATATCAAAACTTTGACTTTTTTCTCAAAATTTTGGGATTTTTTTTCAAAATGTTGACTTTTATTCCTAAAATTTCGACTTTTCTTCTCAAAATTTTGACTTTTTTCTCAAAATTTCGACTTTTCTTCTCAAAATTTTGACTTTTTTATTTTTAAAATTCTGACTTTTTTTCTAAAAAATTTTGGGATTATTTCTCAAAATTTTGAGTTTTCTCTCAAAATTTTGAGATTTTTTCTCAAATTTTCTCAGAATTTCAACTTTTTTATTCTAAAATTTTGACTTCTTTCTAAAAAAATTGAGATTTTTTCTCAAAATTTTAACTAGTTCATTCTCAAAATTTGGATTTTTTTTCTTAAAATTTTGAGATTTTGACTTTCATTCTCAATATTTTGAGATTTTTTCAAAAAAAATTTTCAAACGAAACGAGATGACAAGTAAAATTGGTATTTTACTTTTGACATGACATTAATCACCTACTGTTTTCCATGATTCCACGGCTACCTTTCATTTCATCAAACCTAAACGGATAACTCATTGGAATTTGTAGGTATGGTATAAAATATTGTACAAATTCAATTATTGGTCGTTTTTAGTTTCGAACAAAAAGAAAGTGGTACATAATATATATCGTTGAATTGGTAATTAAATTTTCTATCGAATGTCAAAATGGCCCTCGGTAGGTACCATTTGAAAAAAAACGATTTTTTCGTTGAAAATTTCAATTCCTGCTGTAGGGTTTGTTATTGATCTTATCGATGAAATGACTATTACTATGAGTTACTGATGTAAATTAGCCTAGATTTCAACCTGCATGATCAAGGCCTCATGGGCTAATAAAAACTGAGAATTTTTTTTTAGCAGAATACGAAAAACATCAAACATTCAGGGTATTCCAATTGAAAAATCGAAGTTGGTGGCTATTCTGGCGAAAACAGAAGTCGGTCATTTCGTTTTCATATGTCTATCGATCATATCTATGTACGAAATTTCATTCAAATCGGTTGATAAGTGAAGGAGATATAGGCATGTCCTTAGTCCCATTGTCACCCGGTATGCCTACTTTTGAAAAAAATATATGGCCAATGCATGCTTCAGAGTTGTTTTCCAATCTCGTGAATTTATTGATGGTTGATTATTCCTGAGTACCAATAGAGTACCAAAATATTGATGTTGAAATCTCCAACGAGTATTTCAGTGTCTATTTTTGCATTATATTCTATATATTTTGACAGTTCTCGGATAAACCTTTCTGTATCAGTAGGGTGTGATATATCTCGGCGATAGAAGTTGTTTTATTATTTTTCTGTTTTATTTCTATTCGTATACAAATAATTCCGGCAATATCTACCAATTTGGTTGTATAGTTATACTCCTCTTTGATATGAAGCAGAACGCCATGATTATGGTTGATATTGCCTTCATTATAAATGTTGTAATAATTCTTCAGATTGAACATATGAGCGTTTTGAATTGTCCATGTTTCGCTTAAAGCTATGACATTGAATAAGTCTTCAAATTGATCCGGCACTATTTCAAGTTCTGCAAAGTTTTTTTGGGCGCTTCTTATGTTAGTATGGAAAATCGAAAACTTTGTACTACCCTTATTCAATTGAGAGCTTGCAATTTCGGTGCTCTCAGACTCTAATGTTGTGATTTCAAACAGATCAAAATCTCTCATGTGAGCATTCATCGAGCATAATAGATGTTATATATCTGTGAATAAAATGAGACAAGCTTTCATACAAATGCACTAAAAAGGAAAAAATTATTCATTAAATTGTTTGACCTAGGTTATTCTCTGAGTTGCAGATTCAAAATCTTGCCGCGCCAAAATACCTATTTTATATTAGTGGAAGGCTTTTGAATCTGTTACTCACATAATAACCTAGGTCAAACAATTGAAGATTGTTTTTCCTTTTCAGTACATTTGTCTAGAAGCTTGTTTTCGTTCATGTAATCCGTGAACTAATTGAATTCTGACGAAAATTTATAATATCCAACCCCAAAAACCCACATACCAATTTCGAATGGAATCAGGCCATAATAACCAAACATGTCGCTATCTTGGAGCCGCCATCTTGAATTCATGAATTCCGACAAAAACATTGTGATGTCCAACCCCAAAAACCCCACACACCAATCTTGAATTGAATCGGGCTATAATCATAAAACTCGTTGCCATCTTGGAGCCGCCATTTTAAAATACGTGGATTTTGAAAAAAATCATGATCTCCGACCCCAAAAACCCCCACATACCAATTCCAATTGGAATTGGGATATAACCCAAAACTCGTCGCTATATTGGAGCCATCATTTTTAATTTTGAGAAAAATTGCGTGATTTCTGTCCCCAAAAACCCCCATACACCAATTTTGAATAGAATCGAACCATAATCACCACACTTGTCCGCCATATATGAGCCGCCATTTATTTTTTTCTCCAGCAGAAATTCCATAATGCATTGTCACCGGTATTATGAACACCTGCCAAATTTCGCTTGCAAGATTTGAACTGAACATACATATATACAGTATCGGAAAACATTTATCTGGGGTACACAAATCTACACGAGCAACAAGGAACGCAATGATATGATAATACCACATAAACAAGAGAGACGCACTGCTGTGTGCCCCTCCTGTAACCCCACCCGACACATTAACTGACCACGTGGCAATGCTACACAGCGCAAAGCGAATCGACTCTGACTCTCCTATCTCTGTGTCGTGACGTCGATATCCCTTCCTCGAACGAGTCGAGGAGAAATTGTAATGCTCTCTCAACATATAGCAAGCTATTCTTTACGCTCTCATGAAACCACCATACCCAAGATAAATACTTTCTGATACTGTATATACAAATGTGAAGTTAAATAAAACTTGTAAGATAGTTATTTAATCAACTAGTGTATTGATGGTGGTCATCATTGATCGAGATATTTTAACGCGAGAGCGAAGCGAGCGCGTTAATGTTCGAGATCATTAATCGCCACCTTAATATACGAGTTGATCACAAAAAAATCCGTCGACCTCGTTCCTGGGGTCAACGTGAAATTTTCAACTAGGAGGAAACTTACAATGTTTCGATTTTAAAATACATAAGTTTGACAGCACCAAGGTAATAAGATTTGACATTTGAATAGTATTTGAATTCGTGTATGTTGTGTTGCATACACCACAATGATGCATTAATAGATAAATCGACCATAAATAAGTTATTAATGATAGATTTCGGTGTATGTTTGGCTGCATGTATCACAATTATGCATTAATACAGAAATTGAACGCTAATTGGGTCATTAACGATCGATTTCGTGTACATTAAACAGACTCGTCAATACGAGATCGCCGGAAAAAGATCTAAAATGTTTAATTTCAATTTCGCATGAAAAAACACAGGGGATACCAATTTTATATATCCATTCAATAGAAAAGTTATTCCATCAACAAGGAAATACATTATGACTCGTGTATCCGTGATTTCAATGTCAATGTCACTCATTTTGTTTGCCAAGCAGACCTTCAGCTTTGAACTCTGATTTACATATGTAGATCGTCTATTTATAATTCCTCCCGCGTCGGCTTATGTCATCCCATTAAAAACTCGTTCAAATGGCAAATGAAAGTAATTTATAATGGGTTGTAGGAGCCAATTCGCTAGGAACGTATCAGTACTGACAAAATGCAAATACAGACTACTTAAAAGCACTAACGTATATATACGGTGTGAAGAGTATAAGTGAAAATATTTCAACAGGTGGTAGTTGGGATAACACTAAGTAAGAAATAACTTTTTCTAAACTTAGCAATCCCCAATATTTATATTAAACTATGATTTAAAGACTATATAACTATCTGATTTCAAATGAATTTTGGATTAATTATAATTCTGTAGTGTTAGCGTCCTTCAATTAGGAATATGTTTCGAGGTAGCGGGAATAGGACACACTGACTAGTCTGAATTTCAAATTACCGACGTTTCGACGTTTATTTGGCGTCTTTATCAAGGCTGAAAATACATGAAATGTTTAATATCTCATGTTAATAAAAACATGATTGTTAGAAGTTAACACACAAGGGAACAGAAATATGGTAAAAAACAACAAACAACTATCACCAAATGGTCACCACATATATAATAAAATATAACAAGATACGAGAAGTGACATAAACCATTAATTAAAATAATAGCAAATAAAAACAAATAAAAATCTACCTTTTCAATGGGTCAGACGAAATTGTTTTCGAAGTCGAAGCAACGATCCCTTTTCTTGATACATCAATAATGCGACAACCAGGTGGTAATCTGACAACGAATTGGTATGCAAAACCCACAACCTCGGGTAGACTTCTGAATTATTTTTCAAATCACCCTTTACAACACAAGATCGGCACAGTTAAAAATCTACATTACAGATTCCATCACCTGAGCAGTACAGACTATCAGAAAGATAATGAAACCAAAGTTAGAAAATTACTAAAAGACAATAATTATCCAATTTCTCTTTAGTCAACAGAATTATAAACGAATATAATGCAGATTCAATATATCAAGCTAATAGAGCCAACAATATCGGTATTCCTTTCTATAAGTTCCCATACATAAGAGGATTATCCGAAAAAATAATGAATTGTTTGAAAACCTATAACCCTTATGATATCAAAATAGCATTATATCCTATAAATAAATCAAAACCATTTTAAAGCTGAAAGAAAAACACCAACTTCCGATTGCTCCAAATTATATATAAAATAAACTGCCACAACTGCGAAAAATGTTACATTGGAATGACCAAACAATATCTAAAGACTAGAATCCACCAACACAAATATGACTGCAGGGAAAAAAATAATCTAATAAAACGGCACTAGCACTACATCATTCCACTGAGAGACATGAATTCAATTTTGAAGAAGTCAAAATCGTGGACAGAGAAAATAATCACTATAAGAGAAACATCAGCGAAATGGTCCAAATATTCCAGAACGATACCGTGAACATGAGAACGGATACAGATAGATTGAGCGTTTGCTACAACCATCTTTTAAATAAATATAAACAATTTTTCCGCAATGAACCAGACTAAAGGCCCGTCTAATTCCAGGTGTTCTCGTTCGAGAATACCGTACTACGCGACAATACGTGCCGATCATCTGTTGTTGCTTTTTGTGTTTTTTTTTCTTTGAGATTTTAAATAGTTGTAAGTTTTTATAAATAAAGAAATCTATTTGGTGCTCATCTCCGTACTATCCATACGAATTCTATTTCCGACCATAGTGTTCCAGAAATTTTATTCACACCAACAAATCCGTCATTTGATAAACCATGTAGATTTTCAGTGAAATAATCGATCTATTGGAAAACAATTTCGTCTGACCCATTGAAAAGGTAGATTTTTATTTGTATTCATTTGCTATTATTTTAATTAATGGTTTATGTCACTTCTCGTATCTTGTTATATTTTATTATATATGTGGTGACCATTTGGTGATAGTTGTTTGTTGTTTTTTTACCATATTTCTGTTCCCTTGTGTGTTAACTTTTAACAATCATGTTTTTATTAACATGAGATATTAAACATTTCATGTATTTTCAGCCTTGATAAAGCCGCCAATTAAACGTCGAAACGTCGGCAATTTGAAATTCAGACTACTCATTGTGTCCTATTCCCGCTACCTCGAAACCTATTAATTATAATTACAAAAGAATTATAATGTTTATTTGAAACCTCTTTACTCTTTCGTTCACAAACATGTATCTGAAATTGGGTAAAAGTTTTTGATAGAACATCATACTGTGCGTCTTTTTATATTCCCCACTGTTAACTTCTGAACGGTTTGACATAGAACAATGGGACGGAAACCGTTTTGAATGATATCACCGATACTACTTTTTGAAATTGAAGACATTGTGATTGCTCGATAGATGGCGCGGTCAAGTGGCACATCGTTGAACAAATAATTCAATTCTCTCTTCTAGGATTTTCAGTCAGTCACCCGACGTCTCAAAACCAGCAGTTCATCCGCGACTCCGCTCGGTAGAAACGCCTCAGCTGTGACAGTCACTACGAAAGAAACATTACCCGAAGTGTTCGGCTCTGCCACAGAAGTAATAGTTATCCATGGAAGTATTATTAGGTGTAACGGTTCCAAGCTGATATGTGCCAAAATGGTTTGGCGAAATAGGAAGTATATATGTTCGGGAAAGAATACAGAATATTTGGATTTGAAAGTATTTAGAGAAACGAGATATTTGTTAACATTCTCCTTTAAGCTGGATTTATAGTTAGACGGACTGTAAACGTAGACGCACTGTAATCGTAACAAACGGACTGTAAAATATTATTAAATTCATGAATCGACGGAACGGAATTTTTGCGCATGGGTAGAAGTGATAGTGACATTTAACATAACCTACACATTATACGAATCATAAACAGCCTGTGTTGGTTTGGATTTGTATTATATTCTAAATATTTCTCTATGCTTCGTTTTCTGTGTCACAATGGGATATGAAATATATGAAGGTATGCTTCTTGGTGCCGTGGGACTGTTGTGTGTGCAGTAGCATTGAAAAAGTGTCGACAAACTCGAAGAACAATAATTATGCGACTAAGACGTTACAAAACAAGACCCATAAACCGTTATAGAAAAGTAGAGAATGCCTACAATAATTTTTTAAAGATGAATACTGCTGATCCAGATCAATTTTTTAAGTATACGTGAATGACTGTTCCAGTATTTAATGAATAATTAGGTCTTGTAAAAAACATCACACATAATTCTTTATTTTGATTGGCCGGACGCAAGAAACGTAGTGTAAAAGATGAAAGTTGGCCAACTCTTCCGTTCCAGTCCGTTTCACTTACGTTACGTCATGCGTTTACGTTCATTTATAAACAAGAGTACATAAATTATATAGTTGATCTTTTTGCAGTGCGTCTACATTTACAGTCCGTCTAACTATAAATCCAGCTTTTGTGTTCGGAGCTGTAGTACTTGAGAGAAACCTCATCAGGGAATTAATTGCAAAATTTTTAAGTGCGACAAAAATAATGTTCGATAAAGCGATGTTCGGCAACTTTCGAACTTAACAAACAGCATGGTTAGTGGTGTCACCAGCTCTTTCAGCTGCATTGAATAAACGGAATTACATTTTCCTAGATTTTTTCAATTAGCACAGAGTGGTGAGGATTCGTAGACTTACTGATCTAAAAGGTGGAAATCAGTCTACCTTCGAATCATATAGTTTTTTGTTTGTATTGCGTGCCATATTCATCTTTATCTAAAAAATTACATGTCCTGACTGACCGACTGATTAATTTTCTCGATATTTTATCACTGAAGGACTGAAAATAGGGGGTGAAAATTTATATGGAAATACCTTTCGGTTTGAAGTTAGAGCCATGGAAATTGGTATTAGGCTCTTTCTTTCAAATAAAGAAAAACATATTTCAGGGTTTTGGAAATTGGGTGTTGAAAGTTTGTATATGAGTACCGTTAGTTTTTGAATTAGGGTCGTAAAAATGTATATTATAGGTCTTTGTATCAAATAAAGAAATATATATATTTCAATGTTTTTGGAAATTCAACCCCCGAAGGTGTGAAATGGGGGTGAAAGTCTGTGGAAGGTTATAATCCCAAAAAGAGTGTCAAGAATCTATATGGGGGTTCCATTAATTTCTGAGTTAAGTGTCATGAAAACTGGTATTTGCTCTCTTCTTTTCAGAAAAAAAATATTTCAGGGTTCATGAAAATTCAACTCTAAAGGGGGTAAAATGGGGGTGGAAAATTTGTATGGGAGTTCCGTTAGTTTTAAGGTTAGGGTCATAAAATTGGTATGTCTTTGTTACGAATAAAGATATATGTATCTCAGTGTTTTTGGAAATATAACCCCCAATGGGGTGAAAGTTCGTATATGGGTTTCGTTAGTTTTGAAGTCAGACTCATGGAAATTGGTATTTGGATATACACCTCCACCGCTGAATATAACATTGAAATTATTATTTTGAAACAATTAGCTCTCATTCAAAAATATAAGAAAGCATTAATTATCATTTCCTACCACTACTATAACAGAGAAATATATTTCAATACCTTTGTTAAACAATAATATTGCCCAAAAATTTGTGTATAAAAAGTAGGGTGTAAAATATTAAAATTTCCTTCAAGGCTATCAATAACTTGAGTAGATATTTAATTAATACAAAAGCCAAAATAAAGAAACTTACAAGAAATGGTATCTCATGTGGCAGAAAATGTAGAGCTCTGAATGTTCGCATAAGTGAGCACCTAAACAAATATGAGATTCTTCTTTTGACATTCACCTGAAAGTGAATGAACATATCTTGAGTCACAATTAATACTACAATATATCGCATTTTCTGACCTTTGTCTGAATATAATTTTTTCATTTACCTTTCACGCCAATCCACAGAAGTTCGAAATAAACACTAAAATAATCCATCAAACAAAATAAGTAATTTTTGTTGATTACTATCGTTTCGGACGTCCATCGTCTTAATGTATTTAAAAGGTTTTCACGACGTTTCGAATGCTTGTATCTCTAATCGTCTTCAGGTGAATACTGACAAGTTTAGGTGCTACTTACCAATTTATATGACTGTCGGCGCAATGACTCGTGCAATTCCGCCATGTGCAGCGTTGCGTGTAATTTCGCGTGGTGTGGTGGTGCGTGGAGTTTCGCGCCTCTGCAGCCCGCCAGAAAGAGCAATCAGGGGTTTCCATACGTTCTTGATCTCAACGCTTGGTTGTCTGAAGGCGTTATTGGCTTCCATGTAGGCGGCCTCTTTGGACTTTCGTTTGAACCAATGCTCCTCTCTAAGTAGAACACTTGCGTCGTCCCATAGAACTCGATGGTGCTCAGTCCAGGCGTGGTAAGCGATTCCCGATTTTGATGTTTCTCCACGTTGAGTCCATTTCTTGTGCTCATCCAATCTTACCGATAACGGTCTCTTTGTCTCTCCAATGTAGGAATCTCCGCATTCACATGGAACTTCATAAATGCAATTCTTACTGATTTCATTTTTTTTGTCAGGTTTGGTCTTGGTCAGGAAACTTCGTAATGTACCGCCGGATTGGAAGCAGCTCTCGATGTTGAACTTGTTTCCGATCCTTCTGATCTTCTCGGAGACACCTCTGATGTACGGAAGGCAGATCACTGTGCTTTGTTGTTGCTCTTCAGATGTCTTCGTTTTCCGGAGTTGTTTCAATACTTCTTCTGGGAGTTTCTTGGGATATCCATTCAATATCCATTAAATACATTAAGACGATGGACGTCCGAAACGATAGTAATCAAGTTACCACATCGTCTACAACCTTCAAACAAAGTAATTTTCGGTTAGGAATTTGACATTTGACGTGTTGGCTACTCTCTGTTTGTTTCAATCCGGAATTTTGTGTCACTTCTACTTCCTGCTTACTAGTTTTCCACATTTCATCTGCTTCGTTATAATTCCTGCATCAACAGACTGGGAAAGGGTTGTAGTTCGATGAAGATGATAGTTTGTTTTCAGTTTCAGATGCGGTTTTATTTTCAGTTTATTTCCATTTTACATTGTTATACAGTGCGGATTTTCAAAGTCACCCTCCCTGTTAACTTTTGGACGGTTTGACGTAGAAAAATGGGATGAGAAACATTTTGAATGAGATCATCTATACTAGATCACATATCAACTTAAAAAGATCAAATAGCATGGGGAGTCAAGTGGCATATCGTTGGAAAGATGATTCAATCTTCTTTTCAATAATCAATTTTTTATTTTATTTTGTTAATACTTTTTTCACAATATGGATTTGGACTGTCAAGTATAACAAAAACAAAACTTTTATGTGGGATTTTCATTTATTGAGAATAAGAAGCAAAATGGTTGTCATTTTACGAATTAGGTGTTCGAAAGGTCCGCCTAATGCTTCTTGACAATAAAATATTCGATTCGAAAATTATTCGCAGACATTATGTAACATATCTGCAGGTATACCAGCACACAGTTATTCGGTATTTCAGTTTTTCCAACGAGTCGAATTGTATATAGTAAGATGTGAGGTCCGGTGATCGTCCCGACCATTCGATTGGTCCACGACATCCAATACGTTCTTATTTTCTTCTAGTATTTGAAGAATGAGTGGATCGATCGTTTCTCGTAGCATATCCAGGTACAAAGCACCGTTTAAGTTTTCTTCCAGAAATAAAGGACCTACGATATGGTTTCCTAGAATTTCTGCCCACAAATGGTTGAAAGTAAAATTGAATTTCCTTTTCAACGATGTGCAACTCGACCTCTACGCCTTTCAAAATTTTCAAGTTGATGTGTCCCCAGCGCCCTCTGTCGAATAATTGTAATCTTCTCTCAAAAAGTAGGATCGGTAAAACAACATATTTTCTGTCCCATTGTTTCACATCAAACCGTTCAAAAGTTATGGAGGTAAGGGTACCATTCAGATCCGCACCTATACTTGACATTTCAAATGCATATTGTAAAAAAACGTAATAACGAAATTCGAAAAAAATTAGATAGTTGAGGAGAGAATTGAATTATCAACGATGTGCCCTTCGACCCCCCATGCTATTTGAATTTTTTAAGTTTATGTGACCCCCCGCGGCCATCTATCGAGCAATCACAATCTCTTTCATCTCAAAAGTAGTATCGGTGATATCATTCGAAACGGTTTTTGTCCCGTAGCTCTACGTCGAACCGTTTAAAAGTTAACAGGGAGGGGGGAGGTGGTGACTATAAAAAGCCGCACTATATATATATTTATACATTTTTACTTTTTCAACATATACAGTGTCACACATAAAGTACGCAACATATGGAAGTTTTTTTTATTAATAGATATAATGAAAATTTGACGTCGCAGTTTTCGAAAATCCTTAAAAAATCAGTTTTTTTTGGAAATTTAGAAAAAATGCCAAAGGAAAAAGTTGCTCAGTTTTCAATTTTATACCTTTGCTCCAAATTTGCTCTCTACTGTCACTTCGACTTTTTTCCAATTTTTCTTAATTTTTGGAATCTTTCACTCTACCGATTCGAACGAAACATGATTCAAATATCATAGTTTTGATGGATACGAGACGCTACATGCCTAGAAAATACCCACATTGGCCTGTTATCAGAAAAAAAAATGCACCTCCAGAAATTCGTCTTTGTTGTTCATCTAGTTTTTTCATTTCATTGTGAAACTGATTCGGATTTTCAATGTATGGACGTTAATATGTCAGTGATCGAATAGACGAATTTATTTCCATTCTTTTACACTCGTATTTCTTTTTTAACAGATTTTTATCCCGTTAGCTGCAGATGAGTTCGAAATATTTTGATGTAGTTTACACCCAACAGTGTTGTGACTGTTGGATGTAAACTGTTTCACGTAAATTTCGAAAAAAATAATAATTTTTCGCAACATTTCTTGAATTAATTTCATAAATCTCATATTCTTTACTTTCACCATTAGATGTGTAAAAAACAATAAACCAAAATGACTATAAACAAATTCACAACAAAACATCGTAACATTCATTTATTTATCTCAATAATCTTATAAAGAACCCGAATTCATCATGCAGTATGCCGTCCTTTCCGTTCTATACAAATTATAGTCCTTTCATTCACAGACTTTGTGGCATTTTGAATAAATAGGGGATTTATATTAGCACAACACTCCCGAATGGTATTCTCTAAATGTTCTTTGCGTGCAAATGGTCTGTGCTTATACACTTTTTGTTTCAGATAACCCCATAGAAAAAAGTCCATTGGAGATAAACTCGGTGATCTTGGTGGCCAATAATCTTCCCAATCTCGTCCTATCACTTTGTCCCTACAACTGTTTCACTTCTACCGTTTGGTGGATCGGTGCCTCGTCAAGCTGATACCACAAATTTCGTCAGAGGCAGATTATCCAAAACTTCAGACAACTGATTCATAATAAAATTTCTGTAATTGTCTGTGTTTAAATTTTCTCTAAAAAAATATGGTCCAATTATTTGGTTATGTAATAAACCACACCACACATTTGTCTTGAATGAATATTGGTCACGGCATTCTATTACAGAATTTGGATTATTGTTGGACCACCATCGACAATTTTGGGAACTAACCGTTCGACGTGAAAGTTGCCTCGTCTGTCCATAAAATCCTGTAGGGAAATGTGATTTTCTCTCTCACCTTGGAACCAAAATGAAAATCCTGCTTGAATATCGAAATCTATTTCTTTAAGAGTGTGTATAGCTTATTGGATCCTATGTGGTTTCTTGAAACGATTGTCCACATAGCCAGTTCCTTTGAATATTTTCAATATCCTTCCCACGGTACTCAAGTGAATATTTCTTCCTGGATGCCGGTGATTGGAAATACAAGCAACATCTGGTTATGGCACATTCTCACCACATAAAAGAACGATTTTCACTTGGTCTTGTGCGGATAACATTGTACATAAAACTTATTTGTGAATTATAAATGTAGGAAAATCTGTCACAAAAAACTCGATTTATTAAACGCAATTATTTGACATTAACCAAAACTAAAAATTTGTTTCAAAAGCCTACTAAGGGAAAATGTTATTTTGATTCGATCAATTGTACTATTTTCTTCCCGAGATGTTGCATTAGTCTTGTATTGTTAAAAATCACGAAATTTTATATCATGTTTAGTACAAATCGCTAGAACGAAAGTCTCTCGAATAGTTATGAAACTGTAGGTCATTGTTCAGTTTACAGAAAAGTATGATATTTCGGGTTTATTTGTAACTGAATTATTGGTCGGAAAAATAATCAAACTGGATAAAAATCTATTAAAAAAAGAAATACGAGTGTAATAAGAATGAAGAGAAATTCGTTTATTCGATTACTGACATATTTACGTCCTAACTTCGAAAATCCGAATCAGTTTCACAATGAAATGAAAAAACTAGATGAACTTTGCAACAACAAAGACGAATTTCTGGAGGTTAATTTATTTCATTTTCTGGTAACAAGCCAATGTGAGTATTTTCTGGGCAAGATATGATATCGAAGTCTCGTAGTCATCAAAATTATGAAATTTGAATCATGTTTCGTTCGAATCGGTAGAGCGAAAAATTCGAAAAATAAAAAAAAGTGGAAAAAAGTCGAAGTGACAGTAGAGAGTCCAAATTTGGAGGGAAGGTATAAAATTGGAAACTGGGAATTTTTTTTTGCATTTTTCGAAATTTCTAAAAAAAACAGATTTTTTGGGAATTTTCGAAAAAAATGTCAAATTTGATAGGTTTAGAGTAGCACATGACAAAAGGAAAGAGAATGTTTTTCACTCATTTTTCAAGCACAAACTAACTGCGAAGTGAAATTTTCATTATACCTCTTAATAAAAAAACTTCCATATGTTGCGAACTTTATGTGTGACACTGTATGTTATGGATTCCTTTTATTTTTACCTAACCAATACGTGATGTTTTGTACAAACAGAAAACGATTGTCACGTGCACACAGCCCTACAAGGCACGGTCCGAGAAGAGGGATCATAGGGGACATAACCCCCCCCCACACAGTTTCTAAAAAAAAACACTCCCTACTCCTACGTCCTACGTAACCGCATCGGGAGCCGGGAGATTATTTGACACTGACGTGACTATGAATTTGTGGATAAAACACTCGGTTTTTCAAAATATAAACGTGAGAGATCTGAAAGGAAAGGATTACTGAATTGATTTATTAATAGACGTCAATATTTGCTATGCTACATCCGTACACCGATGCGTTGTAAAATTATGAATGATGGTAGGTTTTAATTTTTTTTAATGAAAATTAATAGCATACACTTTTAGCATGATGCACTGAGAGAAAAAAAAAGTCAAATAATTTTTCAATGATCCCAATTCTTGATGTGATTAATTATTTTGAATGAAAATTATTAAATACAGGGTGTTAGTGAATAAGTGCGACAAACTTTAGGAGTTGATTCTGCATGAAAAAATAATGATAGATTGCTATATAACTTTTGTCCGCAAATGATTCGTTTTTCAAGATACGGGGTGTTGAAGTTTTTCTTAAAAACTGACTATTTAATTATTGCTCTGAAACCAGTCGGGATATGCAAATGAAATTTGATGAATTTCAAGAGGTAGTTTTTGCGCATTTTTTGACATGCAATTAAGAATTGTATGTTCATCATTGGCGCGCATACGGGTAATGATCTCAATTTTTTTAAAGAAACAAATGGTACGCCACTGAGATATTTCGAATTTTTGAATTCCTCGTTCAATTTGTAACAAAAAATCTCCCCTGTTTTTTTTGTATGGGGCGCCGTTTTTATGCAAAAAAATAGAACATATCAACGCGTATTTTTCGTTTCTTTAATACATTATTAAGAACTATCTAATACGATAACGTTATACTAGAATAATAACAGAAAATAATACTGATAAATAAATAGGCGCCAGGCTACAACAAATGTTCAAAATGACCTCCCTCAGACGTGATACAAGATTCAACTCTTTGCCTCATTGATTGTCATATTCCTGGTGTATTTCTTATTGTCTTACAGGCGACTATAATTCGATTCATCAGGTCTCCAACATTTTCGACGGAAGTGGAATGAACTAATGACTTAAGGAAACCCTGGATACAAAAATCTAAAGGATTGAAATCCGGAGATCGAGCAGGCCAATGTTCGATACCTCCCCTACCTATCCAACGATTTGGATATACTGTGTCTAAGTGATTACGTACAATAATGCTTAAATGGACTGGAGCACCATCATACATGAACCAGAAGTGTTGTCTCAGCTGTAGAGGAGTTTCTTCAAGAAGAACAGGTAACTCTTCCTGTAGGAAATTAAGGTAAGAGTCGCCTGTTAGTCGTTTTGGGAGGAAATATGGGCCGTTTAAATGATCATCAAGTACCCCAAGCCATACATTTGCTGGAATCTGATGCTGAAAATTAGCTTCTGAGATTCCTTGTGGATTTTCCTCAGCCCAGAGATGATTGTTATGGAAATTTGGTATACACTGTCGTCCAAAATTAGCCTCGACAGTGGATAAAACGCCATTCAAAAAATTTTGAATTTGAGCGATTTGATGAAGGGTTCAATGGCAAAAAACTAGGCGCGGAAAAAAGTCTCTAGGTAGTAGAGCTTGCACACGTTGAATTTGAAACAGACACAATTGCTGTTCTTCAAGAATTTTGAATACAGAGAAGTTGCTTACATTCAGTATGTTGGCAATTTTTCAAGTACTTGTTTCAGGTGACTCCGCAATTAACTCGAGAACTGCTTCTTGTAGTTGCACAGTTCGTACTTCTCGAAGGCGCCTGCTCAGCCGTTTTTTCTCAAATGTACCATTTGAAGACGAGCAAATATTGTGTAATGGGGTACCTTACGTCCTGGATACAACTCAGCATACAATCGTCGAGCTTGCCGACCATTTCCAATACTTCGACCATAGACAAAATGCATGTCTGACAATTCCTCATTTGTATAATTTTCCATTCTTTTCGATAAAAAAAAAATTGAATCCTTATTATCATTAATATTATACCAAACTAAAAGCTTAAAATATCCGTATTTAACAGAATGTTGACAGTAGCGTACTAGCTAGTATTAGCTGTATGGGGTCGGCTTCAGAATAGCCCCATGGTAAATCCTGCCTGTCGTAAGAGGCGACTAAAAGGATAACCGTAGGTGGAAGATGGTCTAATCGCCCGGTGAAATACCAGCATATCGACTTTGTGTGCTGTGAAATGGATCATTCCATGTTTCAGTGTTCGGTCGATACTTTCCGGTCTCCCTCTTTCCTTTTCCCCAATTCCTCCTTTATTTTCAGGTGCGTCCTAATAGTAATAATGATGAAGTCTCCTAGAGTAAAACACTCCGGAAGCAAAATACCTCCCCATTCGGATTTCCGGGCGAGAGGTATTTGAGGGGACTCAACATTAAAGATTAATTTTTGCAACATCCGCGGACTCAACAAGAACATCAATGACGTCCACCATCACCTACAGACGAAAAAACCGGATATTCTGGCTCTAACAGAAACACAAGTAAACTCGTCCACCAACAAGGTCCATATGCTTTGTATTCGTTACGAACTCCATTCTCGATTCAGGTTCAAAGGTGGAGTCTGCCTTTACGCTAAGGCTAACCTTTCATGCCAGCGTGAAGAGAGTTTGGAACCGAAAGACTTTGATGTGATGTGGTTCAAGCTATCTGATACCAAACTGACTAAGTTCCTCTGCTGCCTTTACCTATCACCTAATAAACCTCCATATAACGACCTCTTTGAGTTTTTATCACTCAAACTGGACTACATTCAGGAGAACCATCCAACAGCTGAAACCATAATCATGGGAGACTTTAATGTACATAACGCTGCCTGGCTCAAATTCTCTAACAAAACAGATGATGCGGGTCGTCAAGCCGAGGCCTTCGCCATCACTCATGGTCTAGCTACCAACCCGCATCCCTGATGTCAACAACCAGTCTGCCAATACACTAGATCTTTTCCTCACCACCAATCCTGACCCGTATAGAATAGAAGTTTGTGCCCCACTTGGAAACTCTGATCACACCCTCATCTCCACAACATGCTCTTTCCATTTACCATCGAGCTGCACAATACCACCCCGTCTCATGTGGCATTACAATTCGGCCGACTGGGAAGGTCTTCGTATGTTTTTCTCAGCGTTTCCATGGAAGAGAGTTTGTTTCTCTTCAGTAGATCCAACACGTTGTGCTGAGACAATTTCTGAAATCATCATGTTGGGGATGCAAACCTACATACCGAATACCGAAAGAAGAACATCATCCGATAAGACCTGGTTTAATAGAAACTGCTCTAGAGCTGTGGCTCCCAAACAGGCGGAATACCATCGATGGCTAAAAAATCCGGGCCCTGAGACCAGAGCAGCATATGTCGAGGCTAGACGCATATGCAAAGAGACAATAGAATGCTCAAAAGATGCCCACAATGCCAAAATAAGATCAGAACTTGCTGAATGTCCTAACGGATCCCGTTCATCCTGGTCTTTCGCCAAAGCTGTGGGAGGAAACTTCACTTCCAGCTCATTTCCTCCTCTAACCAAAGAAGATGGAACACTAGCAACGACTGCCCAGGAAAAAGCCAATATCTTTGCGCACCTATTTGCTGGAAATTCCACTCTGGATTCATCGGGAAAACAACCCCCGAACATTACACCTATTGACAGTCACATGCACGAGATCACCTTTCGCCAACGTACTATCAGAAAGATTTTGCTGGGTCTCAACACCAACAAAGCCTGTGGATCTGACGGAATCCCGCCGATTGTTCTCAAGAAATGTGCCCCCGAACTAACACCTGTTCTTTGCAAGTTGTTCAACCACTCTTACAATATGGGGGTATTTCCGTCCAATTGGAAAATTGCAAGAGTACAGCCAGTCCCTAAAAAAGGCAAAAAGGCCCTAACTAGCAACTACAGACCTATCGCACTGCTATCTATTATTTCAAAGGTCATGGAAAAAGCCATCAACATCGAGCTCATGAAATATCTGGAAGACTCAGGAATTGTCAACGATAGGCAATATGGCTTCCGCCATCAGAGATCAACTGGTGACCTGCTCGCTTACGTCTCACATATATGGCAGCTATCTATTGAAAAGTATGGAGAAACTTTAGCTGTGGCATTAGATATCTCCTAGGCGTTCGATCGAGTTTGGCACCAGGGACTCCTCGCCAAGCTTCCGTCTTATGGCTTGCCCCCTCAGCTGTGTTCTCTGCTGCTAGTTTTCTCTCAAACAGGTCTCTCCATGTAGTGGTCAATGGAGTTTCATCTGACACTCTACTCATAAATGCTGGTGTTCCGCAAGGATCTATTCTCGCACCAACACTATTTCTACTTTACATCAACGACCTGTTGAAAGCAACTTCATGTCCAGTACACAGCTTTGCCGATGATAGTACCCTCCATACCGCTTTCTCTTCCAGGGCCCCTATATCAGCCCGTGAAACCAGAAATGAACGAGGAAGAAATGTTAATAATATAAATATGGACTTAGCAACAATTCTCGAGTGGGGATCTAATAACTTGGTAGAATTCAATGCAAACAAAACACAAGCATGTCTCCTCTCTAAAAAAGCCGATCTCACTGTGCCTAACATAACTTTGTCAGGAGTAACCATACCACTGAAGTCATCCATATCGATGCTTGGTATTACTATCAGCAATAACCTTTCCTGGGAAAATCACGTGAGGTCCATTGCCGAAAGTGCATCCCAAAAACTTGGTTTTTTGTTTCGTTCCAAGAGCTATTTCACCCCCACTCAGCTGCTTATGATCTATAAGGCACAGATCCGACCTGTCCTGGAATACTGTTCCCATATCTGGAGCGCGGCACCTAAACATATCCTGAGGCTATTGGATTCTGTCGAAAAAAGGGCAATTCGTCTCGTCGGTGATGCCTCGCTTACAAACTCGCTCACTTGTCTGGAACACCGTAGAAAAGTTGGCGATTTGTCTCTATTTTATAGATATTTTCATGGGCGATGCTCTTCTGAAATATCAACAATCGTTCCTGCTTTGGCAGTCTCTTCGAGACTAACCCGTCAAGTTCAGTCATCACACCCCTTCGTGGTCACTTTGGAGACCTGCAGAACATCACTTTCCAAAGACTCGTTCATCCAACGAACAGCGAGGCTTTGGAACTCATTGCCTAGGGAGGTGTTCCCCGAGGCATACAACCTCCAGAAATTTGAGAAGAACACCAACTCCTACCTTCTTTCCCTTGGTTCCCACGATGTTCTCTGAACATTACAGGATATCCCTTTTCGTGGGAATCAGAACATAAAAAAAAGCATCGCTACTAGATAATGTACTAAAGTAATGACAAATACGCGTTGAGATGTTTTATATTTTTGCATAAAAACGGCGCCCCATACGAAAAAAGGCAAGAACATTTTTTTATCATAAATTGAACGAGGAATTCAAAAGTAATTATTAATTTGAAATATCTCAGTGGCGTACCGTTTCTTTCTTTAAAACAATTGAGATCATTACCCGTATGCGCGCTAATGATGAACATAAAATCATTAATTGCATGTCAAAAAATGCGCAGTAACTACCTATCAGAACTCTCCAAATTTCATTCGCATATCTCGACCGGTTTCAGAGCAATAAATAAATAGTCAGTTTTTAAGAAAAACGTCAACATCCCGTGTTTCGGAAAACGGAGCAATTGCGGACACAAGTTATATAGCAAACTGTCATTATTTTTTCATGCAGAATCACCCCCTGAAGTTTGTTGCACTTATTCACTAACACCCTGTATACGTGATTACGTGGTATTGATGGAAATATTTTAGTATTGATTTTTTAAAGTAAATATTTGAAATAATTTTTCCTTGAAACAATTTCAGTAACTTTATCTCTCGGTACGCACATCTTAGTGTATAATTCCTTTTTTTGGTGCAGGGTGATTCTTTGGCGAGTAGTTAAAAAATATTCCTATATGTTCTACTTGTTCCACTGGTAAAGTTGACTTTGGAGCCGTATTTGTTAACCCTTCCCCAAGCACGCCTGAGCCCTACTACCTCCACTTGAATACTGATCCGATTCTCTTCCATACTCTCACGGGCTGTACTATTGTTGTTTTATTTTCAATTCATTGGAATTTTCCGCGGATCAGGCCATGTTTTCGATATAATTTTTCATACAAATAGTCTCCTGTGGAGTCGTTCACTATATTCATTAGAACAACCTGAAAGAATTGATCCATCTCAGCATTTTTCTCCATCGAACTTTGAATATTTTCCCGAAATATATTCAGCACCAACTCGGCAAAACCATTTCTTGTTCTCATTCCATCGCACACCTGTTCGAAGTAGCGTTACAACTCAATTTGAAAGTCAAAGTTTATGGCAGTCTTACTGGAAACTGAAATCTAAAAACTACACGGGTTTCTCACCAATTCACGCGGAAAAGAGATTCTGAGAATGAGGTTGTAAAGTTTCGGAAACGTACTCATTTACCACTGCTGGGCTTGGGGTGTATTCGGGGTTCCTTAACCAGGAAAATTGAAGTTCGCAGGAAATGTTCTCGCGGATTACTTTTGTTTTCACAGAGCATAATTTGATATTCCTCGCCGAACATCATGCATTATCTGTAATGTAGGAATCCTAAGACGCACACAGATTAGAGACAGGGGCGCGTCAAGCCATGCGGCCGCCTGTGGGCAAAATATAATTTTACATCCCTTACCCCTTTTTTAGTAAAAATTTATACATGGGTGGGTACACATAAATTACATCATAAGACGTGTTGATACCTATATTTAATTTTGATACTGATACATCAGATAAGGGGGTACACACAAAATTGAAATAATCGCTATTACTTATCTAATTTTGAAATGGAATATGTGTTAATTTATATACCGTATAATGTATAATCTATAATTTCAAATCATCATTATCATTTGATGTTTGCAAATAAAAGAAATGAGTATTTCCGAAAGCTCAAATAAAAAAAAGTGTACTGATTTTAATCAGCATGATACCTGACTACTCATCCGCATAACATTTGGAAGTTCTTGACAAGTCTTAGACATAAGGATTGACGAAGAATGTTAAAAAAGCAAAGCAATAACATAACTGACAAAACAATAAAAATGTTACATAACAGAAAAAAAGAACAAAATAACTCATTGGAAGCACTCTTTTCTTGCCTTTTTTTCGGCAAAATCTTTAATCAACTCGTCTAAAGGAATACAATCCATAAGGTCACTTTCTATGGACATAATTACCAAATTACTGAGTCTCTCTTGTGCCATAGTTGATCGTAAAGAAGTTCTTATTAATTTTAATTTTGAAAAAGACCTTTCTCACGATGCTACAGATACTGGTAGCGTTGAAAAAATTCGTATTGCCACTGCAGTATTTGGACATTAAATTGTTCTCTGAAATGTGTTGAAGAATTAACTGAGGATCTAACTCATTTTGCTCTGGTAAGTGGTATTTTAAACAAATAATTTAATCAAATAAGTCAATTGCATCAATATCTGATTCTTTACGTGCTTCATCTTTCAAATGAAATGATGAATTTTCACACGAGTTTCTTAATTCTTTCTCATTCAAGCTGAACAATAAAAGATGATAAGGTCGTATCTAGTATAGAGAAGAATACTTTCACTTTGTAATTAATTTTCGGGTATGTTATTGGTTCGTCAGTATTTTCATAATCAAACTATCTTTTCTTTTCTCTTTGGCGAACTGTTTGTGAAGATAAAAATTTTGGTTCGATTTCTAATTCTTCTGCCAGCTCCCTGGCATCTACAAGAAGTTCGCTAAATCCCTCATCATCTCTTAAGTCTAAAAAAAATGTTTTTATTTTGTTTAGACAGTCTAAACAAGCTTTCAGATCTATACTTTGATTCTGCATTGATTTATTTGAAGAATTGATTTTAAATAAGATATTGTACCCGATTTCTACTGAGCATAAAAAATTGTAGTTTTGGATTTTTGTTGCGAGCGATCGAGCTAGGTGTGATGTACTAAAATCTTTTGAAGATGAGGATAGATCCATTACTTCCGAAAGAGCATCATAAACCCCACCAATTTGATATCTCAAAGGTTTTATAGCGTCTATTCTACCTGGACCAGCGTCTATCAGATAGTGGTTTCAAAGTTAAATAGGCGAGGGCACGTTTTCAAAATTGACCATCTTTTGGTTGACGCGGAAAAAAACACATATATCTCTTGAACAATGTCAAAGAATCCGGATATCTCAGAAAAATGTTTAGCAGCATCGTTAATAACTAAATTTAATGGGTGTGCCGAACAAGGAACAAAAAATGCTCGCGGGTTTATATTTAAGATTCGTGTGTAATCCACTGTGTATCCCACGCATGTTTGCTCCATTATCATATCCTTGTCCTCGCAAATCATATATACTTAAATTCAATTCCACTTATAAATCTCTCACATAGTTATGCAAGCCAGCACCAGTAGAATCAACTATATGGCAAAATAAAATGAAATGTTCACGTATTTCAATTTCTTTCGTCAACTCGTTCAATAAAACAAACCTCAAAACTTAATTGTACTTCTATTTTAGATCTAGTAAGAAAACATAAATATAACTCTATGATACTCGACTGTACACCGGATATTTATGTTTTATTACTAGATCTAAAATGGTAGTTCCTACTTTTGAGCCGTTTAAATTCATCAATTCATTTTGAATTTTATCGCCTGGATAGTTTGTAATACCGCTACCGCTGCCGCTGCTTTGATTTTTATGTGTGCGTCGAACATGTTGCTCCATTACAGAATCAAATTCTGTGAACGTTTCTATTAATTTTAAGAAGTTCCCGTTATTATTTTCATATAATTTGTCAGATCTACCAGTAAAGCTAAACGACGACATAAAAACTGCATTACTGAAATTATTCTTTCAATGATACGATACCAGTATTTTTTTTCTACATGCAATGAACGTAATGGACTTTTATTCATAGTAACTCCCTTAGATAACATATTTGATAAGTTTAACCAAGATCCGATATTTTTGTTATGGGAGTCGCTCTTTTGTGTCTGTTTAGCACTAGTGACAAATGTTTTCAATCAGAACACCCTTCCTTATTAGACAAGTGGGTCAAATACTTACCAAAGAGTTTGCAACAGAAACAGTAAACCGCATATCTTGTTGTTGAGTAAATCAGCCACTCCCTTCTAACTTTTTCTCCATTGGTGAGGTTACGATAAAAACATCCAGCAGAAAACTTTCGGCCTCGTGAGTTCACTGGATAGATCCAATTCGTAATTTAATGGGGTCCTTTTTCCGTTAAAAATCTTGCATCTGCGGATATAATTATTTTGGGCCACTCTCCAGGGTCATCAGGTATTACGGTGTAGTAAGAAAATAGTAATGTTGCCGCTGCTGGAACGTTTTCAGTATGATGTTCCTGGGTACTATTTATATTATTACAATCAGAAACAAATGAGGAACTTGGGGCTGAGGAACAACTAGGGCGAGCATCGTCGGTATTTTCAACTTCAGGAAGAACACTTATTTCTGACGGTTTCAAATATTTCTTCAAAGAATCAGCTAATTTTTCCTTCTGTCTTTGTTGGCAAAACTGATGACCTGACAATAGTTTTCTTTTTTTGCCATTTTCCTCAAAATGGGAAATGTGATATTGGTAGCAATCTTATTTACGTTTTTGGAAAAAAAATGTCAACGTTTAATATCTCGAAAACAGATGAGTTTTGATATAGGATATGTTACATGGTGATCTATTTGAAAAATATTTGTTTTACTTCTTTCTTTACCAACAAATTGGATTACATTTTTTGAATACCCTGTACAGCATATATTGAAAATAAATATGTATTGGTATGTATTACAGGACCTTGAAAAAAAATTACCTGAAAATAGCTTACAATTAGTAGTTGGTAGCTGCAAGGTAAAATTATCAGCCATATTGGAGAACATTTTTAAATGTCAAATAATTAATTAGAATTAAGCATAGAATAGTAAAAATATACCGTATTTGGTTTCAGTTACACTACTTACCACTTTTTACACTGAAATATTCACCTCACTAACGTACCATCTAATCAACTAATCTGATTTGCAGAACAAACTAGAATGACCCATTTCACAAAATCCAGACATATTTATATTAATTTTCGTTTTTGCGGCTTCCGACAGACGACTTTCAAGCCTTTCTCGAATAAAAAAAGCACTGAAAACATTTCTCTTTATTCAGTCTCTCTGTTTTTTATACTTACCGTTACCGCTAAGCCACCTGTGATACTCGGACTTCTTCAGCTAGCCGCTAGCCGCTATCGCTAATAGCAAAGAGTACCAAAAGAGAATCACGCATTAAACATGAATTGGAGCCGACGTGCGGCATTAGAAGGAAGAGGTCGTTAGTGCAATTTATTTAGCCGAATTGCCGCCCTTAGATTTTACCGCCCGTGGCTTTTGCTTACCTTTGCCACATAGTTGTTGCGCCCCTGATTAGAGAAGTGAGTACTTTTTACAATCACGACTCGATAGTTGTTATAGTATACCCGTTCTCAATTGAATAAAGCCATATCCGACTCAAAATATAGGGTTCGTTCAAAATCGTACATATTATAATGTGGAATTATAAAGAAATCCGGAAAGAGAAATCAATATAATTCCCCGTATAAAGTATATAGTGGACCAAATTGAATGAAAACTATGCTCGCGTTAACCATCACAGATTACTTTATTGGGTTTGTGGTAGAACAGTGGTGTGGTTTGTGCCTGGACAGAGGCAGCCATGTATGGTGAACAACTGCAAAAAAAATGTGCAGTAGTCGAAAGTACCATCCACATAAAATTTCTGGCTTAAGCAAAGCTGCTTTAAATTTGTAAAACAGTTAATGTGATGGATAATGCGTTCAAAAAATTTTAATATTCCCCAAAAAGCTATTACTATCACTACAACTTAATAAAAATCAAAATGTCGAGAAACAAAAAATGAAAAAAATATTCTCAAGCAGAAAAATAATAATAAAAATAATCATGCCAATTTATAGATGAGGTATTTTCAATCCCCAAGGATTAGAATTCTGGAAAACAACTGTGCCTCATTCAAATTGGGGGCACCCGGATATTATCGTAACTCTGTGAAATCCGATTTGAGCTTTTTGGCACAATGATACATTTCGTAACTACCAACTAGAGTTTTAACAAATGATTCGTCTGATTCGGAGGATTGTCCTAGAGAAGATTGAGGGTAGAAATGCGTTTCATTTTTTAGGCATATTGAATTTCCTTGTCTTTGTTTCTCTAGCTCTCAAATGCTAAAAGTGTTATAGTGTTATTCATCTTCCATTTTATTTTGATAATTTCATACGTTATTTAAATGTTATACAGAGTGGCCACTTTTTTAATGGGTTTATATTGGTAACTTTTAAACCATAAGAGTTAGAAGGTCGGTCAAATGGAGAAAAAGTTGCATTCATAGAAGCATTGTCAAGCAGTCCAAACAAATCAAGATTATCAGGGCCGGTTATTGAGATATCATGAGAAAAGTAAATTCTGTCATTTGGATTTTTCTTTTTTTCCCACTTTATTTCGAATATTATCAAAAAATGTCACGGGAGTTTTTTATTCGACAGTAAATTATCCTCCATTTGACATAATCAGATTTTGTACCCAACGTTTCGTACGCTCTGGGCCACCCTCAACCTCATTTTTTTCAATACGGACCTGCATATTTTATGACACTTTTCGAAATAACTTTTAACGCTGAATTCAACGATGTATCATACAATGTCATTCAGAGTTTATTTTCAGGTGATTTTGACCCTTATCCAAATTTCTTTGGGTCGGATCTGTATAACATTTTGGTACCTTTAGTTCAATTATCAACATGCAATACATTTCGATAAGAAAATCAACTTACCCATCTTCAACTGAATGGAACGTAACAGAATCAAAGCAAGAAACAAGTAATAATTATTTACAAATTTCAAGAGGTGAAAAACCTAATTCATAATAATTAAACGAAACTATCATTTAATGAAAGAAAAATCAAATGATTATTCGAAAGTAAATGATGAACATTAATGAAGTAAGTGTTCGAAATGTCCACCATTTTGTGAAATGCACTTTGCGGTTCTGGAACCCATACTTCTTATACATTTGCTTATTTCGTCTCCTTGAATACCTTCCAATACATTCTCCATCTTCTCGCGAAGAATCTCTATTGTCGGGTTCGTAGTATCATACATCTTATTTTTGAGATATCCCTACAAATAAAAACCCAGTGGATTCAAATCCGGAGATCTGGCAGGCCATGCTACTGGACCTCTTGTTCCAATCCATGAATCGGGAAAAGTTCGATTTAGATAGCCTGTGACTATTCTTGAGTTGTGTGGACCACATCCGTCTTGTTGGAACCATGGACTATTAAGCCGATACCGTATAGGAAGATCATCCAACATTTCTTCTATAATTTCCACATATTTTGCTCTGGTTAGGTTGCCGTCAATAAAATATGGTCCCAGTAATTTATTATTCAACAAACCGCACCATATGTTCAAAGAAAAACGATATTGATGTCCAACTTCATGATTTAAGTGAGGATTTTCTGTGGCATAAAAATGTTTGTTCCTTCGATTGAACATGCCAGAATTTGTGAATGTCGTTTCGTCTCCCCAAATGATATTGTGCGCAAAATTATTGTTATTCCGCACCTTCCGTTGAAACCAATTACAGAATTGCATCCTTCTCTCAGGATCATTGCGATATAGTTTTTGCACGGCTTGGTATTTATAGTCATGGTATCCGTGTCTCTTGACTATTTTATTAACAGCACTTTTTGATAAATTGCATTCACTGGCCATAGTTCTCGATCCTATTCCTGGATTCATTCGAATTTGGGCCAGAACATTGATGTCATTGATAGGCTCGTTTCGTCGTACATAAGGACCTCTAGGTTTGATGAATGAATTATGTGCAAGTAACGTTGTAGATAAACGTCGAAACATTTTAATATTTGGTGTTGTTCTTTCAGGAAATAATTCACCATACCTTTGTTGTGCTTTCAACGAATTTCTATCTAGTTTTATGTACACTTCGTACATATCTCTCTTCTCTTCATTTATGTATCTCACCATATCGAATAAGTTAAATCGAAATTACTCAGAAAAGTATTTAATGACAAGTTCTTGTGACACAATAATAAACGAAGTGACAAATAATATGACATTTCTTGTTATGTTCTTTTTTATCCACGGCCTACTACTTGAAAATAATACATTCAATAAACCTATAGTTGTGAGTATGTAAGAAAAAACAAGTCTATCAACGATATCAATGTTCTGACCCAAATTCAATTGAACCCAGAAAAAAATCGAGAACTGTGGCCAGTGAATGCAATTTATCAAAAACTGCTGTTAATAAAATAGTCAAGAGACGCGAATACAATGAATTTAAATTTGAATACCAAGCCTTGCAAAAATTATATCGTAATGATCTCAAAATAAAGTTCGATTCTGTAATTTGTTTCAACGGAACAAATGACAAATCCAACAGTAATGATTCATCGCGAGAAGATTGAGAATGTATTGGAAGGTATTCAAGGAGACGAAATAAGCAAATGTATAAGAAGTATGGGTTCCAGAACCGCAAAGTGCATTTTACAAAATGGTGGACATTTCGAACACTTACTCCATTAATGTTCATCATTTACTTTCGAATAATCGTTTGATTTTTCCTTCATTAAATGATAGTTTCGTTTAATTATTATGAATTAGGTTTTTCACCTCTTGAAATTTGTAAATAATTATTACTTGTTTCTTGCTTTGATTCTGTTACGTTCCATTCAGTTGAAGATGAGTAAGTTGATTTTCTTATCGAAATGTATTGCATGTTGTTAATTAAACTAAAGGTACCTAAATGTAATTCAGATCCGACCCAAAGAAGTTTGGATAAGGGTCAAAATCACCTGAAAATCAACTTTGACTGACATTGTATGATATATCGTTGAATTCAGCGTTGAGAGTTATTTCGAAAAGTGTCATAAAATATGTAGGTCCGTATTGAAAAAAATGAGGTTGAGGGTGGCCCAGAGCGTACGAAACGTTGGATACGAAATCTGATTATGTCGAATTGAGGATAATTTACTGTCGAATAAAAAACTTTCGTGACATTTTTTTGATAATATTCGAAATAAAGTGAGAAAAAAAGAAAAATAAAAATGACAGAATTTACTTTTCTTATGATATTTCAATAACCGGCCCTGATGATCCCGATTTGTTTGAACTGCTTGACAATGCTTCTATGAATGCAACTTTTTCTCCATTTGACCGACCTTCTAACTCTTATGGTTTAAAAGTTACCAATACAATCCCATTAGAAAAGTGGCCACTCTGTATAATTGGGTTCAGTTCTCCTATATAAATAATGTTTGTAAAAAATCCTGATTGCCAACTTCCGCAATTTCTATGTAGCGCCAATGCTAAATACATGATAATAATGTGCCTTTATTCAAAAAAACCAAAAACAATTATTAACAGAAAGATAACGGGTGGCGATATTCGCTTTACACGCTCTTCCATATAACCACCCTTAGAGATGCAACCCAACTAATAATTAAAATAAATAATGAGTAATTATGTTCGATAGATGGAAAAATAAACAAACATGAGATTCACTAAATCTGAATGCATCCTAGAACTACTGAAAAGTCAGCTTCTGATTGCCAACAAATGTAATTTGAGATGTTTGCCGATAAATTGTGAATAGCTCGAATTGTGAACGTAAAGAGCGAATGTTAAAATGAATACTGACTTTATCGTTACGCATAACAAAATCCCGATTAACATTGAGTCAGAGCTCGATTCGTAAATGAGTTCCCATTACTATAAACACCCAAAAATAACCATGGCAAAAACAAATTGAATTAAATTAATAGATAATCAACCAATCTTCAAATGTAAATATAAATGTGTCCATGAATGAAATATGCCTCATTGAGTTAATATATATAATAAAACATATGAAACATATACACCTGTTTGTGATCCATTCATTAGAAATCAGGGAAAAATAAAAAATTGAGAAGGAAAAAAAATATCTGAGGAAGAAAGGAAGAAGACGGTGTACCATTAGAATAAATGAAATAGGTGATCGAGATCGATATAGTTATAGGTCGCCTGCACTTGCCATGATACGCCTTTTATGTTTCGTGAGATCTTCATAGACAGATAAACCTGAATCTTTTAGAGCTCTTCTCGCATTAATGACTTCATTCCTTTTGACACCACTCACGAAATTGACTATATTAACAGGAGGGTGGGCCCCGGAGTGCTTACCGATATCCATTGTAGAACATGAGATCCCAAGGTGACTTTGAAACACAGAATTCACAATATCAAGAATATTTTCATTATAATTTTCAGCTGCGCCGTTCAATCTCAGAGAATTACGTTTACAATGCTGCTCTGAAATATCATATCTGTCCTCCAAGATTTGGATTGCATTTTTGTTGGATGACACGTCCTTTCCAATTTGAGCTATTGACGAGTTGAGTTCATTAATCTTAGCATCTAGTTTGGCATCCAACTCATTGATCATTTCATCCATTTTAAGATTATTTCTATTTTCAAGCTTGTCTATAAAGGTGTAACCAACCTTGTTTACAATAGATACCAAGTCACTGTGGATGACCTCCAAATTTTTCTTACCACGACCCATGGCGCGCCTTGAACGACTGGTAGGACTATAAACTAGCGAAGAGTTATCTGTTACTGCAGTGAAGTTCAATAGCTCGGTTATCAATCAAAACTTCATGCACATGGAATATAGGGCAGTAAATAGTATATTGTGCAACTAGTGCGGAAAATATCCAATTTCCGCACGAGTTGTACACTATACTTTTCCGACGACCTACATGAAAAACATAGGTATGTCGGATTTTAATTTCGCATGACTGTATTACCTACTCACAAATCATTTTTACAGGAAACCAATTCAATTGCCTGAAGAAGCATATAAGAAAAATGTATCACACAAAGAGAACAAATTTTATTGAACATTTAACAAAAATATTTGGGTACATTTTGGTCTGTATTTATGAAATATTGGAAAAATAATTATTGATGGTAATATTTGAACAATTGTTCAGTACTAACGGAATACTATTATTTTCTTTCATCAAACCTTGAATGGCTTGATTATTAATTCCCGTCATAATATTATTATTAGTTTCCAAAACTGTAGTGGAGGTTGATGGTCTCGCAGTAGGGACTGATTGTAATTCCGAACTAGTTCCGAATAGTTCTGGTGTGAAGGTTGTTGCATGTTCAATGGATTGGGTTATTTGATTGGATATTTCCATTTTTTTATTGATTGATTCATCAATATAACCCTCTGCGACTGTGCTGCTTTTCCAGCCACCATGCCTTTTCAGAGTCAATAAGTCACTGCCACTATCCACTAATATTGTGGCTGAAGAACGCCTAAATGAATGACCAGTGTAGTTTTCTGGGTTTGGTAATTTCAAGAATGTAGCGATTTCTTTGGCCATTGCACCAAACTTGTTGATTCTCACAAACTGGGAGGTACATTTACCTTTCCGGTAATTAATGAGAAATCTGTTATTTTTATCCGCCATGGTTTTGGGTCGTAGATCAGCGTACTTTTTATATATTTCATAAAATGTTCCTGTTAATATAAAAGTTGGTGGTACTTTATTTTTGGTTTCCGGAACCTTTACAATTAATGCAGTTGTTACATCATTCAGATCGTTTATTTTCACATTGGCCAATTCAGCTCGTCTCAGGGCTCCGTTTATAGCGAATGCTAAGGCAACCTAGAATGATTAAAATACACATTTATCTTGACAAAAAAATTTATAATTTAGACAATTTGTATAATATATCTACTATAAAATGAGATTATAAGTGACATGATTATCACTCCTTAATTATGAAAGATTCAAATAAGAAAAAAAAGGTACTCCGTTAGGATTCGAACCAACGCCATACATTCTATATTGTGTGTTTGTCGATACATTGACGCATTGAGCTACTGAATGACATTAATATTATTTGTCATAAACAACGACTCATTGATACTAAATATGAGTAGTAAATTAGTAGAATTTCAATATTCTTAAAAAAAAAACTCATTCTAAATAAATCAACTGTAAATGCATATCAAAACATACCTTGATTAACAAATATTTCTCATCCGGAGCAGTCTCCATAAATTGTTTGATTTGCTGGGAATTTAAAATATTTGATTTTTTGGTTTATATCCGTCTGAGCGTCTTTTGAGTACCGCTTTCAGTTTCAGGTGATTTCCAATGTTTATGTTATGTTTAGCTATCAAGGATGTTCGTAACATAGGATATATTGACCAGACAGTACTTGGCTTGTACATATTTCCCAATTCTCCTATGTAAGCCAATAAAACAACCTCGGAGAAGCTTTTTGCGTCACTTCTTTCTTTCCATGCCATGAAATTATCGTACGCCAAATCATACTTCTGTTTTGATTTTTCTGGCAGCAATTGCTTCGTTGCTTCGTTTGCTAAATTGCATACTTCTGGGGGAGTAGAATCTACCATTTCATCATCGGATGACATTGCAGCAAAGAAAACTGAACAAATTATACGATTCGGTACCTATCTACTTGGTAAATCACATTGACACTATAATGTTATGAATTCGTTTGTTGATATGTCATTGTCACAGCTACCTATGAGTAAAAATCAGAGTATAGTTAACTATATTAGGTAATCGCACCAATCGCAGAGCGTGGAGATGAATATTTCATTTCGCACTAGTGCGAAATGAAATATTTTGTGTACTAGTTTACAGTGCGAAATGATACGTATTTCAGGTAGGTCGTCGGAAAACACACTATTGATACACTATTCGACAGAAAGTATTATAAAACCATAATTTTAAACACTTATCCACGGAACTCGACAAACACGTGTTACTCGCACATTTTCAGCATTCTACAGAACACTGAATAAAAAGTGATGCTTAATATTTTTTTTTTGTATTCTACACTTTTCTGATACTTTTCATATCTTAGATCGCTTAGTGATAACATCTGGCGGTTCCAAGACCAGGATGATACCAAAAAACAGTGACAATATTTTTGCAAGGATACAAAAAAATATACAGGAAATGAAAAATTCTCAAAGTGTCAGTTAAGACTCGCGCACTATTTTATAAAACGTAAAACGTACTATTTTATCGATATGACTCAACCTTCCTCATTATGCGGTTTGGGATATACAGGGCGTCAAAGAATGAAAATTTGGTGGTTTGGATAATATCGTTGCATTGTATTCTCTTGAATTTTTTATATGCTGATACAAATTGAAGCCATATACAGGGTGTTAGTGAATAAGTGCGACAAACATCAAGGGGTGATTCTGCATGAAAAAATAATGACAGTTTGCTATTTAACTTTTGTCCGCAATGCTTCGTTTTCCGGGATACGGGGTGTAGAAGTTTTTCTTAAAAACTGACTATTTATTTATTGCTCTGAAACCGGTCGAGATATCCGAATGAAATTAGGTGAGTTTCAAGAAGTAGTTATTGCAATTAAGAATTTTATGTTCATCATTGGCGCGCATACGGGTAATGATCTCAATTTTGATTTCCGCGTTCAATTTGTGACAAAAAGTCACTCCTGTCTTTTTTTCGTATGGGGCGCCGTTTTGATGCAAAAAAATAAAACGTCTTGACGCGTATTCGTCATTACTTCAATACATTATCTAGTAGCGATGCTAGTAGGCTACTGTCAACATTCTGTTAAATACGAATATTTCAATGAAATGTCAAATTAGCGTTTCTTCATTTTCAGCTTATTTTTTGGTTAAACATTAATGATAATAAGTAATTAATTTTTTTTTTATCGAAAAGATTGGAAAATTATACAAATGCGGAATTGTCAGACATGCATTTTGTCTATGGTCAAAGTAATGGAAATGGTCGGGAAGCTCGACGATTGTATGCTGAGTTGTATCCAGGACGAAGGGTACCCCATCACACAATATTTGCTCGTCTTCATCAACGTTCTCGAAAAAATGGTACATTTAAGAAACAAACAGCTGACTGCGGGCGCACTCGAGAAGTACGAACTATGCAACTAGAAGAAGCAGTTCTCGAGTTAATTGCGGAGTCACCTGAAACAAGTACTCAAAAGATTGCCAACATACTGAATGTAAGAAACTTGCTCAAATTCCTAATTTTTTTAATGGCGTTTTATTTACTGACGATGCTAATTTTGGACGACAGTGCATACGAAATTTTCATAACAATCACCTCTGGGCTGCTGGGCTGACGAAAATCCACATGGAATCTTTGAAGCTCATTTTCATCATCAGTTTTCAGTAAATGTATGGCTTGGGGTACTTGATGATCATTTAATCGGTCCGTATTTCCTCCCACAACGACTAACAGGCGACCCTTACCTTAATTTCCTACAGGAAGAGTTGCCTGTTCTTCTTGAAGAAATTCTTCTACAGCTGAGACAACACTTCTGGTTCATGCATGATGGTACACCAGTCCATTTTAGCATTATTGTACGTAATCACTTAGATACAGTATATCCAAATTGTTGGATAGGTAGGGGAGGTTCGGAAGATTGGCCTGCTTGATCTCCGGATTTAAATCCTCTAGATTTTTGCATTTGGGTTTTTTTCAAGTCATTAGTTTATTCCACTCCCGTCGAAAATGTTGAAGACCTGACAAATCGAATTATAGCCGGCTGTGAGACAATAAGAAATTAACCAGGAATATTTGCGCGAATACCACAATCAATGAGGCGAAGAGCTGAATCTTGTATCACGTCTGAGGAAGGTCATTTTGAACATTTATTGTAGCTTTGCGCCTATTGATTCATTAGTATTATTTTCTGTAATTGTTCTGGTTTAACGTTCTTGAAAATGTATTAAAGAAATGAATACGCGTTAAGATGTTTTATTTTTTTGCATAAAAACGGTGCCACGTACGAAAAAAAGGCTAGAGAAAGTTTTTGTCACAAATTGAACGAGAAATTCAAAAATGATTTTTTATTTGAAATATCTACGTGATGTACCATTTTTATGTTCAAAACAATTGAGATCATTACCCGTATGCGCGCCAATGATGAACATAACATTTTTAATTGCATCTCAAAAATGCGCAATCATTACCCCTTGGAACTCACCAAGTTTCATTTGCATATTTCGACCGGTTTCAGGGCAATAAATAAATAGTCGGTTTTTAAGAAAAACTTCAACACCCCGTATCTCGGAAAACGAAGCACTCTCGGACAAAAGTTAGGAAGTAAACTGTCATTATTTTCACATGCAGAATCACCCCCTGAAGTTTGTCGCACTTATTCACTAACACCCTGTATAAAGAATGGTTCAATGAAGAATGTGAAGAAATTGGGAAAGAAAAAAACATAAAATGGATTGATGTGTGGAAAGAAGTATAATGTATTTGCAAAAGATTTATTCAGAACCTCTGACATTAGCACCATCGTTCAGCATATCAGCCTGAGTCATCGGATGCTAGGTGTTGCTACGAGTAACCACACTTGTTCCGTTCGTGAAGGCTGCTGGTTCTACGGTTCATTGCCAAAAAGAAGGAAATGGAACGACACCAATTTTCGTCGAAGACATCCGCCCAACATAATGTAAATTATCTGCCTGGGTAGACTGTCTCCTCTTATGTAATCAACTCATAGAGTGATTCCGGCCATGTTTAGCTCCGAACGACGCTGTCGAACTTCGCTCTGCGAATATTTAGGGTTATAAAGCTTTCTCTTCAAGTGATTGACGGTCTTGTGCCTAAGATCAGAAGAAAAACCCCCCATCCACCCTCTACATTGAAGTCCCGACAAAAAACGTACTCAGTGGAAATCAACAAGCCCCCTGGTAAAGATAGTCTGGATCCGAAGAAATCAGTGCTTCTGGGAATCGGCACTCTCTCTCGGGGGCCGATCTCCTGGAAGTGCTAGGGACTTTGCTGAACCTCCTCAGCGATGATCTGGTGAAAATTCCCGTGATTAGCAACCTAATATCCACCAAAGAGGCTGAGGTTGGAACTGATAGCAGCACACCAGCTGCAAAGAAGCACAAAAGAAATGATTTCTCAGCTCTACCACCACCCAAAGTCACGTTAAAACCTCCTTCAAGCTTCCTTAGCACTCTTAGAAGTTCTCGAATAGTCGTAGATGCTAATTTAGATCAACATTTGCAAAATTCCACAAATGCCAAAATCTCAAATGAATTTCAAGTTCAAAGAGAGTAAACGTTATCTGAATAGAAGGTACTAATAAGCTCTAGCCAATCAGAATCTTGTAGCATTAACCCGTCCTAGTGACGTACATGGACATGAGTACAGGTGGCCCACGTAACATACAAAGTGGTCCAATATACATTCAAGAGCCTGTAATTCTCAGATCAACCTGCAAAAACGTATTCGACGGGATACATTTTTTTCCGAATCCTTCTGATGATTATAGGGATCAAAAGATCCCTCTCCATACATACACTCTTCCTGAAGATGAGAAACTCAGGGTCGTCTCCATGGGCGTCCCTGAGTTTCATACTTGTGACGAAATCAAAGCTGATCTGGTTGATAGGGGTTTTACCCCGGAATCAGTGGCATGCCTACATAAGTTGAACGGAGAGAAGAAAGCTCTCCCTCTTGTCTTAGTTCTAATCAGCAAGAAATAGCGTGACATATTCAACGTTAAAGATATCCTAAATTTCAGAGTGACAGCGGAACCACAAAGGCCCAAGGCCCAAGGGACAATGTTACCGTTGTCAAAAGTTCGGCCACTGTCAGCTGAACTGCTGTGTTACCCCCGCTTGCGTCAAATGCGGGGAAAATCATATATCTAAGGATTGTGTGAAGCCGAAATCCGGAAAAAACAAAATGTGCGAATTGTGAGGGGGGGCACACTGGGAATTATCGAGGATGTCCCAAGTATCCTCGAATTAGGCGTAGGATGAACCCCCCGAACACGAGGCACCACAATTATACATTTTTACCTGCAAATTCAGGCAGGACGCAGACGGGGATTTCGTATGCAGCGGTGGCTTGTGATAATCCCCCTGCACAGACAGCTCAGCTTAATAGTCCCAGAGATATTCTGTCGACTTTAGATCAAATGCGCTTGCACAGTTCGCTGAGGCTGCTGCAACACTCTCGACCGGTTTCAACCCTAATTAGTGGGTGAACGGCAGCTTCTGAATTTCATCAAAGCTGTGAGTTGGAATTGTAATGGCCATCTCCAGAATAGACTTGCGTTCCAAGAGTTTCTTGTAGAAAACAACATTGATGATGTTTTTCGGCAGGAGACTCGTCTCAATGGAGAAACTCAGAAATGATCGACTTGGACGTTCGGGTGGCGGCATTGCAATTTTGGTCAAGCGCTGTCATTCGCATGTTCAGCTTGGCATATCATCATTGGAAATGAAAAGCTGAACATGCGAATGACAGCGCTTGACCAAAATGGTATAGAAACTGTAGGTATTGTTTTCAACACGAGGAGTGGTCCTATGCGTTCAATCTGTGCGAGCCTCCCGGGTGAGGGATTGACGCACTAACCACTAGTCCACGAATATCGATGTTATGAAAATTAGGGTTTTTAATTATTTATCACCTTACTTGAAAACTCGAGGCTCTTTAGCATGCTGACAAAGGTATATTTCAATTAAAATATCGAATCACTGTAATAGTGAGTTGAGAATACCTTATTTATTCAATTTTGCATTTCCTGTTTCCCTAAAAAGGAATTGAATGCGTTGACATATAATTTTATCGCAAAACGATATCGAATCTACTGGTGGTTTCATGAGTATAAAACAGCGAGAGAGAGAAAGTCGTATGGAGGAGGCATAACGCTTTTTTCTTACGTTATAATTTCTATCAGGCAACACCTACCGCAAGTCGCGTAAAGGAACTTCGTCCCAATGAAAATAAAATATTGTTGAGATAATCTGTTTGTATCTCGAAGCAGTTTTTGTTTGAAATGTCTACATCTGAAAGAGCTTTTTTAAACTCTGGATAATATTTTCACTTTTCATTGAAAACAATATTTTTTCATTAGAAATAACCTCTTCGGAAAATAAATTATCATATGAAAGTTCAATGAGAAACATATGATATATTCTACAGATACGTGATGAAATATCTAATAACAATGATGACGAGCGGACAACTCATTCGATAATAATTATGTGAACTATAAATGAACACCTTCGAACAATATTCTATAACAGGTCAACATAGCTTTTGTTTAACCAACGTCTAAAAATAAAAATATCCTCATACGATGCCTTATTATTTTTACTGGTGAGATCATTCAGTGAATGTGTGCAAGTGAAATATTGTGAAATACAATGACACAATCGCGAAAAACTATGGGATACGGAGTTGATCGCATTTTTTTTTATAAATAGATTTTTGTTCAAGAACTTGCTTTCCAGAATTCTGAAGGAGAAAAGAAGTATAATGAAGGCGAGATATTGAATAAGTTTGGATGGAACATATGTAGCGAAGAGACCATCGTTTTTCTTAAACTATTTAGTTTCAAGCCGCGGAGTTGATTACATAAATCATTTTTATGTAATTTCATATATTTTTTAGAACCAATTTGAGTGAACCATATTTATAATTGTGGTCAATCGGTACAGAATTTCAAATAAAAATATAAGCTCGATAACGCTATAAAATTCCAGGAATTATACATCTACATATACATATATATATATATATATATATATATATATATATATATATAAATTAAGTGATTGATATTTGGGTTATGCAGCAGGCCAATAAGTGTACTCTTTTACACGGATTCCAAGCTTTCGATAATATTTATTATCATCATCAGGGATGCTACAAAATAGGAAGACACATAGGAATATATAATAGAGAAAAACAAGACATTCATAACTTACAGTGTAAGTGAGGTTATGCGGCGATGATGTTAATATCATATATAAAGTTATATGAACAAAACGGTGTATATATATATATATATATATATATATATATATATACCGGGTGACACAGGATATCGAGCCACCCCTGTAACTCCTGCATTCGCGAACGGATTTTTCTGAAATTTGGCACAGTTATATAAGCAACCATTTCGGATTTGATTACATCACAATCCGATATGACGGACTTCCGGTTTTTCTGGAAATGCCAGTAACTTTGTTTTTTCAAATGGAACACCCTGTGTATTTTTACATATTCAAGTTCAACAGGTCAAAACAGGTCCAAACCCTATGTCAAATTCTTTTTTTTAAACAATTGAAATTAAAATTAAAATGGTTTTTTCATTTTACCTCGTGGATGAATGAGATTTGGTCGAAGCTATTCACAATGAGTCGCAAATAATAGAAGAACTTACTTTTTTCTGAAAAATTATGTTTTGTGTCACTTACTGGTTAATCAATTCAGTCACATCATATTTTGATCAAAAATTCATTTTTTACAAATGGAACCCCTATGGGCCACCTACCTGTCTCTCCAGAACATACATTAAGGAAAAAAAATGACATATCATTTTTGTATTTCGGTTCAGTAACAAATTGTATAAATTCAAAAATCTACAACTAGTTCATGAGTTTCCTTGCAGTTCGAATAATTGTTCAACTTAGTAAGCTGTGGAAAACAACATTTCTGAATCTTGTTAACTGATTGTGTAAGTTATACTTATAAGCACGATAATGGTGTTTTTTTTAAATTCTTCTAGCGTTTCCTCGACTTACATTGCATTGGTATTCCAATTCCCGCGTCGAAGCAGTTGGATCAAAATCAACATAAGCAAAACGTTCATTTCTGCCTCCTCACTTACGATCATCTTCTCCATTGATGGGTTCTTTTCGGAATCTTCTCTCCACATTTTTGAAAAAGGTTCTTTGTGGGCGTCCTTAACACAGGCAGCCTACTACCAGAATTTAAGAGAACAAAGATTGCGATTTCCTATCAGCACAAACTCAAATTACCAACTGAACATGCTTTGAATGAAGACTTCGCCAAGCTTAATGATTACTTCAAAAAATGGAGGCTGTGCCCAAGTCCGGCTAAAATAGAAGTCTGCGAGTGGAATTTGATGGCAGGATCCTTAACCACAGCAAAAACCCAAAGTACTTAGGCGTGACGTTCGATCGATCACTAACATTCAATCTACATCTTAGAAACGTGGCTGGTAAACTGAGAACACGCAATAACATCATAGCCAAACTTGCTGGAACAACATGGGGAGCTACGGCGGCAACACTTCGAACAGCAGCTCTGGCCTTGGTATACTCTGTCGCAGAATATTGCTATCCTGTTAGGATCGACAATGTGCACACAACAAAAGTAGAAGTGCAACTAAACCAAACAATGAGACTGATTACTGAAACTATACGGCCAACACCAACGCGCTGGCTCCCAGGGGCCCAGTATCACACCGAATATCCGACGAACTGCGGCTCTCATCAGAGAATATACGAAAATCATGGCTAACGCAGACCTACCAATCCATACCGATATCCCATACCTAGCAGGACAATATCATCGGCTCAAATCAAGACATCCAGCCATCCGATCAGCATTAGAATCGAATGAAAACTTTCATGCGACTAATAAATGGATTACCATATGGGCAGAATCTGCAGGAGACCACTACATTCAACTAGATGACCCAGCGCAGTGTTTCAACGGATCTGACCTGCCACGCCGACTATGGTCAAAGCTCAACCGAGTTAGAACAGGTTGCGGGAAATGTGCTGATTCCTCACACAAATGGAACAGGGCAGAATCCCCACAATGTGATTGTGGATCTCCGCGGCAAACTATCCGCCACATCATATCAGAATGTCCTGAGATTTTATGAAAGCCACACCTGAGGCAATTGAGTGGCTACGCAATTTGGATGTAGATATATGATTTGTCATAATAATTATGTTTGTCCTTATATATTTGAAGTTTATCTGTTTATATTTAAAATAAATGTGGGTGTCTTCTGTGTGGTATCGTTCACCGTATAACTGACAGGCGGCGACACTATTCTCAAGACATTCTCCGTAAATTAGTAACATATCAACCTGTTCACTTCTTGTGAACCTATAATTTTGATTTTACATTTCTACTTAACTGATTCTCGGAAGTTAACTAATTTTCGAGAGTTGAGATGAAAGATGACAGCGAAACACAATTAGTTGACAAGATTCAGAAATGTTGTTTTCCACAGCTTACTAAGTTGAAAAATAATTTGAACTGCAAGGAAACTCATGAACTAGTTGTAGATTTTTGAATGTATACAATTTGTTACTGCACCGAAATACAAAAATGATATGTTATTTTTTTCCTTAATGAATGTTCTAGAGGGACAGATAGGTGGCCCATAGCGGTTTCATTTGAAAAAAATTAATTTTTGATCAAAATGTGATGTGACTGAATTGTTTCATCAATAAATGACACAAAAAATAATTTTTAGAAAAAATTATGTTTCTCTGTTATGTGCGACTCATTGTGAATAGCCTTGACCAAATCTCATTTATCCACGAGGTAAAATAAAAAAACAATTTTAATTTCAATTGTTTCAAAAAATGACATTTGACATATGGTTTGGACTTGTTTTAAATATGTAAAAATATACAGGGTGTTCTATTTGAAAAAACAAAGTTGCTGGAATTTGCAGAAAAACCGGAAGTCCGGCATATTGGATTGTAAAGTGATCGAATCCGAAATGGTTGCTTATATAACTGTACCGAATTTCAGATAAATCCGTTCACGAATGCAGAAGTTGCAGGGGTGGCCCCATATCCTGTGTCACCCGGTATATATCGTTATGATTTTGTTATGTTGTGATATATATTGGAATTGTGATATTATAATTGTTATTGTATCTAAAATCTGTCCGGCTATGAAAATGCTATCTCTTTCTTTTATTTCTTTTCCTTTCTCACTTCACCTTTGCTAACTCAGTAGGTGACACATCTATGTAGAGATGATCGTCTTAATCTCAAGAGGGTTACAGCGGGGCTTCTTTCTTTGCTTGATGTCAATATAATACTATTTTCTTTTTTCATGTATTGACGAATAAATATAATAGACCCAGAAAACGATTATGTAGTTTTATTTAATAGAATTCACCCAATAGAAATGTTTGGATTCCATATTTTGTCTCAATATTCAAAATTTAATTACCTACCACTAGGAGAAAACTACTTTATACTATTTTACAAGCAATTCAAAATTATTAAATTAAATTTCACTATGAATCATTGAAAGTCTGTTTCTTGATAAAAAATCTAATTAGAATTCCAACCAACTTTGGTAGGACTTGAAATAATTATTGATAGTCTGGATAGAAATTTCACTTTGTTCATGTATATTCTCAGGGAATTATTTGTGATCTTGTAATGGAATATTTTCACTCACTTCAAGTGTCCTGGTGGATTCAACTATGGTTGATTTATGGTACTGTTTACAATGTTGGAAGGAACAACTGCATCGGTGAATTCAGAATTTTCAATCTCGCTTTAGGTATTTCTTTTATCTGAAGACTTCACTTTCTTCTTACTTGAGTTTTGATTAGGTTTTGTCTCGACGTATTTATATCAAATATATAGTTAATTTATCAGTTTTTCTCAATACTTTTCGATATTAAAATTTCAAAACATCTTTCCTCAAAAGTTTCTTTGCATCTCCTCTTCATTTATTTCAATATCCATCTCCTGGAAACTATTCCTTTTTTGAACTATCCAATCACATCCGTTGATTTTCATAAGATTCCACTTTTCAAAATCATTGTCATCTGACATATTTCACTTCAATTCATTTCAGTTCGGAATTCCTTTACACGATGTTTTTTCACTGATAAATAATTAAATTTTCATTTCATTTTTCAATTCCTTATATAAGTGGAGAATTATGAATTTGAGGTTGGGTTTGTTTGTCAGTTGATCTGTCAAAACAATCATATGCAAGAAAGTATGGTAACATATCACTGAATCCACGACATCGATTCGATCAAATAATATGATGAATGAAAAAATGGAGTTATTGGTCTCATTCTGACTCACCCGTACTATGTCTCCGATTCTCCCAACATTAAAAAATGTTCAGGAGGTTGACGCATATTCCGATATGTTGTGAGAAATTAGCATTATGCGATTATTGCACATAGGAAATTTTGTCTCTACTAAGGACATATACTCAGTTTTTCTCAATTATCTCAGAAACCTCCACTTTCAGGTACATGGAATGTTATAACTTTTAGGTTGAGTATCGATGAGCCGAACGGATGTCAAACGCTCATTTGTCCATTCACTTGTCCCAAGAAAATATGAAGGAACATATGACCACATTCCATCGTAACTACACCACTGGTTTTCGAAAATAAAAAATTATAACTTCAAATTAGCACATTGATAAACCTTGAAATTTTTTCCTTCAGGAATTTTGAAGAGAACTAATTAAATCTTGATTTTTTTCGTACTTTCGATACCCTGTACCTCAGAGGGGATGCATTTCAGGACATACCTTGATAGCAACTTTTCACCTCGAAATGAGTTGAGGAATCTGTAGTCGGAGTTTGTCAGTCTTATTCTGACTGACCCTGTATATTAGGGTGACCCATTTTGTCTCGCATGAAAATATGTTAGTTTTTGTAATTGAGGAGCCCTCTTGAAATTTTAGATGGATCGAATGTTTTTAAGAGGACGCTCAAGAATTTTTTTTACTTTCGAAAATGATCAAAATTCGAGTTTTTTTTGTTTTCATTTTTTTTTCTCATAGCGGCAATTGTTTGTAAATATAAAAAAGTTTTTAAAGGTCGTTCAAGAATTTTTAATCTTGGGGAGTCCTCTAGATTATACGTTTTCGAGCAATCTATAAATATTAATTTTAAGGCTCTTTTTTTTCTACAATCCAATTACATAATTATGAACCAATATAAACCACAAGATACATGAAAATACCAATAAATATACTGTTACTAGCTTACTTAATTACCCGACGAAAAAAAAGACGCTAGTCGACGCTTATATTTTTTTATGTATAACCACGCATAACTTTTCACAGAATAGTTCTATTACGATGATTCTTTTTCCACTGGAAAGGGGTTCATCTCAAAGTTGGTACCATTTCAATTTGAAAAAATAAGTCACCCCTAAGGGTAGAAAAATAGGGAATATTTATCGTTCACCAATTTTCAACCGTTAACCGATTGTACCACTCAATAACTTTGTACTGGGTTATCCGATTAGATAATTCTCATTTTATTGGATAGGGTATACTTCAGAGTTGGTCATATTTGACTTTGGAAAAAAATAATTCCTCCCTAAGAGTAGCAAAATAGGGGATGATTGATTTTTCCTCTGTGAACCGATTATGTTGAAACTCAGCACAGGTATGTTGTTCTGATGATACTAAAACATAATGGATACCAGGAGTCAATCGAGTAGGTAGTTATTAGTGGATTTTAGCCACAAAAAACTGAAAAATAATAATTTTTTAACAAAAAATTAAACCGAGGAAAAAATATACTAAAAAGCTAAAAATAAACCTTCTTAGTTCTAATAATAACTGAGCTCCTAAACTAATGTGAGTTAATAATTTTGAGTCGGCGCCAAACAAACAATCAACGGATATCATAAAATTTCATCATTTTACGCTTCACCTAATTCATTTGCTAGTTTGTTTGGCGCCGACTCAAAATTACTTACTCACATTAGTTTAGGTGCTCAGGTTTATTCTTTGCTTTTCAGTTTTTTTTTTCGTCGGTTTCATTTCTTGATAAAAAGTTTTTGATAATGATAATAAAAAAATAATTGTTTTCTCATTGATAAGCTTGAATATTTCCTCTGATTTGCAATTTAATTTGAAATATGTAACTGAAATAAAATGAATTAGAAGTTTTTGTTATGTATTTCGAATTGTACAATTACAATTGTAGATAATACACTAAAGTGTTCATAGCAAATGTAAATCAAGGTTGTTTTTCGAATGAAAATATATTTGTTTGGATAAATTATTGTTACGAAAATAAGTACAGTACGCTCTTGCGTTGTTTATCTCGCACATGCCAGATGATGTGACGGTTTTTTATTCAGGCGAAATTCCAGAAATATGACGACCATCGAATAATCTTGATATTTCCATGAACCGCTCGTAGATTCTTGATGCCACGGACAATGATATATAAGACCGGGTGTACCGCCAAAGGAGGAGTCATTTGTTGAAAAAAGTAGTACTTCATATTAGCGAATTCAAGATGAATGTTACTGCAGTGCGGTACGCGGTACATTTTAATGGTAAACTGTGATTGATGATTTTATTGTCAGAATGCATTGCTGTGCTGTGTTTTCGAAGTGTAATAAACAGACATTGAATTTATCGAGTATATTTCAATAAAAACGGGGCCACTTTCATTACATTATTCATATTAATTAAGTATGCTAGTAACAATATATCCATTGGTATGTTCATGTATCTCGAGGTTTATATTGGTTTATAATCATGTTAATGGATCGTAGAAAAAAATAGAGCATCAAATTAAATATTTAAAGGTCGCTCGAAAACGTCTAATCTATAGTACTCCCCAAGATTCAAAATTATTGAGCGACCTTAAAAATGTATACTTCGAGGTGGAATTTTCAGGTTTTTTTTTTATTTGTACAAACAATTGCCGTCATAAAAATAAAAACAAAAAAGATCGAAGTTTGGCTATTTTCGAAATTTTAAAAATTCTTGAGCGACCCCTTAAATATAATCGATCCATCCAAAATGAGTCGCAAATAATAGAAGAACTTACTTTTTTCTGAAAAATTATGTTTTGTGTCACTTACTGGTTAATCAATTCAGTCACATCATATTTTGATCAAAAATTCATTTTTTACAAATGGAACCCCTATGGGCCACCTACCTGTCTCTCTAGAACATACATTAAGGAAAAAAATGACATATCATTTTTGTATTTCGGTTCAGTAACAAATTGTATAAATTCAAAAATCTACAACTAGTTCATGAGTTTCCTTGCAGTTCGAATAATTGTTCATTTTAGTAAGCTGTGGAAAACAACATTTCTGAATCTTGTTAACTGATTGTGTAAGTTATACTTATAAGCACGATAATGGTGTTTTTTTTAAATTCTTCTAGCGTTTCCTCGACTTACATTGCATTGGTATTCCAATTCCCGCGTCGAAGCAGTTGGATCAAAATCAACATAAGCAAAACGTTCATTTCTGCCTCCTCACTTACGATCATCTTCTCCATTGATGGGTTCTTTTCGGAATCTTCTCTCCACATTTTTGAAAAAGGTTCTTTGTGGGCGTCCTTAACACAGGCAGCCTACTACCAGAATTTAAGAGAACAAAGATTGCGATTTCCTATCAGCACAAACTCAAATTACCAACTGAACATGCTTTGAATGAAGACTTCGCCAAGCTTAATGATTACTTCAAAAAATGGAGGCTGTGCCCAAGTCCGGCTAAAATAGAAGTCTGCGAGTGGAATTTGATGGCAGGATCCTTAACCACAGCAAAAACCCAAAGTACTTAGGCGTGACGTGCGATCGATCACTAACATTCAATCTACATCCTAGAAACGTGGCTGGTAAACTGAGAACGCGCAATAACATCATAGCCAAACTTGCTGGAACAACATGGGGAGCTACGGCGGCAACACTTCGAACAGCAGCTCTGGCCTTGGTATACTCTGTCGCAGAATATTGCTATCCTGTTAGGATCGACAATGTGCACACAACAAAAGTAGAAGTGCAACTAAACCAAACAATGAGACTGATTACTGAAACTATACGGCCAACACCAACGCGCTGGCTCCCAGGGGCCCAGTATCACACCGAATATCCGACGAACTGCGGCTCTCATCAGAGAATATACGAAAATCATGGCTAACGCAGACCTACCAATCCATACCGATATCCCATACCTAGCAGGACAATATCATCGGCTCAAATCAAGACATCCAGCCATCCGATCAGCATTAGAATCGAATGAAAACTTTCATGCGACTAATAAATGGATTACCATATGGGCAGAATCTGCAGGAGACCACTACATTCAACTAGATGACCCAGCGCAGTGTTTCAACGGATCTGACCTGCCACGCCGACTATGGTCAAAGCTCAACCGAGTTAGAACAGGTTGCGGGAAATGTGCTGATTCCTCACACAAATGGGACAGGGCAGAATCCCCACAATGTGATTGTGGATCTCCGCGGCAAACTATCCGCCACATCATATCAGAATGTCCTGAGATTTTATGAAAGCCACACCAGAGGCAATTGAGTGGCTACGCAATTTGGATGTAGATATATAATTTGTCATAATAATTATGTTTGTCCTTATATATTTGAAGTTTATCTGTTTATATTTAAAATTTCTCTGTTTATACGTATTGTGTATTTTATATTCCTTCTATCATGTACATTGCACTGTAACCCCATACGCTAAATAAATAAATAAATGTGGGTGTCTTCTGTGTGGTATCGTTCACCGTATAACTGACAGGCGGCGACACTATTCTCAAGACATTCTCCGTAAATTAATAACATATCAACCTGTTCACTTCTTGTGAACCTATAATTTTGATTTTACATTTCTACTTAACTGATTCTCGGAAGTTAACTAATTTTCGAGAGTTGAGATGAAAGATGACAGCGAAACACAATTAGTTGACAAGATTCAGAAATGTTGTTTTCCACAGCTTACTAAGTTGAAAAATAATTTGAACTGCAAGGAAACTCATGAACTAGTTGTAGATTTTTGAATGTATACAATTTGTTACTGCACCGAAATACAAAAATGATATGTTATTTTTTTCCTTAATGAATGTCCTAGAGGGACAGATAGGTGGCCCATAGCGGTTTCATTTGAAAAAAATTAATTTTTGATCAAAATGTGATGTGACTGAATTGTTTCATCAATAAATGACACAAAAAATAATTTTTAGAAAAAATTATGTTTCTCTGTTATGTGCGACTCATTGTGAATAGCCTTGACCAAATCTCATTTATCCACGAGGTAAAATAAAAAAACAATTTTAATTTCAATTGTTTCAAAAAATGACATTTCACATATGGTTTGGACTTGTTTTAAATATGTAAAAATATACAGGGTGTTCTATTTGAAAAAACAAAGTTGCTGGAATTTGCAGAAAAACCGGAAGTCCGGCATATTGGATTGTAAAGTGATCGAATCCGAAATGGTTGCTTATATAACTGTACCGAATTTCAGATAAATCCGTTCACAAATGCAGAAGTTGCAGGGGCGGCCCCATATCCTGTGTCACCCGGTATATATCGTTATGATTTTGTTATGTTGTGAAATATATTGGAATTGTGATATTATAATTGTTATTGTATCTAAAATCTGTCCGGCTATGAAAATGCTATCTCTTTCTTTTATTTCTTTTCCTTTCTCACTTCACCTTTGCTAACTCAGTAGGTGACACATCTATGTAGAGATGATCGTCTTAATCTCAAGAGGGTTACAGCGGGGCTTCTTTCTTTGCTTGATGTCAATATAATACTATTTTCTTTTTTCATGTATTGACGAATAAATATAATAGACCCAGAAAACGATTATGTAGTTTTATTTAATAGAATTCACCCAATAGAAATGTTTGGATTCCATATTTTGTCTCAATATTCAAAATTGAATTACCTACCACTAGGAGAAAACTACTTTATACTATTTTACAAGCAATTCAAAATTATTAAATTAAATTTCACTATGAATCATTGAAAGTCTGTTTCTTTATAAAAAATCTAATTAGAATTCCAACCAACTTTGGTAGGACTTGAAATAATTATTGATAGTCTGGATAGAAATTTCACTTTGTTCATGTATATTCTCAGGGAATTATTTGTGATCTTGTAATGGAATATTTTCACTCACTTCAAGTGTCCTGGTGGATTCAACTATGGTTGATTTATGGTACTGTTTACAATGTTGGAAGGAACAACTGCATCGGTGAATTCAGAATTTTCAATCTCGCTTTAGGTATTTCTCTTATCTGAAGACTTCACTTTCTTCTTACTTGAGTTTTGATTAGGTTTTGTCTCGACGTATTTATATCAAATATATAGTTAATTTTTCAGTTCCATCTCCTGGAAACTATTCCTTTTTTGAACTATCCAATCACATCCGTTGATTTTCATAAGATTCCACTTTTCAAAATCATTGTCATCTGACATATTTCACTTCAATTCATTTCAGTTCGGAATTCCTTTACAGGATGTTTTTTCACTGATAAATAATCAAATTTTCATTTCATTTTTAAATTCCTTATATAAGTGGAGAATTATGAATTTGAGGTTGGGTTTGTTTGTCAGTTGATCTGTCAAAACAATCATATGCAAGAAAGTATGGTAACATATCACTGAATCCACGACATCGATTCGATCAAATAATATGATGAATGAAAAAATGGAGTTATTGGTCTCATTCTGACTCACCCGTACTGTCTCCGATTCTCCCAACATTAAAAAATGTTCAGGAGGTTGACACATATTCCGATATGTTGTGAGAAATTAGCATTATGCGATTATTGCACATAGGAAATTTTGTCTCTACTAAGGACATATACTCAGTTTTTCTCAATTATCTCAGAAACCTCCACTTTCAGGTACATGGAATGTTATAACTTTTAGGTTGAGTATCGATGAGCCGAACGGATGTCAAACGCTCATTTGTCCATTCACTTGTCCCAAGAAAATATGAAGGAACATATGACCACATTCCATCGTAACTACACCACTGGTTTTCGAAAATAAAAAATTATAACTTCAAATTAGCACATTGATAAACCTTGAAATTTTTTCCTTCAGGAATTTTGAAGAGAACTAATTAAATCTTGATTTTTTTCGTACTTTCGATACCCTGTACCTCAGAGGGGATGCATTTCAGGACATACCTTGATAGCAACTTTTCACCTCGAAATGAGTTGAGGAATCTGTAGTCGGAGTTTGTCAGTCTTATTCTGACTGACCCTGTATATTAGGGTGACCCATTTTGTCTCGCATGAAAATATGTTAGTTTTTGTAATTGAGGAGCCCTCTTGAAATTTTAGATGGATCGAATGTTTTTAAGAGGACGCTCAAGAATTTTTTTAATTTCGAAAATGATCAAAATTCGAGTTTTTTTTGTTTTCATTTTTTTTTCTCATAGCGGCAATGTTTGTAAATATAAAAAAGTTTTTAAAGGTCGTTCAAGAATTTTTAATCTTGGGGAGTCCTCTAGATTATACGTTTTCGAGCAATCTATAAATATTAATTTTAAGGCTCTTTTTTTTCTACAATCCAATTACATAATTATGAACCAATATAAACCACAAGATACATGAAAATACCAATAAATATACTGTTACTAGCTTACTTAATTACCCGACGAAAAAAAAGACGCTAGTCGACGCTTATATTTTTTTATGTATAACCACGCATAACTTTTCACAGAATAGTTCTATTACGATGATTCTTTTTCCACTGGAAAGGGGTTCATCTCAAAGTTGGTACCATTTCAATTTGAAAAAATAAGTCACCCCTAAGGGTAGAAAAATAGGGAATATTTATCGTTCACCAATTTTCAACCGTTAACCGATTGTACCACTCAATAACTTTGTACTGGGTTATCCGATTCAGATAATTCTCATTTTATTGGATAGGGTATACTTCAGAGTTGGTCATATTTGACTTTGGAAAAAAATAATTCCTCCCTAAGAGTAGCAAAATAGGGGATGATTGATTTTTCCTCTGTGAACCGATTATGTTGAAACTCAGCACAGGTATGTTGTTCTGATGATACTAAAACATAATGGATACCAGGAGTCAATCGAGTAGGTAGTTATTAGTGGATTTTAGCCACAAAAAACTGAAAAATAATAATTTTTTAACAAAAAATTAAACCGAGGAAAAAATATACTAAAAAGCTAAAAATAAACCTTCTTAGTTCTAATAATAACTGAGCTCCTAAACTAATGTGAGTTAATAATTTTGAGTCGGCGCAAACAAACAAACAATCAACGGATATCATAAAATTTCATCATTTTACGCTTCACCTAATTCATTTGCTAGTTTGTTTGGCGCCGACTCAAAATTACTTACTCACATTAGTTTAGGTGCTCAGGTTTATTCTTTGCTTTTCAGTTTTTTTTTTCGTCGGTTTCATTTCTTGATAAAAAGTTTTTGATAATGATAATAAAAAAATAATTGTTTTCTCATTGATAAGCTTGAATATTCCTCTGATTTGCAATTTAATTTGAAATATGTAACTGAAATAAAATGAGTTTTTGTTATGTATTTCGAATTGTACAATTACAATTGTAGATAATACACTAAAGTGTTCATAGCAAATGTAAATCAAGGTTGTTTTTCGAATGAAAATATATTTGTTTGGATAAATTATTGTTACGAAAATAAGTACAGTACGCTCTTGCGTTGTTTATCTCGCACATGCCAGATGATGTGACGGTTTTTTATTCAGGCGAAATTCCAGAAATATGACGACCATCGAATAATCTTGATATTTCCATGAACCGCTCGTAGATTCTTGATGCCACGGACAATGATATATAAGACCGGGTGTACCGCCAAAGGAGGAGTCATTCATTGAAAAAAGTAGTACTTCATATTAGCGAATTCAAGATGAATGTTACTGCAGTGCGGTACGCGGTACATTTTAATGGTGAACTGTGATTGAGGATTTTATTGTCCGAATGCATTACTATGCTGTGTTTTCGAAGTGTAATAAACAGACATTGAATTCATCGATCATATTTAAAAAAAAAACGGGGCCACTTTCATTACATTATTCATATTAATTAAGTATGCTAGTAACAATATATCCATTGGTATGTTCATGTATCTCGAAGTTTATATCGGTTTATAATCATGTTAATGGATTGTAGAAAAAAATAGAGCATCAAATTAAATATTTAAAGGTCGCTCGAAAACCCCAAGATTCAAAAATGTATATTCGAGGTGAATTTCTCAGTTTTTTTTTTTTTATTTGTACAAACAATTGCCGCCATAAAAATATAAACAAAAAAAATCAAATTTTGGCTATTTTCGAAATTTTAAAAATGATTGAGCGACCCCTTAAATATAATCGATCCATCTAAAATTTCAAAAAGGCTCCACAATTACAAAAAACTAACACATTTCCATACGAGACTTGGGAAAAAAAAATATCCGGTCAAAATGGGCCACCCTAATAATATAATAATATCTTCAGTAACTATATTGTCCTTTGGTACCCCCTTTTCGGCGATCGAACGAACGGACACGCAGGAACTTTTTTGATTGTTACTCTATAAAAATAGAAAGACGGATTCTCTGTAACAGTCCTGCCGACTGCACCAATTTCATAACACGGATCGAGTTGTAAAATTCGCGTGATAAACAAACGGATAAACACAACCGGATAAACACGTAGGTGCGTACTGTACTTTCCACAGTATCTTGCACGTTTTTTTTTTCGCCAAGGGGATGCATACTCCGAGTTTCTGTGTACTTTATAAAACTGGATTATAAACACGTCATTCATGAGAGTACGACAGATGAGATCATACCGTATACAATAAAATTCACATTCATAAACTCCTAACCCATAGCGTGTGTATTATCATACAGAGTGGACCAATGAAAACGAAACAGCGGCTCTGTAGGTCGGCAGAACCAAACTATATAAAAACGTTGATTACTATCGTTTCGGACGTCCATCGTCTTAGTATTGAAGGTTTCACGACTTTCGAACGTTATTCGCAATCGTTCGGTGAATACTGATTTAGGTTATTACGTCTGATTTCGGCGCATGATGCGAATTCCGCCATGCGCGGTGCGAGTTCGCGGTGTGCGGAAGTTCGCGCCTCGCAGCCCAGAAACAGTTTCTGTTCTGACAACGTGGTGTTGATTGCTGATGTAGCGGCTTCGAACTTCGTCTTGTACTCAATGTCTTCTGTTCCATGAACTGATGGTGCTCAGTCCAGTCAGCAACCGATTTTGTTCACGTTGAGTCATTTCGTGCTCATCATCTACCGATAATCTTTTGTCTTCAATGGAATTCCACATTAAAAGAACTTCATAAATGCAATTTACGATTTCATTTTGTGTCAGGTTTGCTCCGGTAGAAACTCCGTAATCGCCGATTGGCAGCTTTGATGCCGAACTTGTTTCGATCCTCGATCTTCGGAGACACTCGGAAGCGAACACTGCTGTTGTTGCCAGATGCCTTCCGAAAGTTGTCAATGTTTCGAGCTTCGGGATATCCATTTTGAGGAGGTCCTTCGATGTGGTTTAGTCAGATCGACTTCGTCGTCATGTGCGTCGTTTCATAATCTCGATCTCTTTCGCGAATGGATGTGAGTGACGAGGAAAGCTCGTAGCTTCTTTCTGTGATGGAGGTGATTATTGTATTTTCCAACGTCAGGGTAGGCATGTTTTCATCGTATTTGTCGAATCCTCGATTTGTTAATTTGAGAAGAAATTCGGGAGATTGTCCGGATTCCATAATGAAGGTAGCAATCACGTCCAACCAGCTTTGTTTGTATGCTTCCGTATAGCATTTCGAACCACTCATGTATGTTGGCGATGATTGAGAAAGGAATCCATCGGAGTCCGTCGACTTGAGAGAAAAATCGGTCCTTTTCCTGGAAATATGAGTTCTGTAGGCAGCACTGCAGTAATTCCAAAATTGCGTGGGTACTGCAGTGCTGCCTACAGAACTCATATTTCCAGGAAAAGGACCGATTCTTCTCTTAAGTCGACGGACTCCCGATGGGATCTTCCCTTTCTTCAATCATCGCCAACATGTACATGGAGCGGTTCGAGGAATTGGCTATACGGGGGCAGAATACAAACCAAAGCTGTGGTTGAGGTACGTGGATGACACCTTCATTTATGGAATCACGGAGACAAACATCTCCAGGATTTCTTCTCAAGAATTAACAGAATCAGGGATTCGATCAAATTCACGATGGAAATGGAAACCAACAGTGCCTTACCCTTCCTCGATGTGAACGTTGAGACAATAGGCAATGAAATCCGCAACTCCGTCTACAGAAAGAAGACACATACGGGGCAGTACCTCAGTTACAGCTCCAACCATCCGAGTTCGACGAAGAGAGGGATCGTGGGAACATTGGTAAAGAGAGCGACGCACATATGCAACGACGTGGAGTCACTAGATGCCGAGCTAAACCACTTCAGAGAAGGACCTCCACCGAAATGGATATCCCAAGAAACTCCTATAAGAAGTATTGAAACAACTCCGGAGAACGAAGACATCTGAAGAGCAACAACAAGCACAGGATCTGCCTTCCGTCATAGAGGTGCTCCGAGAAGATCAGAAGGATTGGAAACAAGTTCAACATCAAGAGCTGCTTCCAATCCGGCCGTACTTTACGTAGTTTCCTCACCAAGACCAAACCTGACAACAAAAATGATATCAGTAAGAATTGCATTTATGAAGTTCCATGTGAATGCGGAGATTCCTACATTGGAGAGACAAAGGGACCGTTATCGGTAAGATGGGATGAGCACAAGAAATGGACTCAACGTGGAGAAACATCAAAATCGGGAATTGCTGACCATGCCTGGACTGAGCACCATCGAGTTCTATGGGACGACGCAAGTGTTCTACATAGAGAGGAGCATTGGTACAAACGAAAGTTCGAAGAGGCCGCCTACATCGAAGCCAATAACGCCTTTAGTCAACCAAGCATTGAGATCAAGAACGTATGGAAACCCCTGATTGCTCTTTCTGGCGGGCTGCAGAGGCGCGAAACTTCACGCACCACCACACCGCGCGAAACTACCGCTGCACATGGCGGAATTGCACGCATCATCGCGCCGAGAGTCATATAAATTGGTAAGTAGCACCTAAACCTGTCAGTATTCACCTGAAGACGATTGCAGATACAAGCATTCGAAACGTCGTGAAAACCTTTCAAATACATTAAGACGATGGACGTCCGAAACAATAGTAATCAAGTAACCACATCGTCTACAACCTTCAAACATATATAAAAACGCTCGGACACGTCAACTACATTTGCGAGAGGGACATCGTTCGCGATGAAATTCACCCGAAATACATTCCATCCCTCGGAGCTGTGGCCGCCACCCCTAAATTTTTAAATGGCAACATATGGCAAGTGATACCTCATTTGGAAGGTATTTTCCTTCCTAATATCAAACAACAAAAATGAATTAATTCTATCGATTCATTTTCGAGATATAGGAACTTGAAGTTGGGAAATCGCTTTTTATTGACTCAATCAATAAACATAACATCTAACAATGCAACTGTTCAAAGATAATTATAATTGTCAAGGAATTAAATGTTTACCAACAAAAAACATGCAATTCCGTTTCAAATTTGTATTTCATCCTCATTTACTTCTTAAGAATCGATAAAAAGACGTTTTCTCGAATTCGACTCAAATGCGAGTACAACAGAAACATGTATGAGATTTTTTTTTTCGTCAAATCGCAATTGTGGCGTCTATTAGTGTCAAACTGATCTTTGATTGAACGAGATTAGAGTGAATTACTTGACTAAAGCTGCTGAATATCTTTCCGCAATAATGGTGTATACGATCGCGGAAAGAGTTGAAATAATAACAATTTTATTCAAGAATGATGAGTGCGGTAACCGTACAGCTAATTTGTTCAATGAAACGCATCCAGATAAACTTTTTGCGAGAAAATAATTTCTAGAATTAGTGCCAAAATTTCGTCAAACTGGATCAGTAGCCAACAAGAAACGAGACCCAGAACGTGAATTTCCGTTGAGAAATGAAGCTGTTGAAGTTGCACTTTTAGGACAAGTTCATGCAGACCCAACATTGAGCACAAGGAAATTGGCTAGTGTTACCAATATCATTAGAACCAGTATCCGCCGAATCCCGAAACATCATAAATTCCACCCCTACAAAATACATTTGGTACACCAATCGAATGAAGATGATTTTGATAGGCGACAGGAATTCTGTGAAATGATGACTACGAGAATAGATGCTGATGAGAATTTCCTTTTCATCATCTGCTTTTCTGATTACTCTATATTTTTTTCAATTCGACTGTGAATCGTCATAATTGTCGTTATTGGTCAGATGCCAATCCACATGTTTTCCACGAAGTCCATACTCAAACTCCCAAAAAACTCAATGTCTGGGCCGGTATTTTTGGGGACCGTTTGATTGGACCAGTATTTCTCGACGGTAACCTGACAGGAGAAACTTATTTGGAATTATTGAATGAATTTGTTTATGCACAATTAGTAGACATCATTGACATTGACGATCGTTACCATGAAGACCTTTTGATATTGCAACAAGACGGAGCACCTTCACATCATGCACGGCCTGTTAGGGCGCTTTTGAATAGAATGTTTCCTGGAAGTTGGATTGGAAGAAGATACTCTATAGAGTGGCTAGCCAGATCTCCAGATTTAACCCCACTAGACTTTTTTCTGTGGGGTCACTTGAAAAACAAAATATTTGCAACCGAACCAGAATCTCTGGAAGATTTACGAAGGAGAATTATTGAAGAATGCCGTCGAATAACGCCGGAAATGCTACGAAATGTGAGGTCTGGTTTTGAACAGAACTTGTACTGTTGTATGGAAATGGGTGGTAGACTGTTCGAACATTTAGTTCATTGACAATAATAATTATTGCGACAGTTGCTTCATCAGATATTGTTTTTATTGAGTGAATAAAAAGTGATTCCCCAACTTCAAGTTCCTATATCTCGAAAACGAATTGATAGAATTAATTAATTTTTGTTGTTTGCTATTGAGAAGGAAAATACCTTTCAATTGTTTCCCTTGCCATATGTTGCCATTTAAAAATTTAGGGGTTGGTGGTCACATCTCCGAGGGATGGAATGTATTTCGGGGGAATTTCATCGCGAACGATGTCCCCCTCGAAAATGTAGTTGACGTGTCCGAGCGTTTTTATATAATTTGATTCTGCCGACCTACAGAGCCGCTGTTTCGTTTTCAATGGACCACTCTGTATAGATAGCTATATATAACACATGATATATCAGAAAACAAACAATGATGGAAAAGGAAAGCACTCAGCAAAACAAACAGCTATCAATAGGCCAAAATAATTGACTATAAAGTAAACCAGCATGTTTTGGTTCGAAGTTGAATGAGTAATGAGGTAATATGTGGAAATGAAAACGAATAGAGAAGGGATGTATTTTGTTATAGCTCCGGAGTTCATCCAGGCAGTGATAATATTAACTTCGCAGTTTGTTGATGGATAAATGGAGCTATGATTATTATTCATTTCGGAATGTTGACATTACCATCGCACCAATTATATTAACGCCTTTGCTGTTGATAAACACAGGGGTTAGAAATGAGAAAGTTCAGAACAGTTTTTTCTCAAAAACAAGCATTTCGATTTGTGATATGATCTGAATTCCTAGAATATAATCTATATTTTATGGGACTAGTTTAACCATGCGAGTTTTTGATGCAGTATCTAATGGATACCTGACATCAACTGTAAGAATTCTATGCTCAACAGATAGGCCAGTAGACATAGAGAATCAATTCACAATAATTCCAAAAACATCAATGGTATGTTAGTGCATTAATGAAAACAAACTATACAATTTTGCAGAAGTCTGGGATGAACGGAACATTGTTTTAATTGCAAAAAACGTTTTCAAGCTTTATTTTTGAACTGAAAATTGCAAAAATTCTGCAAACTAGACATACCGCTAGTAATGATGTTTTACAACATGCATTAAGTTTGCAACCTTGTTAAAGTTACGAAACCTAGTTTTTTTTTCATTTTTTTAAGTTTCTCATTGTCATTTGTTAAAAAAAAATACAAAAGTTCTGCAAATTGGATAAGTGAATGGAAAAAAAGTTTAACATAGTCACGAACATTTGCAACCATTTCTGAAAAACGCATAATTTATTTATCAAACTTTTTTATCGACGCTGCCATTTTCAATACACGCAGGCATTGAAATAATTACAAAAGTTTTCTATTGAGGTTGCAAATAAAGAGAGGAATTTAACCTTTTTTTTTTTTTTTTAATTAAATTAAAATTAAATTCGTTAATTAAAGATTTAGCAATAATATTATTTTTTGTTTTATTTTTTAATTTGGCCATACATTGTGGAACATTGTGCAAATAGGTTTAAGATATATATTCCACCGACATATGTCTACAGTGGTACCAGTTAAATACTTGATTATCCATCGCGTATATCTGTTATATTTTGTACTGGTTAATTGAAATTGCATCCGAAAAATAATATGGTTACGTAGTTAACCACTACAAAATTTTAAACTCATTATTAATCTTAGAAACAATCACTGTTTTAGACTAATCAGCGAAATAAATTGAATTGAATGCAACAATCGAAGAAATAAAAAATGTTGCTAAATTCTGGTAGAAAAGTATTGGAAGACATTTATTCTTTATAGCGGACCCGACAGACGTTGTCCTGTCCAAATTTCTATGTTCCCTACAATTTTCCCTACTTTTCCCATTTTCCGTTACCCTTTTTTCTTTACCCCGTTATCCCCTTATCCTGTCATCCCGTTATCCATTTTTCGTTATCCCGTTATCCCGTTATCCCGTTACCCCTTTATCTCGTTATCCCGTTATCCCATTTTCCTGTAATCCCATTTTTCTCGTTATCCCGTTAATCCCGTTATCCCCTTATCCCTTTTCCTCCCGTTATCCCGTTTTCCCGGTTTTTCGTTATCCCGTTATTCCCGTTATCCCGTTTTCCTGTTTTTTTATCCCGTTATTCCGTTTTCCTGTTAGTCCCTCATCCCGTTATTCCCGTTATCCCGTTTTCCTGTTATTCCGTTTTCCTGTTTAAAAAAAATTAAAAATAGGGGTGGATCGTAGAAGGGTGAAAATTGAGAATAATATAATTTTTTTTTAATTCTAAGTCATGACAACATAAAAATAAAAATCTTGCCAAAAAAATAGGGGTTGATCGTAGAAGGGTGAAAATTTAGGGTTGTATGTATTTTTGAATGCTGTATCATAAAAAAAATTAAAACAAAAAATTTCGTCTGGAAAATGAAAAATAATAATTAAGGGGTGGACTACCCTTAACATTTAGGGGAATGATTCGTGAATCTAAACCAATAAATCTTAATTTTTTTCATACTTTTGACACCCTGTATCTCAGAGGGGATGCATTTTACGACATACCTTGATGGCAATTTTTCACCTCGAAATGAGGTGAGGAATCTGTAGTCGGAGTTTGTCGGTCTCATTCTGACTCATCCTGTAGAGACTGGCAGATCAAAATAAATGACAAACCATCGCAAAGTGTACATACATTCACTTTAACCAAGACTTCTCTTAACATCCACAACGGTTGAAAACTATTTGAAATTTAATAAATTTTACAACCGCACGGAAGAAATGTTGTATTGTATAGCACGTCACTTAGACGATATTGTATAGCACGTCACTTAGACGATAGGTCCGTTTTTCTATTTTTCAGGTGTTCTTTTGGGTTTTCCCTATTTTTTTTTGTTTTTAAACCACCCCTGTATTTGAGAAAACGAAACAAAAAAGAAATTATTCAAATCGGTCAAGCCGTTTTTGAGTTTAAGCGAGACTAACGAACAGCAATTGATTTTTATATATATAGAGATTTAAAATTTTCACGTCACATGACTTTATAGCAATCGAAGACATTTCAAAATGAATAATCGATGCTCTATGGAAGTGAGGATATCAAAACGTTATCAATTGCAAATCTCGCAAGTACATAACTTTCATCATCAAACAGAAACGTTGCTGAAAAATAAAAATTTGTATGATCGATATTACATCTCAAATTTAATTTTCACAGGTATTTTTCTTTTGAATTATAATTTACCTTTCCACTCGACTTTCTTACTCCAATTGTGGTTTCGCACGAGAAATTCCATTGAATTCGAATGGGGGACTGAAATGTAATCGACACGTAAAAATAATTTTCTTAATTCATATAAATTTTGAAATAAAGAGGGGACATAACACAGTTGAAGGTGAAACGTTTAATGCCTTCAGTTTCTTCAAGGACTTTTTTGAGCAAATGATTCAACGCATTTTTGTAAATTCTAGAACTTTTGTGATTTTTAGTTGTCATGATTTTTAAGAAAAAAAGTGATATTACATGATGAATGGGAAAAATTAAGAGATTTCCGAATTCTTATGGGACAACCGATTCCATGCAAAAAATATATCTTTCATGAAATCATTGGTTTTTGCAAAAAAACGATTTTACGATCGGGAAATTTAAGACAGAAAGCTGACAAAATTGTAAAAATGAAAAACTTTTCCAAGACAAGCTTTTGGTCAGATGCACTGAAAAAAATCATATTTTGTTAGATATGTGATGATATTCTCATCTGAAAAGCGGTAATTACAGACTCAGAAGTTTGTTATGCGACCAATTTAGTTAGAACACTGTAGCATAACTTGCCTCACACATCTAATAAAACATTGTTCCATTTCAGCACATTTGAATAAATGTTAGTGTTATATTTATTTTATTTTTACCCCCTTAATTTTAATGATTTCAACATGGAATCCATTATCCTAGACCTCAAATACCATAAGATATTAATTTTCAAAAGAATTCATCGGACCATTAGTAAAAAACCCGTCCACTACCTTGAATTTTGACAAAAAATCCATAATCATCGACATCGAACCCTCCTATCCGAATGAAAACATAGATCACCACACTTCATCCGCCATCTTGAATTCTCGAATTTAGACATGTAATTCATAATTTATTGCGATCCCAAAAAACTCCTGATAACAATTTTGGATAGAATCAGAACATAAATCACAAAATATTACCGCCATCTTTTAATTTTGACATTGAATTAATAAAATCTTCGGCCCCAGTTACCCTTGAGAATCAATTTCAAAGGGAGAACGAAACACACACTGTGTATCATTTGAAATCACTTAGTTTTCCGCAATACATTTCGACTACAGCATTGAGTAATTCAAAAATAATTTATATGGCCATTGAAAACTTGATTTCAATCCTCAAAAAAAAACATTGAAAAACAAATAATGAAATAAATCGGCTATTTGTGTAAACTTTTGTCGGCGCCACTACTTCCATGCCAATGTTCAAACAGTTCACTATCTGCACTCCTACTCTTGGTAAATATATGCCCACAGACTCAACCTGGGCAGGGTGAGGAAGAAATTCGACTGTTTCCTGTGACGCGCTATTGTTTGCTCTTTCAATACAACTGTAGGAGTGTTTTTTATATCTCCATATTTGTTCCATTTTGTAATGAATCAAGAAAATTATGAAAATGTGTCGATATTCTCGATTTTCTATCAAACGTACTCAGAGGATTTTTTTATGCAAATTTCTAATTGTAATATGATGTTATGAATTCATATCGAAAACATTATCTCTCAACATTGAATGATTTCACCTACCGTTGGCGAGCTTCTTCTTGGTTGATATTTAACTTAGTAACACAATGTCATTTGTTAGGTATATAAAAATCTTTATTATGCGAATAACACAGGTGTTTTAAAAATAAATATATTTTTAATTTCCAATGTTCCGCATTGTAACATAGTTTGCAAATTATTATACTGTCACCAATGGGCAAAATGCTTTGCAGAACTTTTCCTTTTTTTGGTAGAGTACGAATACGAAAATATTTTTCTTTTGATTTTACCCTTTTTTCCGTGTTGCAGACGAGGTTGCAAATTAATAAAAACATCATACGTCATGACGTCTCCACTTGCAACCATTATTTGAAACTTTTGTAATAATTCCAATACTTATTTTAATTGAAAAAAATATATTTTCCGTTTGACGTAAGAGGTTGCAGAGTAAAACTTTCCTCAAGAACATTATTTTAGTCATTTTTTCGAGTTTGCGGAACTTCTGGAACTTTCATGAAAAAATTGGGATTAACAACAATTCTTTTTCGATAAAACAAACATTTCCGTTTTGTTTAAATGGTTGCAAATTTATCAGAGAATGTGAATTGCCATTTTTCAAAATATCGAAAGTTTGCAGAACTTTAGCAAATTTTTCCGCGCTAATAATGTGAAAATTCATTAAATCCTGATTTTCAACATCTTCCGTTCAGAAAAAAGGGTTGCAAAATCAGACTAATTATCATTTGAACGTAATCCTCACTCTACTGGGGTTTCAAGACTTTTGTAATTATTATCAAATTTTGGGAAAATCATGTCTCTCTCTACTGGCCCAAGATGCGGTAGAAAATATTGACATAATACGCCAAGAATTGATTTGTTTGAAAATATGAACTGGATGTAATTCAATGTAGCGTGGCTTCAGCCGGGAAAGTTGTTGTTTTCTGTTAGACATTCACAAAAAATTACTTCATTTTTATCGTGTATTTTTCAATTCACACAAAAATCTTGATATTCAATAATCAATTGAGAATGCTTCCCTTTTCAACGCCAAGAGTATTTTCAATTATAACCAGATCTGGATCTCTTGTAGGTATCCTGAAGGGCAGGCTCAATCTGGACTATTCAGCCAGCGAAGATACGAACAGCGTCCATAGGGCTCTACATATCATAGAACCAGGACCGGATCTTTCCGGAAATTATACCTGTATGGTATCTACGTTCCGTGGAGAAGATATCAAGACCAAAAGGATGTTGGTGTTAGGTGAGATATTCTGATTTATTTCTTGAATGTTATCAAATCATTTCAACCGATATATCTTCACGAAGGGCCGGGGGATTTTCGACGGAAATCACTTGAACGATTACATGAATTGTATAGGTATGGACTTGGAGAATAAAGAGTTTAACGTGCAGCACCGCAGTGGCGGAATCGGACAAACTGGTCCAGACAGTATAGCACTTATCCCCATTTACCGCCGTGATAAAAAAGGTGTCTACAAAGTGCGATAGTTTGAATTTTTTGGCCGCAAACGTAAAAACGGTATTCGTGTTGTGATTCAGCAGGTAATAGCTTCGTTTCAAAGAAAGGCGCGAATAATAAATAAATGACAATGAACGAGTCGGCCGCAAATAACCTCGAATCAAATGTAAATGACGTGAAGGAAGTGAAGAAAGTTTCCGGGTGACCACTGCTGTATTGTAGGGTGTTTAAATGCACCCCTGAATACGAAATTTTATGGTTTTTCTAGTTCACTAATTAACAACTAGTATTACTTTTTTGTTGGAAATGATTAACAAATTGCAATAAATGCAGTATATAGTTGGATTTAACGGGAATTAGGACCAGGGAGTAAAACTAATTTTTTATCGCTGACGTTTCGGAATTGATTTATTCCTTTTCCAAAGCTGAAATGACAATATTTACGTATAGATTGAAACAAAGAACATACCTATGACTCACCTTCAAAACTACGTTTTTACTGCTCATATATTCAACTGAAAAACTGTTGAGTAGTCGATACAAACTCTGGTCGATAAGAACACATTGGCACAAATTACACATTAAAAACTTCAAAATTGTATATAAACAAATACAGACACGTTAAAATGAAACAACACACAACCGTGTATGATCAATATGCAACTGATCATCCCACCTGAAATATTCCAACGCTACATAGATGAAGAAACGAAAAAAACCAAAACAAATCTTTTATGTAACATTATTCAGAAATCTGTGTTTCTTTTGAACCTTTCCAGAATATGGATGTATATTTTTGTCAGGTTTTGTGTGACACTTTTTTGGTTTACGCAATTATCATGGATATTGACTGGACTGGTGGCCGTGAGCGTAAAGGCGCTGGCTTATGTCCAGATGGTCCGAGTTCGATTCTCGGCACGGCTACTGAATTAAAAATGTTATACTGTAGTTTCGTTGAGCGGAAGGAGAACATTCTTGGTATAGTAGTACCAGAAATATAAGAAGGTCATAAATCACCATCCACTTGAGTTATCAGCAGGCAGTGGATTCTATGCAGACTCGTACCTGCCCTAGCCATTAAATTTTGTTTTATAGGTAGGTATAATGATATTGGGTCAAGATAATTAATAAGAAAAATCGCTTGAATATAATTGAGAATTGTGTATTTATATATAATATGTGATAATAATATATATATATATATATATATATATAATTTTATTATATAATAATACATGATATACACAATTAATGTAAAATGTCAAACTTTATACTTTATAAAAAAATCAGTTTCTCGATAAAAGGTATTTATAAATAAAATTACCCACGAAGATCAGTTTCACTTTCACTGTCGTCATCCAAATTGATAATAAACTTTTCTTTGGGAATTCTTTCTATATCCATATATGACTTTTCCACCTTTTTAATATGGAAAAGACACTTGTCCCAGCTGCTATCAGGAATGTTTGCAGTTTCTGTTTGAATAAGAGCTACCACAGTTGAACTTATGGTTGGAGAAGTATTATTTCTTCGAACTGTTGACTTAAGCTGATGCCATATAAGTTCAATTGGGTTAAACATACAGTGATAAGGAGGAATTCTGAGCACCGTATGTCCCAAGCTTTCAGCCAATGAGTCACAAAAATATTTATTTTTTATCGAATAACTGCGTGAAACTTCTAGTAAGTGTTTTTTTGTGTACTTTACCTCATGGTACATATCATTATTTAACATGTATTCTTGTATAGTGGCTTTGGTGTCATTTGAACATGGTTTTTCATCTAGTCTTCGACTATATTATCCATGACGATAATTCCTATTGGGTGGAATATTTGGTATGAGTTTATTTTGGAACCAGTCTTCAAATAATTCGACTGTAGTATCATCATGATAATCGACTAAAGAGTCCTTAATATTCTTTACCGATAAAGACAATGCATTTGATATAAAATCAGTTTCGGTTCCTGCGTGAATTATCGTAATGCGTTTTACTTTATTATATGGCGCATTAGTTGGGCACAAGTCAGATGAGCCTACCCAACTATTGTTTGGAATATCGTGTGTTTCGAATCAAGTTTCATCCGAATACACTAGTATTCTACCTTATATCTCTAAATTAGTTTATTGCCAATAAATATTCAAATCTCCATTTCTTAAAGCGCACAGATTCCATCAAGATTTTTCTGCTGCTAGTGAGTTTTTTAAATTTAAATCCGTTTTGTAAAAGAGACTTCCTGAAAGTCTCTTTGCAACACTGGATACCAGTTCCATTCTTTCCAAGCCGTTGCATTAAAATATCTAATGTAGGCACAATTTGGTCTTTATTCAAGGCATATATTTTTCTTCGAATTATATCTACATCACAGCCATCTATTTTCCTTGAACCGCCAGAATATTTTCGTTTCTTTCTTTTAAAAAAAAGGGTTACTTACTATTTTAAACCCTGTGGAATACAGTGTTTTTGTTAAAGAAGCACTTTCTTGCACAGCTTGATCCTTGGACATTCCACGTTCCAGAAGGGATGTATAAACATTTAATATAATTTGTTTTCCATGGGCGTGTAACATTTGTCGACCAGTGGTACTACGATCACCACTCGGATCACCAGTACTAGCTTCAGGATGAACCCATGGACGCCACATTTTTCACGACACAGAAATCGAATCGACACTTTAAAATAGACACAACTGACACAACGGAATATTATGTAGGTAATGACTAAATGTTGTTTAACTTTTCCCCTTTCATTTCTGAAATTGGAAAGCGGTCAGTTCTCAAAACAGTCTTGTTTTCCAAATCTGGTAGGTAATTTATTTTGTTACCGTAAATAGACCATTATCACTATAATCTCGTTAATAGCCCATTAGTTCTGAAAGTCTGGGGGCCAGGTAAGTACATTTTATTATTTATACACATTTAAACATATATGGACCAAGGGTTCTAAATCAACTTTACGAGATTCTTTATTATCAAATGAATTTAAATAAAAAACTGTCAACAAAAGCCAAAAATAATGGAGAGCCCACTATTATCAAAATGTCAAACTATTTCATGAGATATAGTAATCCGAACCTGGCAATCTTTTAAGGAACACACTTTCATTGCTTATCTATATTTCAAACAATAGGGTCGTCGGCTAATATTGATTTACGACCTTCTTGGATTTCTAGTTCTACTATACCTAGATATCAATCCTTCGGACTGTCCACGGTTACCAGCCGAGTAGTGCTTCGGATTACACTTCAAAAGCTAAGGTCCCCGTCTTCTCAACTCACACAAGTTTCTGACTTCCGAGGTTTGCTTTGCAGCTAAGTTGGCGGTTTAAAACAATTTCAAACATTTTTTTTTATTTGAATCATTTCTCCCAACAATCTCTTCGAATAAGTTCAAAATTGCACGACGATTCAAAATGATGTGCAGTAAGTGCTGTTTTTCATTCTATATTAGTTTTACTCCCTGGTCCTAATTCCCGTCAAATCCAACTTTATTCAATTATTGCGACGATGAATCATTTATCAATAAATGCAGTATTGATATTTACTTTGTACGGTATATACTTGGAAATTTTCAGAGTCAATTCATAATTTCTTGGGCATATTTGGGTTGAAAAACTCGGTGATATTAATGAATCAGAATAAATTTTCACATTGATACAAACAATTAAATTTTTTCACGCTAATGATTGAAGTAATCTCAAAAACATGGATGAAACAGAGTTTTATTTCTGTAATACACCTTCAAAATTATTATTTTTTTGTCAAATTCTGGCAATAAACGAACAATATGAAAAATATGTGAAAATGTATGTATGTAAAAAAGAAAACAATATTTTCAATAAATTTATTTATATTTCTTTCATATCTATTCATATTTATTTAATATGTTTTTTATTCGTGTAATTTACTGCAACATTGGTCAGTAAGTTTTTATTGAATTTTATCAATTGTTTGTGAAAATATTCATCACCTCTGATTCGACAGAGTACTGATTCGTCATCGCTGCTGCTTGGCTAATCCCTTTCGCATGTATGCTGGAATAATATTTTTTTTAATTCCCGCGCCTGACTCAGGTGACCCCATCGCACCAATGCTGCTGCTTTTTTTACAGACTGATTCTCGAAAACAATGTGGCTCGTAATGGGTAAAAAGCCAGTTGCACGCACTTGCTCCATCACGATTAGCACTTTCCAACTTGACAGTAAATTACATGTAAACACTACGATGGCAGGCGAATCACGTGTTCAGCACTTTGATGAAGCCTTGCGCGCTTCGCTGACGACTGGTTTAAATCAGCTTTTTATTCAATACTACCGCAAATTCCGAAACCGGGCCTCAGTTTCATTCAAAGGTTATGCAGGCCGAATCACAATGCAACCACACTTTTCACGTTTATAACAAAAACATGTAAACTGTTGAACTTTAAAAACACTCCATTTATCAAAGGGGCAAATGCAGATAAATTGCACTATGTGGACTAATTCGTCCGATTTCGCCACTGCAGTGACACTTAAAAATGTGCACCAACTCCATAGTGGCAAAAAAAATGTAATTCATCATCGAACAATTACTTGAATCTCTTAAGAAGATGTTCAATTTCATACTATTGTAGAATAAAATTATCTTTCTTCGCGAATGTTTGATGATACAGTATTGTTATAATGATAAAATCATTATTTCTCTAGCGTTACAATGGATTTGACCAATAAAAAGTTGATACGTCACTGAATTTGAATGTATGCAACTATAATCATGACGCAAACCAATAATGATAACGGCGCGGTCAGTCGGAAAAATAGATTCAACAGGCGACATATGATTTGTCTACTTTTTGAACAAGCGCTACGGAATTTTCTCAGCTTTCATTTGTAATATTCTGCATTTCTGACTTCACTTCAAACTTCTTCAAACTTCAAAAGTAATTTACTGGCTGTGAAGTACGGTTACATCTCATAATTCTTAATATACAATTCATTTGGAATTCGTTAACATGTGGCCTCCTCTCAGGGTGTGTAGGTGGGGCACAGGGGTCTAGGAAGCGAAATGGGGTAGGCGGAATATTTCATATTTCCCTCTATGTTTCCAAGCAGGGAACATATTTACCTTGTTGAAGAGCAGTGTCTACCATCAAATTGTTTTTAGTTTCTAGGGAAATCTGTTTGATTTTTAAGTGTCATGTTGTTTTTGATTGTGTAAAAAATATATAAAAAATATATTTATAACTCTATTCTGTGCTTGAGTATTTCCAACTTCCTCAGTGAGAACCAAAAGGTTATGGGCCCAGAAGCACATTAGGAAATAGTAAAATAGATTACAGTGGAAATAATATTTAAAAAACAACACTCCGTATAGACAGTTGTCAAAGTCAAAAAAATTGATAAATTTCCAAAACTCGAGAAGTTACATGGAAAATCAAATTTTCATTCCTGGAAGACAATGGTATATGCCTATATGGACTTAACCAATCTATATAATCTAACAACCGGCCAAGAAAAAGATCCAGCCTCGGAACCAGTACCAACGGATCCATCAGATACAAAAGAATATGCATCAAAATGTGAAGATTGGAGATATAGTTCCGAGTTCCCTCCCCAATGTTATTGGTTGTGAACCAAATAACGTGTTATACTCAAGCTAGTCAAATGTGGAAAGCTCTAAATGAGATATATGACAAGAAATGTGAATACTCCTTGCATGCTCTAGTGAAATCTATCGTTGGAATCAAATGCAACGCAAAATATGATATACCAGTTCATATATCAAAGTACAATGAGTTGTGGTCACGACTAGTTGAAAGAACAGCAAAAAGTTCCAAATGATAGCAATACTTTGGAAGACGCACTCCGTCCACTAGCTAGTTCTGCCAAAGCCAAAGGATCACTGTTTTTGACCACATTACCAGAAGAACTCGACAATATAGTGGATAATTTGAAAACCAAAGAAAATCTCACCTATGAGGATGTTTGTTCCCGTCTCATGGAATTATTTTTGGCTGCAACTCCAGTTGGAGAAAATGAAGCATTCGTGAGCAACCAAATTAGAAGAAAACCCAAAAGACAGCCTCTGGAATGTTCTTTTTGCAAAGAAAATGGTTCAAAGGTCATTCCGTTCAGAATTGTTGGTATTTGAAGAATAAACCAGGAAACGTCAATCAAGTTTGTGATTTCGACGATGAAAATGTGGCATATCCAGCCTCAGTTTTCACTACCAGTGATTCAAGATGGATTTTTGATACTGGTGCCACTTCACATATGTCCGGAAATAGGAAACTGTTCATCAATCTGCGCCCATATGATGGTTCAATTCGACTCGGGAATGATGAGAGAATCAAAGTAACACACGTTGGGGAGGTGGAACTGGAAGCATTACTTCCTTCGGGAGATACAAAAAATGTAACTCTCCATGATGTCCTTTATTCTCCTGAGTTAAAATGCTCTTTCATATCTTGGGGAAGAATCAGAGCCAAAGGTATTACCATGAAGGGAAGTAAAAACGAAATTACTTTATGGAAAAATGGAAATATTGTTGGATGGATAATTTCGGATAAAAAGGAACATGTGTTTTAAGAATTTTATTCCGAAATAAGTAACGTTTCCGCGGCAGTCTGGCACAGACGTTTAGGGCATACTCCTGTTAGCACTTTCAAAGATGTTGAGATGGTTGTATCTGATCCTCATGTTCTACCAAAGAATAGACCTGAAGTAGAATGTGAAAGCTGTGAAAAATCCAAGTCTACAAGAAAAATACCTAAGGAGCCAGGAAGCAGTTGTTCAGGTATATTGGAAAAAGTACATTCTGATGTCGCTGGACCTTTTTCTACAAGATCAATTGAGGGAAGTTTTTACTATGTTTCTTTTATTGATGAATTCTCCAGATACACTGAGGTTACGTTCATAAAGAATAAAAGTGAAGTTGAAAATGCTGTAAAAGATTATATAACAAAAATGGAACGTCAAACAGGCAGAAGAGTTGGAATTTTCGAAAGTGACCACGGACGTGAATATAAGTCAAAGTCCTTGGACATTTTCTTCAAATCTTGTGGTATGAAGGTTGAGAATTCTATTCCTAGAGTTCACGAAACCAATGGTCTAGCTGAACGTTTAAATAGAACGTTGATAACCATGGCAAGAATAAGTTTAATTGATTCTCAATTCTCACAGTCTCTTTGGGCAGACGCAACCTATGTGAAAAATCGATTACCTCATGCATTTCATGAAAGAACTCCATACGAAATGTTTTTTGGTGAAAAACCTGAAATTTTTCATTTTAAATGTTTTGGTCAAAAAGCTTATATTCACATCAATGCAGAAGAAAGACATCCAGGAAGCAAATTCTGCCCAAGAGCCATGGATGGTGTGATGGTGGGTTATTGTGATGAAAATGGATGGTTTCGTTTCTGGACTGGCAAAAAAGTCGTTGTTTCGAGGGATTATAAATTTTCGACAGAAAATGATAATGACGTAATTTTTCTCCGTCCATTTGAGAGGAAAGAGACAGAAAGAAGTGTTGGAGATGAAACAGGGGCCGACTTATTGGATGCCAAGGACATTCAAGAAGAAATCGGTGGAGGAATAGAACTTTCAGATATAGAATCACGACCTGAAAGTGAAAACACATCTGCTGCTGATTTTCAAGTTCGAAGAAGTCAGAGAAATCGCTATATACCAAAATGTTCCGAATATTTTTGCATGATAGCTTTGGATGAACCTTCAACATTTGCTGAAGCAGTCTCGAGTCCTGATTCAGAAAAGTGGATTGAAGCAATAAAGAACGAATTAGAATCGATGAAGAAAAATGAAGTTCGGGATATTGTTGAAAAACCACTTGGAGCACCAATAGTTGGATGTCGTTGGGTATTTAAAATAAAATTGTCTGATAATGGAACAATAATGAAATACAAGGCAAGATTGGTAGCTCAAGGATTTAGTCAGGTACCTGGAATAGACTACGATGAAACATTTTCTCCAGTGGTCCGGTACGATACTATAAGAATTCTTCTGGCACATCCTGTACATCAAGATGATAGCAAGGCAATTCGATATCAAAACTGCATTTTTGAATGGAGATCTTGATTTTGAAGTATTTATAGAAATTCCAGATGGACTAGATGATGAACCAGGGAGAGTGTGTTTTTTGAAGAAGAGCATTTATGGTCTCAAGCAATCCCCCCCCCCACAATGGAACCAGAAATTATTTTCTGTGTTGAAGAAAATCGAATTGAATCAATCTTCGGCGGACCCATGCATGTTCATATCAAATGATGGACAGCAAATAGTAGCCATTTATGTAGATGACCTTTTAGTTTTGGGGTCTACTGAAGAAAAAGACAAAGAAATTGAAGATCTCCTGAACTCCAATTTTGAAATCACTTCCTTAGGAACAACAAGATATCTTCTTTCATTTCAGATCATGTGGTCAGAAAATCAAGTGGCTTTGAGTCAAGAAACATATATATAATGAAAATTCTTGATAAGTTTGGCATGTCAAATTGTCAGTCAAAATCAACACCAATGGATAGTGGAACAAAACCCGAAAAATCCAATGACGACTCGAAGCGAAGTGATAAAACATCTTACCAGTCGAAAATCGGATCATTATTATATTTTGCGACTCATCGCTGAGTACAAGACCGGATATTACCTATGCAGTGAATGTTATGTCGCAATTCAGTTCCGACCCTTCAGTTGAACACTCGAACATGGTTCAACATATCTCCCGTTATCTCAAAGGATCTAAGAATAAAAGACTTGTATACAATAAGACAAATAATCCCAAGCTTGTCATGCACACTGATGCCTCTTATGCAGACTCACTCGATGACCGAAAATCTCAAAGTGGTTACATTGGTTTTTACGGAAATGCGGCTGTAACTTGGACGTCAAAAAAGCAAAGAAGTGTTGCCGTTCCTACTACTGAAGCCGAATATATGGCACTTTCTCTTTCATGTAGGCAGTTGATGTGGATGTCCTACGTATTGAAGGATCTGAAAAATAATCTTAATTGTCTTTTGCGGTGTGATAACCAAGCAGCTATCCATATTTCATCAAATCAAATTCTGCACTCCAGAAGCAAACATATTGATGTTCACTTTCACTATGTTAGAGAACGAATTATTGAAAAGGCTGTGGACATAAATGACATTTCAACGAAAGAAAATGTCGCTGATTTATTGACAAAGCGTTTGGGCAAAAACCAATGCAATCAATTAACTAAACAATTTTTAGATGTTATTACTGAGGGAGAGTGTTGAAGAGCAGTGTCTACCATCAAATTGTTTTTAGTTTCTAGAGAAGTCTGTTTGATTTTTAAGTGTGATGTTGTTTTTGATTGTGTAAAAAATATATAAAAAATATATTTATAACTCTATTATGTGCTTGAGTATTTCCAACTTCCTCAGTAAAAACCAAAATACCTGTCTCCTGAATATCGATCACGCCCCCTGTAGAGGTTGTGGGGGACATTCTCGCGGTCTTTGCGACTACCCTATATATTATAAATGTATTTAAAATCAGGACAGTTTATCGAATGTCTCCTGCTTTCGCCTCTACCTGAGTTTCGTATCTGTAGATTTCGTGCATTAGATGGATATTGAAATCATTAAGTGATTCAGTTTTTAGTCACAGCCTGGTAAAAGTAAAGGCAACAAACCAGGTTTAGAAAAATGTATGGATCCTTTCGGGGCTACGACGTGAATGTTAACTCCCAGGGGAGTTTTCTGTATTCAAAGGGTTTTGGTCGACCTGATGGGAGGTCCATATCAGTTGACACATGAAACTCAAAAACAATTCATTTATTTCATACTCCATTCACACTCTCTCAGGGAAACTATCCAGATTCTGATAAATGAGTCCACCGTGTTTCCTGGGTTGATTATGATGTGCCCTTATTGCGGCAATATCGCGTGTTAAGCTGCTTTTGGGAATAAAATATTTATAAAAGTTATATGATAACCTGTTAACGTATTCATGGAGGGGCGGAACGATAGCCAACCCCCGCAGCGCATCCATAATCTGATGAACAAGTTCAAAATGGTGTTAATTACTGATGAAGCTCCCAAAAATATGAGTGATAGCTCATTGGATTCGGAATGACGTGCAGAAAAATGTTTTTTGATGATTTTACAGCACATAAAAAATTGCAATTGTTATCAACAAATTAGCAGGAAAGGAAGAGTCATTTAGTTTTTCGCTAATAATTCGAAAATTATCATCAATTATCAAATTGAAGAGGAGGAAATTTCCAATAAAAAAGTCTGAACTCCCTGAACTCTATCTCCATTATTTATCATTTTGATTTAACGCCGAAAATAGGGAATGTTAAATAAAAAAATTAAACAAATGTTATGTTATTGCCGTTTTCGTATCTAATAATGGCATTACGTAATGCTGGGTAATTTTTTTTACCTCACTTGTTAATAAATTATTCATAAACAAATAGACAAGTTTACTATATACATTTTTTCCTTTTTACCATTTTGTTGTCATGACAAAATAATGAATAAATGAATGTTTCTTAAAAACATTTTTTTATTGTTTATAATAGTTTTTTTTATATTTTCATTGTTTAAATAATTAGTTGGGAAACTATTTTTCCTCAACAATCATAATTGGCATTTCTCAATAGGGTAACAAACATTTTTTTTTATCAATAACTTCATTGTTTATTGATTTAACAATTTGCTATCAATAAATTCTGAATAACATTATATCTTTTTTCTGAAAGTAATTAAAATTACAGAAATAGTCATATGTAACAAAATGCTGTTTTTTTTTTAAATCTTTTATAACACTTTCCAATATTTTACGATCTTCATAAATGACATCTGCCTGACCCTGCAGTCCAATGTTTTATTATATGCTGACGATTGTAAACTATACACGACAATCAATTACCTCCAGGATTGTACATTACTTCAAGAGAATCTTGAAAGACTTAGTATCTGGTGTAATTCTAACTTATCGCCCCTTAACGTAACAAAGTGTAAATATATGTCCTTCACGAGAAAAATACATATAATTGAGTATACCTACCATATCGATAATAATTCACTAGATAGATGTTATCAGTTCAAGGACTTGGGTGTGATCTTCGATGCTAAGCTAACCTTTGTTGATCATATAACTGAAACGGTCGCTAAAGCTTATAAAACACTGAGTTTCATCATAAGAAATTCAAAATTAATGGAACAAAATGAGTCCCTGAAGTTAATTTTCAATGCTTTCGTTAGGTCCAAACTGGAGTATGCATCGGTTGTCTGGAGTCCTGGATATGATATTCATGCAAATAACATTGAAAATATCCAGCGAAAATTTATCAAACACCTTTGGTATAAGAACGATGGTATTTATCCAGATAGAGGATTACCTCAATTAAGACTATCAAGCAGATTTGAAATCTCCTTATTGGTTTCTCGCCGTACTTTTAGTGGTGTAGTTTTTCTATACAAATTACTCAATAACAAACTTGATTGTCCTCATTGACTATCTCTCATTGATATACATGTTCCTCGATTGCCAGTGAGAGACAAATCTTTCTTTTATCTTCACACACCTCATTCTAACTTACTTCGATTCTCACCCATGTATAGAATTTGTTCAGATTATATGTCTTCTCAAGATTCCTTTGATATTCTCCATTGTAAAGTTGCTGATATAAAAAGAGCATTGCTGTAGAATTTCTAACTGTTATACTGACTGGTAGTAGGCAAATCAGTATATAAACTTTTTTCTTCGATCACAAGAAGTTTTTTCCAGTGTATGTACTGATTTGCATATCTCTCTCCAATTGATAGTGTGAATTGTTTTAATTTTTATTCTATAGATTAATTTATACTATATCTAATGTATTTTTGTACTGTTGATTTTTCCCATCCTGTAATTGGCTTCGGCTGTTGGATATTATATGAATTAAAAAAAATAATGAATACCGAAGTTATATCGGCCACTTGATTTGTTAAGTAACAAACTGATATAACTTTTAAACTATTAGAGATATAATAATGGACATTCAAGTCGTTTTCATGAGAGATTAATTGATCTTTAAAATGAGTTGAAGATCAAGTTTGTAGTATTGTTGATCAGCTGTTATATGCATTTGTTTATAAAAATAAAAAGATTTTGTTGACATTTTCGTAAATTTTATGACTTATAACTTGTTAAAAAATGCAAATACAGAAATAGACCTTCAAGACAATTTTGTTCAGTGATAAAATATCCGCCAAATTACCTTTTGATCATAACCATATCTCTTATAGTTAAAATTATATACGTGTTTTAATAAATTTATTAATTAATTTTTTTTAATATTTAAAAGAAATATTAGTTTATTCTCATTAAAAGGCCGTTATAACTTCGGTATCGTGTAATACGGAAAAGAATAAAAAAAAATTGTTACATGAAGCTGTTTCTGTAGGTAATTTTGGAAAAAAAAATGTATGTTAGTCAGAATTTATTTATAACAAATTATTAAATCAATAAACAACGAAATTATTGATGATTTTTTTTTGTTACCCTATTGAGAAATGCCAATTATGATTTTTAAAGAAAAAATTATTTCTTAACCAATTATTTAAACAATGGAAATAAAAAAAAACATTTTAAACAATAAAAAAATGTATTTATGATTTTTTTAAATCATTATTTTGTCATGACAACAAAATGGTAGATTTTTTTTTATATAGGATACTTTTACCCAATAACATAACATTTGAAAAATCGAATTTAAACGGTTTTCTTCACATAAAGGATTCAATATAAGATTGAACCAGAGAAAGGTAGATCTCAGGTGAAAAACAACTACTTTCCTGGCAAATACCACGCAGAACGTTGAATGATATTCACCTGATGAGGGCCAAGAAGCCTGAAACCGGTATGCGGATTGTTAGGTGAACACGACTTAAATTAAACATAATCGATCTTATCAGAAAGAAACATTTGCATTCAATGTCCATTGATATTTTATGGAAGTATGCATGGATTTTCAGGTGAATATCATTCAACGTTCTGCGTGGTATTTGCCAGGAAAGTAGTTGTTTTTCACCTGAGATCTACCTTTCTCTGGTTTAATTTTATATTGAATCCTTTATGTGAAGAAAACCGTTTAAATTCGATTTTTCTATTCATTCCACTTCACATGGCACTTATCTCTCAACATAACATTTGTTTTAAAAACTATTTTAACATAATTTTTTGAATATTTCAATAATTTTTAACTTTAAACAAATATGTTAAAAACAATTAAAACTTTAATTAACTTTTATCACGTGATCTTCTTAAGTATATATTATAGGTGTCACCTCTATAATTTTGTCCATTTTATATATAATAAAGGCTCCAAGAAGTAAAATATGTATAAGTCAATTATTTAAACTTTTATGCCTCTATTTGTGAAAACGGAAATCGTGAAAAAAACTTGTTAGTTAACAATTGTATAACTTTTCGAAAAATCAACATGAGAATTTCTTTCCAACGGGACTATTCTTTCAAGTGTTTAGATGACAGCATAATTTTTTCAAATGTTTAAATTGATATTTAATACTATATAAAAATTATTTCATGTGGTATACGGTCTTCAGCGGAGATACAGTTCCCAGATTTCTGACTTTTTATTGGAAATTTCCTCCTCTTTAAGAATCTTGTTTTCAAATTTTTTAATTAATGATAGTTTTTGAATTATTAGCGAAAAACTAAATGACTTTCTTTCGATCTTAATTTGTTATTAACAATTACAATATTTTATGTGCTGTAAAATCATCATCAACATGTTTCTACACGTCATTCCGATTCCAATGAGCTATCGCTCATATTTTTAGGAGCTTTATCAATAATTAACACCATTTTGAACTTGTTGATCAGACTACCAGCCAAATGTATCTGTCGCTCTTTATTACTATACGGATCACTTTATTTTGCATCCTGTCCAATTTCAACATAGACAAGCTTATGAATTTACTTGCCGTATTATTTGCTTGTAGATTAGTAACTTGTTTTCCATTGATAGTCTGGAATTCCTCGCTATCAATGGATATGTTCTTTTGATGGCCGTTGAGGTCCTTTGATTTGCTAAATTCGTGTGTTTATGTAATGTTAGCCGTTTATCAATCAATCAATCAATTCTTTATTGGTGCTAATACACGAATGTTTACACAAGTCAAATATCTACATAAATACATATAAATAATACACATAGACATACAAATTTAAACAAGGATAATTGAAATAATTAGATAACAGGTAGAGAAACTTAGTTAGAATTTATACTACGAAATTCAAAAGTTAAAAATTCATTAAACGAGTAAAATGAATGTTCGGTTAAAAACCTTTTGAAATTCCGAAAATGATTTTCTTCCAGAGCTCTGATTTATGCAGGAAGTACGTTATAGAATGGAGGGGTCATAGTAACTAGTGGAATTACGGGTTCGTGACAGCCTCAGGTAGTTTGGCTTCTTACAGTCATCTCTATGTCGCAGGTCTGATATGATTCTTTGAATGCGAAAAATGTCCGAGCAATGTCCCCATGTGAGAATCGCGTATGAAATATTAGCAAGTATGAGTCCATAATAGGTAAGTATTGTGTTATGACTAACATTGTGGGATAGATTTCTAAGTAGGAATGAGAAGTTGGACGTCTTTTTGCATAGGAGATCGCTGTGATGTTGCCATGCAAGTTTTTAATCTAATTAAACTCCAAGAAATTTTGCGCGTTCTGTTGAGGTACGAGTTGTGAGCTTTGTATTGTGAGGTTGCATTTATTTTCAATGTATTCGCCAGAAACCACTGCTCCAGTTGTTTCTGCTGAAATTCGATCCTAGAAGCTAACGAGATTGCGTCACCATTTGACTGAACTGTGGTGGTATCATCTGCATATAGTATGAGATCAGATTGGGGTGAAGTCATTAATATAAAGAAGGAAAAGTATGGGTCCTAAAATAGATCCTTGGAGAACTCCACATTCTACTGTTCTCAGATCTGACTTTTCATTATTGAAAAGAACATACTGATCTCATCAGAGCAATACTGTCTACACTGAAGTTGAAAAAATATCAGTTTGTGCAGTAATATATTATGTGAGAAACAATCAATTGTTTTTCTTAGGTCTAGACACTCTACAGATGTGAACTCGTTATTCTCGAATCCTTCATTGATTATTTCAGTGAGTTTGTTGATTGCTAGTGGTGGAATGATTTGCCCCAAAACCAAATTTTGAATGTGTAAAAATGTTGTTATTTTCTAAATATAATGTTGATTGAATTCTTAGTATTACTTCATATATTTTTCCTATATTGGGAATGACAGAAATAGGTCTGAATTTGGATGGTTTATCTGCAGATCCTATTTTATGAATGGGAACCACTTTAGAGATCTTCAGAATGGTCGGAAATATGTTATTAGCAATACATCTGGTAATCAACTTTGTCGTTAACCTCTACGTAAGACACCGGAGTGAAACTGAAAGTTGAAGGATCCGTAAGAAGATGTACCCCCAGATATCTCACAGCGTCCGACTCGTCCACTCTATTTTCCTCGAATTTTAATTTATTGTGAATTGTAAAAATTTTGTAATTCTTAAGTTAATCAGTTCAGTTTGTCTGGCATTGATCTTGATTTTGTTTTTCTCCATATACGGTAGCACTTTCCTGACCAAGTAGATTTGCAGTTGTTTAGCAACTTCACATGCAAACAAATATATATCGCGTGTGTCATCCGCGTATACGGCAACATTCGTCTGCCGGAACATTGGAAAGTCGTGTGTATACAGAGAATACAAATGAGGAGACAATTGGGAACCCTGTGGGACACCTGCTTCAGCTGTAAACTCTGAGGAGTTGGTATGGGTCGAATATTTTGATAAATACCAGGAGGCCAAAAATCAACTAGAGGAGATGAGGAAGGGGAAGGAGGCAAGGAGCACGACACCCCCACCAACACTCACTGCAAAAGTAACCGACCCACCCACAAGCCTGTACCCGGAAGCTGTAGCTATGCAGCCGAACGGACAAACAGACATCAGCATGGTGGAAGTTACAATAAAAACAACCCCCCAAAAACCCCCGTCAAGCCTGTACCCGAATGTGGTTATAACAACACAACAGGATGGACAGGCAAAACGAAAGGAGGAAGTAACAGAACTAAGTCCTGACGAGGAGAAAGTCAGAGACATAAAACGAAAAATCGAAAGTCTACCTCAGTTAGACGGACCAACAGACCCGTCTAGCGACTTTGAATCAACGGACGAAGGAAACAGCCCCATAACTAAGGGGAAAGCCAAAAAAGCAAGAAGACTTAGACGGATGGACGTAAAAGAGGATACGTCATCGTCCAAAGAAGAAGAAGAAGGCAAAACCCCCTCGAAAAACAGGGGAATTAATAACAAGGAAAAGGAAAAAAACCCCTCGAAACAAATACCCAAGGGGAAAAAATTGAGTCAGCAGTCCCCGCCAATCATACTGGAAGAGAGGCCTATCATCAATAAGAAAGAGATGTTAGAACTGAGCAACATATGTAGCAGAAGTATCAGCATCAAATATACGCAAGAAAATACCCACATTTGCACAGAAAGTGGGGAAGATTTTGAAAAAATCAAGGAGCTCATCAAAAGAAGGAATGTAGGTTTTTTCACCTTTACGAACAAGGATGAAAGGCAGCATGCCTTCATTTTGAAGGGCCTAGACAATAGCCCTGAGCCGAACAAGATTAAAAAATGGCTCCAGGATGAACATAATCTGGAAACACTAAATATATATAGGATGAAAAAAACGAGAAGACCATTGTACCTCGTAATTACGAACGGGGAAATTACAATATCGACCTCAAAGAGAGATGTAAAAATACTGAAAAATACCAGGATAGACTGGGAACTCAGGAAAACGGAGGGAGCCATGACTCAGTGCAGGAGGTGTCAGAGGTGGGGGCATGCAGCATGCAACTGCAACCTCACACCGAGATGCCTCAAATGTGCCGAATAACACCTAACCTATGAATGCGTAAAAAGCCAAGCTAAATGCGCAAATTGCGCGGAAGACCACCCGGCCAACTACCGGAAGTGTGAAATGTACATAGAAAAATTGGCTGAAAAAGAAATGCAAGCCACAACGCAACCTGCAAAATATCAAGAGCAAAGCGCTCTAGGACCAAGAACCAACAGCTCAAGAATGCCTACTCGCCCCACAGGAGGTCTAGGGGTTCGAGATACTGCATTTAGAACAAACACAAAACAACCAAACGAAGCGGAACCCCTACCTAAAGGAGACCAGGGGGGAGACCTCATCTCGCATATTTTGGCGCTTACTCAAATACTCACTCAAACACAAACACAAACGCAGGAAGTTATGGTAAAACTCCTGCAAACACTACACGAAATACAAAGTACACTAGTAGTACACACTCAAATATTGCAACAACTTGTCGCTCCGCGGACGGAGGCGGTGCCCGGGGGCGTATGGGGGCGGCATTGAGTCGTCTGAATGCGTCCCCTGGGTGTCGCAGCCGGATGCGAGAACGGCAAGTTGAACACAAAGTAAACTACTTCAAAAACATTCAAACTTAACACTCAAACAACCACATAAACAAAAACTCAAAACAAAAAAACTCAAATAACCATATGACTTCAAACAATACTACTCAAACAATACCTTAAATAAATTCAACAACACTCAAACATTTAAAACTTCATTCCCCTAACCAGGTTTTTTAACTTACACTTTTCCTGGAAATACACTACCAAACATAAAAACACAAAACCCACTACACATAAAGCAACAACACCAAATATTGGCATAAACAATACGTAGGAGGCCGATAAAACACAGCCAAATAAAAATCACTACTGGACGACAAGCTGAATTCTGTATATATGTATATTTATGTGTATATTGTAAATAGTTAGTTTGTAAGTCAGTTTGAAATGTACGATATAACATATAAAATAAATATTATTGGATTGGATTGGATTGGTATGAGTCGAGCAATTTGACCATATTTATTTATTTATTGAAACACTGTTCTACAGGTTACACCCAACTACAGAACAGGAATATAAGTAACAAATACAGTACAACACAAAATAACAAATTAACGAAATAATAATACAAACCGTGATTAACTAAAGTAATAAGTTTTAATCGCAGAGATTGATCAGTCAAAAATATCAATCTGACAACTTGCAGAATTACAATTGACAGACATGTTATGTAGCGGTGAGTATGCAAAGGCACTTACTGATTAATCCTCCTGTCCAGACTTCATCGAACGCTTTTTCGGCGTCCAACAGGACCATAACTGTGTTTTGCCCTCGATTGAAGAGCTCACCCCATGAACAATGCGAACCACTTGGGATGTTGTGGAGTTTCCCTTTCGGAACCCGAATTGTTCAGCTGGGATGAGTTTCATCCTAGTTTCGATTTTGGCAAAACGACTCAGGAGGATCTTATCAATTACCTTGACCACAACACTAAGCAGTGAGATAGGCCGGTGACTTTCGATTTTATTCCTATTTTTCCCCGTTTTTAGGATTGGGATAATTTCTGCTTCTTTAAGTATCTTTGGGCAATACTGCCATTTCATTATACCATTGATCAGATCGATTAACTGAACCAGTGCCTTCATCGGCAGATTCTTGAGTAGAATTGCGTCGATTTTATCTAAACCTGGCGCTTTCTTGTTTGATAATCTTTTGATTACGTCTGTCAGTTCGTCATAGTTTGTCAATAATTTTGAAATAGTTCTAGAATTGATGGCTATCGAAAGCTTTTCTTCAACTTGTTCGCTATTGCAGTAAAGTGTCTCTGTTCTTCCGTGGTGTCCGCGTCCGTTTTGTTGATATTATAAAAATATTCACCGAACATTTCCGCTTTCTGATGATCCGACACCGCCCGTGCTGGACCATTTTCGATGGTTGGCATGGGTTCGAAACGTAGTTGCATACGTTTCGACATGCGCCAAAGAGAATTATGCCTCACATCGAAAGATTCAAGTTTTCTAGCCCACAATTCATTGCTGTGATTTCTTAGTTCGATTCTCACTCTGTTTGCTAAGAAATTTTGGTTTTCCCTATGTATAGGGTTTTCAGTTTCTTGCCACTCTTTCCTTTCTTTGAGTTTTCTACCAATCATATCAACAATGAATTGCGGTAGAATACTCTTATCTTCATGTACCACCATCAACGTGGTTGTTTTATTTCGCGCTTCCTGCATACTATTAATGAATTTTTCCATCTCAATAGACCAGTGCCGAAGCCTTTGAAAATGGTAAAAAGTGAATAGTAGGATGAAACCCATTGGAAAAGGAAGAAAATATAACAAGAATGAAAGGAAAAATAATTTACGGGCGATCTAAGGTCGGGAAGTGGAAGGGGGTGAGTTTTTAAGGGTGAAAAACGGTTTATTTCGATTTCCAGCAAAACTACTGGTCCTATGGAAAAAACTTAGTCGGCAAAATTGTAGGTAATAAAAAGAACTACAACTTTTGTATCCACACTTTTTTCACATAACCCCAAAATTTATGTGAAAAATTCAAATAACCAAGTTTTTGGTTTTTTATTTTTATCTTCTACAACATTTTTTTCACCAAATTCGGTGAAAACCTCCTTTCTTATGTTCCAAACACACTGTTATTTTTTTAATTTAAAATATATATTTTTCCACCTTATTTTGACATAATATCGAAAAAGCACCCTAATTTTCAATCGAAAATTCTCTCGTCAAAATATCAGCTTTTTTAAAAAAGTCGGTGGGCTTTTTGTTCGTTGAAATCTCTACTTTCTGATGGTATAAAAAAAAGTACAGTAATATGACAGAAAATGCAAAGAAACGAAAAAAACTCGAATCCGAATTTAATAAGACATCTACAATATTTTGAGAAAGTTGTAGAATCTTCTTCAAATTATATGCGTAGATGCCTACTCATTGCTATTTTAAGATAACTCATATACCTGAGTGACCTACGGAAAATTTTAGCCCATCAAAAGGTATTTCATAGAGAAGTGGGAAAGGGGCTAGGAGGGTCTGGGCCTTACTACCTGTTATTTCTTTGCATTTTCTGAGAACATTTACCATAGTAATGTATATTTTTTTTCACACCATCAGAAAGTAGAGATTTCAACGAACAGAAAGCCCACCGACTTTTTTTAAAAACCTGATATTTTGACGGGAGAATTTCTGATTGAAAATTAGGGTGCTTTTTCGATATTAAGTCAAAATAAGGTGGAAAAATATATATTTTAAATAAAAAAAATTACAGTGTGTTTGGGACATAAAAGAGTAAGTTTTCACCAAATTTCGTGAAAAAATATTTTTTTTGTAAAACGTAAAAATAAATAACCAAAAACTTGGTTATTTGAATTTTTTACATAAATTTTAAGATTATGTGAAAAAAGTATGGATACCAAAGTTGTAGATCTTTTTATTACCTACAACTTATCCATTCACCTTTTTTCCATAGGACTTGTAGTTTTGCCGGAAATCAAGATAAACCGTTTTCTACCCTCAAAAACCCACCCCCTTCCACTTCCCGACCTCAGATCGCCCGTAAATTATTTTTCCTTTCATTTTTGTTATATTCTCTTCTTTTTCCAATGAGTTTCATTCCACTATAATTTTTTTTTGTTTCAAAAATTATCGACCCTGGTCTAAAAGTCAAGTTCAGCGCCTGTCATTGTTCTCGTGAGGGTCGTTTTTTCGGTCAGAATTCTTCTGAACTCTTTCCAGTTGGTTCTCCCTTGATCAGAAGTCATCGCGTTTCTGACTGAATCAAAGCTACCACAGATGAACTTAAAGTTGGCGAAACATTATTCCTCCTTGGCGATGCTCTAGCTCATACCATATGCATACAATGCAATTATGCATATAATACAACTAATCCGGTAATAATGGCAAACATGAGAAATAAATTCGCCTTAGAGTATTCAATATATTCAAAAGTAAACACAACAGTTTATACCTTTCACAATTTGATTTTGGAATGGATTTCTGCCGGTGAACATGATCAATTATGAATTGCAAACAATCAATGTGGAAACCAATTTTAAATTTGTTTCAGTTGTATTATTTACATTCGAGTTGAATAGCAGTCGGGTAGAACTTTTGTTTGAATCATACAAACACAGAAGCATCACTCCAATTCGACAGATATTTTAATTGGAACAGAAAGTTGATATTTACCTATTTGATTTCTATAGTAAACTCGATATCAATTACAATTAGTCTGGTGGAAACAGCGGCGAAATCGCTCGTTTGAAAGACTGACCCATATTTTCGGTATATCAAAATGGGACTTATGCCGGTCGATTTCTTCAGACACATGGAATGGGAATCTACGACACGCCACCGTGGTCGTGACAAAAGTTACATGAAAAAAAACAAAAAAAATTGGAATATTCTAAAAATAAAAATGAAGGCGTTATAACTCCTAGTATAATAGAGTTATTTGAAATTATTCCACTGTTCGAAAGGACTATTCACGTACATTGAAATGGGTCATCAGAAATTTGTTTTCCGTAAATGGGCATAATTTTGTGCTGGGATAAAATTTTCAATAAAATGTTATTTTTTCAACACGCTGAAAGTCACCCGTAGTTCATTCGACTGAAATTCTTTTTTCACAAAAACTGTGAAATTTGCCTAGCATCATTTAATGTCGATTATATATAAATCTATTCTCGATAATAAATTGGCTATAGCAATTTGAAAACAACGGATACGCATGGCTTTTTTGTTTTCACGCATTTACCCGTCATTTCATGGAATGAGTATTGTTCTAGTGTCTACTAACAAATGTAAAGTGTTTTGTGTTATCTGAGGATTTTGTTTGTGATTAATAATATTTGATATTCTGTTTTCTTTACGCTTGGATATTTATTTTTAAAAGACTTAGGTTGCGTTCATTTCATTTTTATATAAGGTAAAGAAGAGGCAAAAAGAGGGGGGACAATGTTTTTATGCCAATATTTATGAGTCACCCGCAAATTCTTTCCAATGTCAGGAAAATCACATATCTTCACTGAAATGATGCAAGTTGCAGAAACCATAGGTGTCTATGCGGGAAAGAAGACGTGTTCTGTACGGATGACTGCAATTGCAAACTTACTTGTTCCAATAAGAAACTGAATAAGTGGAAAATAGCGAAGACTGAATAATCTATATAATAATAAAAACTTGAAAAGGGAAACATTCTCAATTGAATATTTATAGAAAGATTTTTCTGTGAATTGAAATATCCACGATTAATCGTGGATTTTTCAATTCACAGAAAAATCTTTCTATCAATATTCAATTAAGAATGTTTCCCTTTTCAACATGAATACCCCACAAGAGGTTATCTTGACGATGGAAGATAGTGACTAAAGTTTATCTTTCAGTCGCAGATGATTCCACATCTGATTTTATGAACATCCTGTTTATATTTTCAACAAATCAATAAAAACTTTTTAACAAAAAATCAAACCGACAAAGAACGGAACTGAAAAGCAAAAAATAAAATTAACCTTCTTATTCTTAATGACTAAGCTCCTGAACTAATGTATGTAACTAATTTTTAATCGGCGCCAAACAAACAAGCAAATGAGTTAGGTAAAGCGTAAAATGATGGCATCGAGATGCGCGGTGACATTTTGATAATTTTTTTGAAGTAATTTAATGATCTTTGTTGATTGTTTGTTTGGCACCGACTCAAAATTAGTTACTTACATTTGTTCAGGAGCTCAGTTATTAAGACTAAGATGGTTTATTTTATTTTTTGCTTTTCAGTTCCGTTTTTTGTCGGTTTAATTTTTTGTTGAAAAGTTTTTATTTTTCAATTTTTTGTGGCTGAAATCTACTAATTACTACCTATTTAATTTTTTATTACTTCCAAAATACTTACTTACCCACCTCACTACAACTATTGACAGTTAAATACTATGATTATCTACTTCAATTATTTATTGTTATATGATAAACATTATTGTTGATAGTTCTGGTTAGTTTTTTTCATCACTTTGTATATAATTCCAACCATTCATAGAATGTAATTATTGTGACTGATGTAGGAGAACAAAAATAATGACAATAGCAATCTGTCAATGTCAACTACATATGTGTGCCAATGTTCACAAATGAAAAATCAATCATCCCTTATTTTTCTACCCATAGGGGTGGATTATTTCATCCCAGATTCAAATATGATCAACTATGAGGTATTCACTATCTAATAAAAAAAAGAATAATCCAAATCGGACAACCCTGTACAAAGTTATGCCAGATAGAATCGGTTAACGAACCAAAATTTAGAGGGTGAACGATTAATATCCTTCATTCTGCTACCCTTGAGGCAGGCTTTTTTTTCCAATTCAAATGGGACCAACTTCGAAGTATCATCCAATCATCGAAATCGAACCACTCTGTGAAAAGTTATGCATGAAAAAAAAAACGCGTCGACTAGAGAACCTCCTCCTTCTTTATTTCGTCAGATAAACATGAATCTCGATTCTCTGTAAGCGCAAAACTTGAGTAAGGCTGGACTGATTTGGAAAGTGGCCCGGAAATTGGAAAATTCGGGTGTATAAGAAATTCGGCGAAGAAAGAAACTATCGAGTCATTTATTACCAAATGAGAAAATAACTCAACGGTTACACTATCGCCTACCAAGCAGAAGGTCACAGAACCGAATCCCGATCGGGGTATTTTTTTATTTTATAAAAACAGCTTGGCTAATTGTTTTTTTGAATATATTTATATTGTATTATATATAGATATATATAATATATATATATATATATATATATATATATATATATATATTGATATGATGTGATGATTGTGGTTTGTTTTTATTTTATTATTTATCTATTTATTTTCACAATCAGACATCATAAAAAAACAATATTTTTTGTTTTACTAATTTTTTTTCTATTTCCAAAATCTTTCAAGATAGTTGCTTTTGAATTTACTTCAATATGTTCATAAATAAATACCCATGAACATATTTCAAATGTCCGGCTATGTATTTTACCTTTTTCCCATTGATTCTTTTACCTCATTTTCTTTATCTCAGCTAACTCAATCGGTACGCCTATGGAATCTCAGGAGTCAGTTCAACTGTGGAGCCATCTGGTAGTTTTTGATGTCAATTTCAGAAAATGGCAACCTACTATTACTCAAAACATTGAAAATAATGCAGAAGTTGATCAAAGTAATGATTTCCTTTATTCAGGAAGACTTACTGTTACCTATTCTGCGATAAATAACTTAAATTAGCTTCATATCAAAATATACATGAAAATTGAAGTTATGTGATAATAAAAAGTGAAATGTAACCTATTTTTGTAGGTTATGTGAGCTATACACTAATTCAGTGCTTGCACGACTTCCCGTGTTCAGCTGCGCCTCCCACGGGAACTTGTCGCGCACACACGGAAAAAGCCTATTTTCTCGACTCCTAATGAAATATACTATTATCCCACTAGAGCGGAAAAGTGCTTCTTTCCACACGACAAATCATTAAAAAAGTGCACTTTTCCACATACCCGTAGGAAAAAATAGTTATTGCTGTTATGACTTTTCAATACTTTCCTTGAGAATTAGATACATTTCTGATGGAAATCAAGTAGGCAAACCCAACAATTTCTGCAAGCTCATAGTGTGGACTATTCTGCTTTGGCCTTATTTACACGAGTTTTGGTTGCCACTGTATGGTAAAAGCGCCCGGAACAGGAAATGAAAATACACCATTTTCGAAGATATTTGATGGAAAAAATTATAATTCCAAATTATTGATTTTGAGACATTCGGTGTTGAATAGACCCATTTTGTTACATAAATCCCATTATAACTTCCGGACCACCTGGTATAAAACCCCGCAACTTTATATTTTTGAGAAAAGGAATTCAATCGAGTGTTTCAATTGAAAAACATAACTTAGTCACACTTTGATTTGAGAAATTTTTTCATATCTCAGTCAGTGTCAGTGTCAGTGGTCTGGGGCAAAAAAACTAAGCTGGCTAGTCCAAGGGCAAATCTATCGAAAAAAGCTGAGTAGCAAAAGTGAATGGGACAAAGGCACCATCTCAATACTCGAGAGAAATGCCATTAACTGGTACACAGATGGATCCAGAACAACAGAAGGAATAGGAGTATATGGGCCTGGAACCAAATACTCCGAAAGTCTAGGCAAATCACCGAGTATTTTCCAAGCGGAAATCTACGCCATCGGAAAATGTGTCCAGTTCAATATAAAAAAAAAAAATTCGCATACAAGAGATATCATCATGTCGGACAGCCAAGCAGCCATTAATGCTCTGAACTCCCATGTAATCAACTCCAAAATGGTTTGGAAGTGTCTAGAGAAACTGAATGAACTAGGCAAGAACAACACTGTTACCCTACTATGGGTTCCGGGACACACTGGAGTGGAGGGTAATGAAATAGTAGACGTAGGTACTTGCAAGAAAGGGGCTGAAACGCCATTTCTGGGACATAAACCCTTCTGTGGAATAAGTACCAGCACAATACTTGATGAACTTGAGAAAGAAGTACAAAAGATCCAATACTGGAAAGAATCACAAGGAATGATGCAGGCCCAGATACTACTGGGAAACTACAACTAGAAGAGATCAAATGACTGCACCAATAAGAGTAAAGACAAGCTCAGAATACTAACAGGAATTCAAACAGGGCACTGCTGGTTGAGAGGGTATCTGGAGAAACTCGGATTAGTAGAGGAAGAAGAATGCAGATTTTGCGAGGAAGAGTACGAAACCTCTAACCGAATTCTCTCAGAATGCACGATCCTACAGAATTCTTGGGCACGATACCTAGGAGAACATCAAATAGAAGAGGGATCCACCTAACCTGAAGCCATCCGATATCCTGAACTTTTCAAAAGCCATAGGACTCTAGTCGTTGAGACATCCTAAACGGCTGGGCAGCAGAAGGAGACACAATAGACCTTATAGGTCGCAGTGTCTTGATACTCCACATCAAACAGAATATATATCAAATAGGAAAGCAGCTATCGTCCACCCACGCATCGTTGATATACCCTGTACGTCCACTGTTATTTTTCATGGTTATTTCGAAGTCTGGATTCTCAAATGATTATATATATATATATATATATATATTATATATATATATATATATATATATATATACAGTGCTCGTCCGTTCCCCCCTACTAATTTTTGAACCACCTGGTATATCGCAACGGAATTTGGAGGGCTTAAATAGGGGATGAAAACCTATTTTTTCATGGAAAAATTACAGCTGAACGTTCTAAAATGGCGGCTGAGCGCCAACTTCAATAATTTTTGTGAATAGAACCCCCCGTATATTATTCCATTTTCGAAATCTGCTCATTATTCTCAACAGTTTTCTCCCATACACTTTATCCTAAATTCAATTGTTTTCGAAATATTAACGTTTGAAAAGTGACATTCCGGTTTAAAATGAAGTATGGATTTTGGTCACATCCGGTAAAACATTTTGCTAACTAAACGTTGTTATTAATTTGTAGTTGAATCTCTCAATGAATTCGACTAATAAGAGGCGTAAATAGAGTTTATTAAGGATAAACAGTACCGCTTACCGGAAAATCTCGAAGCCTACGAATGTGTTCTGTAAGTTCACAATCAAAACAAATTGGTTAGCTAAAAAATTATAATTTACTTTTGAATAACACTTTTATTTAACCCCAACAATTATTTCATCAGGTGTTCAATGTGGCCCCCTCCTAAATCTTGACAATAAAGTGCCCTATTATAAATAGCTTCACTCACGTTGATGAAAGTCTGTTCATCTATTTCTTCACATGTATCAGTTGCGTAGATTTTCGCGTTCAGATACCCCCAAAGTTAAAAATCTAGAGGTGGCCATACTGTACTTCTCCTGCGACCTATCCATCGCCCAGGAAAGTTTGTATCGAGGAACTCTCTAGCATGCGATCGAAATGGGGAGGTAACCCATCCTGCTGAAATATGATTTCATGATTTTCAAACTCTTCCTGGTTGTTAAATACAATTCGTCTTATTCGAGGTTCAATTGCAGTTTCTAAAAGATTTCTGTAAAGAACTCCTGTAAGATGAAAATCGGTCCAACAACGCGATTGCCCAAAATCCTCGCCCAAACATTCAGCTTTTTAGGAAACTGGGTATGTCCCTCTCTAAAAATATGCGGATTAGTATCGCTCCAGTATCGTACATTCTGCTTGTTGACTTTTCCATTAAAAAGAATCGTGCATTCGTCTGCGAAACATACACGTTTTAGGAAGCCACGTTCTCCTTCAATTGTTCTTGTTAACCACTCACAAAATTCAACCCTCCGGTCCGATTTTCATTTTATAGGGATGAAACTTTTCTTTTTTTAGGACTCTTTGGACACTTTTTGAACTTACTCCACAGGATTCAGCAACTGCAGACGTCGACCGAGTCGGATTGATTACCATTTCAGCAACAATTTCTACCTTTTTTTTCTTCTGAATGAGGCGGTCTCACTGATCTTGGAGCATCTTTTAGCGTACCAGTTGCTTGGAGCTTATTTAAAAGTTTGCGCAAATATGACTTCGAAATAGGATTCTCGGGAATCTACCATTCAACATACAAACTGCTAGATGATAATTTCTTCCAGCTTCTCCAAATATCAAAACTGCTTCAAATTTATCGTCTAAACTACGAGCCATGATCACACTTTTCATAAAAGTACTATTTGACAGTAAGCAGTTCAGTTTGACAGTAAAGAAGATGTTACCGCGACAACGATTTTTTCCAATGCAAACTTAATTGAAAGCAACATTAGTGTTTTTGGTTGGGTTTGAAATGACCAAAATGTCACTTTTCAAACGTTAATATTTCAAAAAACAATTGAATTTAGGAGTGAAGTGTATGAGAGAAAACTGTTGAGAATTATGAGCAGATTTCGAAAATAATATACGGCGTGTTCTATTTAAAAAAATTATTGAAGATGGCGCCCAGCCGCCATTTAAAAACTTTTAGCTGTGATTTTTTTATGGGTTTTGATCTCCTATTTGAGCCCTCTGAATTTCGTTGTGGTTCAAAAATTAGTAGGGGGGGGGGGGAACAGACTTTAGACGAGCACTGTATATATAGACAATGTCAGTAGTGAGTTGCTACCAGTGACTATAGGTGTTCCTCAGGGCACAGTTTTGTGTCCACTTCCCATTTTGATTTAGATAAATACCATCACAAAGATCAAATCCGTGGAAGCATCCATAATCTCTTATGCTGATGACACCGTCATCTTATGTTCAGGTAACTCTTGGAAAGAAGTTTACGCAACATCAGAATAAAATCTAACCTGGATTATAACTTACTTAGTTTGAATATTACAAAAACTCATTTTATAACTTTCTCCTCTTCACAAAAAGACCAACCTGATAAATTAACTATCTATTACATGGATTACAAACTTTGCTCCTAGTATATAATGCTCTGGCAGAATCTGTCATAAAATTCTGTATTATAGCTCGGGGTGGAATGTATAAAACGTCTCTTCCTAACTTAAAAACGACCCAGAATACTTTATTAAAAATAATCATGAAAAAACGAGACTATATTCTACTGAAACCCTGTATCACGAATCGCATTTATTTTGTGTAAAGAAATTTCTTATTCTCCAAAGTTCATTATGGATATTTAAAAATCCACTTCCTATTAAATTCCACACTCACAACCACGACATACAGAAAATCTTTCTGTTGAAATACCACTGTGCAAAAAGGCATACACCCAAAAATTCGTTTTTTTCTACGGCCCAAAATTTTATAACATTTTACCCATCGATCTAAGAAACTATAAAAACAATAAAATAAACAAACTCGAACTTAAAACCTTCTGAAAATTTTTAATGCACTCCCCATTTCCATAAAAAGTTGTAACAATGAAAAATTGTTCAAATTTACAATAAAAAAATTTCTACTTGAAGGTGCATTCTACTCAATACATGAGTTTTTTAGTAGCATATCTTGATGATGATGTCATTTGTTTTAGGTTAGGTTTTAATGTGTTCTCTTGTAGAAGTCATTAGTTTTAGTTTTAGTTTAGATCTAAATGTTTCTGACCATTCCTATATAGATGTACTCTCTATCAAAAAGGAAAATAAAAGTAAAAAAGTAAGTATAAACAACAACTTCCAAAATTTCATAAAAATAATGAATTCATAAACATGTAAATGGGAAGGAAGTTCAACTCTCTTCATACAAGAATGAGGATGGATAATTTATGTATCTTTTCAATTTAATTTGAATGTTTAAGCTGATCAGCTGTATCAGATTTTTCATTCCATTTCCTCTTAAACACTCTCAATCTCACATTGAAATATTTCAAAGTTTTTTTTAATGTTATATTTTAAACTATATAGAATTGTGAGTACCTATAACGAATCTTCATATCTTGAATTTGAGTTCCACAACACAAGCTATTATAGCTTAAGTGGCTCATTTTGAAGTTCTTGTAATACAGGTAATTCCAAACTATATCTCATGAATATTCATCCAATTTCATTTCTTTTTATCATGTATTACCAAATTGTGATATATTTGATTTGATATTATTATTATAAATAATAATATATATATAAATATACCCACTATATATTATCAAAAATGGATAGATATAGGTACTGTGATAATTATTACAATTTTTTATCGATCCAACCAAAGTCCTATGCGTATATGAGGGTATATACGGTCAGGCTTACGATCACTGAGTTATTCAGTAATTCCGTCATAGCGAGTTCAAGGTGAATTATTATTTAGTGCAGTGCGGTACACGGTACTTTTCAGTAGTAAAATGTGATCAAGTATTTCATTGTTAGAGTGCATTATTGTGTAAATTTATTTTTAATGGGGTCACGGATCCCAGTTTCGTAAGCAGATCGTCATACATTGCCCACGGTGGATACATTAACTAAAATAAATTAGTTAAATTATTCCTCAGAGAACAGTGCATTAGAAGATATGATACTCATGAAATGAAGGGGTAAAATTAATGTGACCTATTTGCGAAAGCCGCACAATCTCACCTGCTCCTGAATCAATATCGATTGCTACGTATCAGTTAGTCATCCCACAGCATGTCGAATGGTTTCAACAATCATATTTTTTGACGCCCACTGAAATTGTTGACAGATGTATATGAGATGGTATAGTATTGCCAAACATCTAAGAGACTCATTATTATTCATTGCCATTTACGTATTTTTAAATCCGTACCTGTCCCTAGATCCTTTCCTAGGCAATAGGCCATTCATTATTAGATCATGGGATTAGCATTTATAATGAGTCTCATAGATCGGTAGCAAGAGTATAAGCAACATATCGCATTACCTCTCTTGAGGTAGCAGGCACGTGGAAGTATATTGCTTTGTGGCAATGATTTTTTTGAACATTCATATGTTCATACATGGTGTTCACGATATTCATATTGAGAATTTGTTATCTCCGATTTCAGACCGTATATTCGTATAATTTTAGCAAGAAAACAGAGGTTTATTTTTGTATTGGTTCTAGGATTTTTTTTTTTCAATTTAAACCTTCTCAGAAAATACTGAATAATAGGTATTTATGTAACAAGACTATTAAGTGCTAGTTTTTTTAACGAGTTGGAAATATTGCCAATTCCAAAGAGTAAAAAATATTTTACTCTCGTGTTGCATACAATATTGTTTCTTCAACTGTCAAAAAAAGAGAACAACCAATTTTTATCCTGTTTATTACGTACTCAACTTTTCATAGGGTTTATTTTGCAAAAGTGATATTGACAGTACAATTGATTGTATTATAGCCTATTAAAATTCTTAACCCAGTAGATCAACTGTGTTTGCTGGTGACTCAGGAGGAAATTGGTTCATTAACAATCGTTTCATTTCTGTTATAGTATTTTTACATCAATTTCGAATTATAAGTATTACTAATTTTGAGAATGAGTCTTCTGTCATTCATGCTTGAGACACAAGAAAATTTGCTGAATAGGCATAGTAGGGATAGAGTGTTGGTAAACCAACCACTGCACAGAAACCTATATGCCAGGTAAATCTACAGAAACAGCATCACACCAACTCGTAGAGAAAGTGGAAACTGCTCTGGAAAACAATGAGGTCTTGTTGAGTGCATTCCTAGACATCGATGGAGCATTCAACAACAATTTCAAGGGCATTGAGAAGAAAAGACATTAATGAGACCTGCTGCAGGTGGATAGACTGCAGGCTAAGAGAAATAATATCTCTAGTGGGAGGAACACTGGCAGCTGAAGTCACCAGGGGTTGTCCGCAAGGGGGTGTACTGTCCCCACTGCTCTGGAACCTGGTGTTGGAAGAGTTTCTAATCACACTTCAACAAAATTCAACACCACAGTTAGGGGGGGGGGTTGCAAATGGCCATAAATATGGTCAGTATATGATTGAATGAAGAGGGGTTTGAATATCAGCTCCTCTAAATCGGTCCCTTTTACCGAAGAAAGAAGCTAGAAGGCATGGCACCCCTAACCATCTAAGGGACCTTCATACCGTTATCGGGAGAAGTTGAATATCTCGGGCTGATCCTAGACTCGAAATTAACATGGAACCAACAACTGGCAAAAGTAAAGAAGAAAGCTGAGGTGACCCTAATGGTAGCCAAACGAGCACACGGGAAAACATGGGGGCTGAGTCCTGAAATGGTGTATTGGACATACAATTGGACATACAATATTTGGTATGGTGGACAAAGATAACCCAAAAAATAACCGTGGCTGAGTTGAGCAAGATACAAAGACTTGCCTGCCTCAGCATAACGGAGGCTATGAAAACAACACCAACAGTAGCCATGGAAGCACTACTGGATCGATTGACATAACGATCAAGGGGAAGGTAAGAATGGTACTTCTAAGGCTACAAAACACGAGCAACAGATCGGATCACAACAAGATGAAGGAAATAGTGGGAGGCAACATTCTTGAAATGAAACCAACGGACCAAACGACTGCTAGATACTTTAACACGAACTTCGAGATGATCATACAAGACCGAAGGGAATGGACAGACGACACCATCAAGACCAAGGAAGGTACTGGTGCTGGTATATACAGTGAGGGAAGGAACTCCCAAATGAGCACCTCACTGGGAACATACACTTCCGTATTTCAAGCGGAAATGTACGCAATCTCAAGTGCGTAACACACGGATCGAAATATTCACAGACAGCCAGGCATCACTGAAGGCTCTCACGAACCCAAAAGTGACAGCAAGACTGGTATGGAAATGCTGAGAAGAACTCAGGGTCCTAGCAGAACACAACAAAATAATTTTGATGCGGGGCCCAGGACACTGTGGCATCAAAGTCAATGAAAAAGCTGATGAACTAGCCAGAATGGGCTCATCAACTTCATATTGGCCCAGAACCTGCACTCGGAACAACAAAATCAGCCATCCGAGGCTGCGTACGGGACTGGGTCAAACGAAAACAAAGGGAGCGCTGGAAGGAAGTCCCTCTCATGCACCACGTGAAAATATATATCAAAGAAGCTTCGAAACATAGAAGATGAGTAGGAACCAAGTCAGAACAATAACGGGCCTTCTCACTGGCCATACCCAAATGAGAGGACACCTGCACAAAATGGGGCTGTACAACGGAGAACTTTCCTGCAGACAATGTGGCAACGGGACAGAAACGGCTAAACATATATTGTCAGAATGCGAGGCGCTAAACCGTAAAAGACAAGCAATATTCGGACAGCCAAGGCTAACCCCCCGAAAAATACAGTAGCCAACTGGTGAAGAACCTGTACGAACTGATACAGGGGACAAGAGTTAAGGAGTGGGTGCTGTGAAACAAAAACTGAAAGGCACAAAAAGCCCAGGAGACTTTGGTGCAACTGGCGACGAGACCAGCATCCGAAAGAAAAAAAAAATTTTGAGAGATTACGATTACGATTATATGTCACTAATTATTAATGACAATAGCCACAGCCACCTTGGCTTAATTTGAAGGAATCGTTCCTTAGAGGGGTATATGTTATTGCCGCGGGCCGCCTTGATTTTTGTTCGTTTGCTTTCACCCAGCAACAACCGTTCAAAAAAGTGCACTTTTTTTCACACTCTCTCATTGCCTAGCAACAACCGGTAGAAAAAGTGCTTTTTTGCACACTTTTCCTTAAAATAATGAAACAGTATTTTGATATTGAGTCATTAAACACTTTAGGCACTTTAGGAAAAACAAACAAAATGTCGGCTCCAATATGGCGGACAATTTTTGTGATTATGGTCCGATTCCATTCAAAATTGGTATTTAGGGGTTTTCGGGGTCGGAGATTATGAAATTCAAATCAGATTGGAATCACTAAACAAGTTATTTGACATCATAAAAAATAAAAAATAAAAAAAAAAAAAAAATTTTTTTTTTAAAAAAAAAAAAATTAAAAAAAAAATAAAAAAAAAAAAATTTTAAAGTACAAGCTCTTATACAAATGCCCTAAAAAGAATTATTTATTTCATTGTCTGATCTAGGTTATTCTGTGAGTACCAGATTCAAAAGCTTGCCGCGGATACAAAATAGGTAATCTTGCGCGGCAAGATTTTGAATCTGTTACTCTCAGAATAACCTAGATCAAACAATGAAAAAAATAATTTTTTCCATTTTAGGGCATTCGGATAATAAAAGCTTGTCTTTAAAAATGTTTTTTTTTAATATTTTTTTGACAGTCGTAGAAGAAAAAAAATTTCTTAATATTTTGTAATTAGTTTCCTAATCGTAGAAGGTAGGCTATTAGTTATCATCATTCAATATATTTGTTATCTAAATCTACTCCGAAAAAAAAAAACAGACACAATTTTATCGGCGATAATTACAGCCCACCTATATACAGACACTTAACTTTTATACCGCTATTAACACAAAAAAATACATGAATAATCAAACTTCACTTCTAATAATCCATATAAAACCAAATTGCCATTTCGTTTTTTCAGAGATTATATACAGCAAAACTCAAACACAAATGTTTACTCTGTCGAAACCGTGTGGCATAATCGTATGCAAACAATGATCGAATAATAAACAAATATCATACGGGATTTCTTGTTTCGTAAATCATTAAATTATCATTTTTGTTCATCGATTTCTCAAAAACACCTCGAAATTAAATTATAGTTTGAAAAAAACAAAGAAACACGATTATATAGCAAAATGGACTGAAAAGTTTAAAATAATGAGAAAGTCATTGGCCAAAAAATTTCATGTTATTCAAAAATATCGTGGGGTGTTTGATATCAGTTATCCATTCGTAACGGCAGATTCATTATGAAAAGTAAGTAAGTCCCCCTCGCTTTTTTACATAACAGGAAATTTTTATAAGCATTTTTTTCAGTTTTTTCTAACTATTATTTTATTTTTAACTCTTTTGTCCATATTGCTACAAAAGCATGTTTTCATACTTTTCGACTACGAGAAAAAAACTCTTCGATTGGTTCATCAACATGGGATCTACTAAATTTTGGTGAAAGTGCTGAGTCCAAATAGGCCAACCAATAGAGGTTTTTTTCCCACATAAATAAAGACGGAAATAGCCTATCAAAAGATAGTACGTAGATGAAAACCCCGGTGTCGGCCCCAGCAAAATCGCTTTGTGGAATTTTTTTAACGAAAAATATTGTCAAAAATGGCATTTTTTGGATTTTTACAAATAACTTTGAAAGTATTGATGGAATCGTTCCACACTCGATGCAACTTTTGTAGTTCAACTGCGCGCAAGATGGTTTCTGTTCAATGTGTAGTTTTTGCATAAACGCATTGTAAACAATTTAAGGGCTTATCTTACAATATGCACCGATTTGAGAGAAATCGTCATATTCAAATTCTGTGAACGGCTTCTGGAAGTAGATATCGATATCTACAATTTGTATATTTTGATTTTCACCTGAGAGGTGGTAAATGTGTTGAAAATGTCACTGAAAGTTGCTCCAAACGCTTGAAAGTGCACTTAAGGCAGAGCCGAGTAGCTGCAGGAGAGTGTATCACCGCGCTCGGGTTGCTAAAGGAATTGGAGCATGGGGAAGGAGTTTAACCTGCAACGCCGTGGTGGCGGAATCGGAAAAACTGATCCAGACAGTATCACTTATCGCAATTTACCGCGGTGATAAAAAGGTTGCCTACAAAGTGCGATAGTTGAATTTTTCTGTGGCAAACGTCAAAACAGCATTTGTATCGTGATTCGACGGGTAAAAGCTTCCTATCAAACTGAGGCACAGTGTCGAAAGTGCGCCTGTTGAAAATTATTGATAAATTGCAATAAATGCAGTATTGATATTCACTTTGTATGGTATATACCTACTTGGAAATATTTAAAGTCAATTCATAATTCCTTTATACATAATTTGGTAGAAAAACATAAATGAAAAATTGTTTATGTAGTTCCGATGGAAGTCCCTGGCAACCGAGTAGGTGAAAGAAAAAATGTCAATTGTCAAATTTTGCAAGTTTAATTTTCACATTGATATAAACACCTACATTTTGCTTATACTAATAATTGCGTTAATCTAAAAAACATGCATGAAACATATTTTCATTCATTTAATACACATTCAAAATTTTTTTTTTTGCAAATTCTGAAAAAAAAATATGATGAAGAGTATGTGAGAATGTATGTATGTAGGAAAGAAAACAATATTTTCAATATATGTTTTTATATTTCTTCCATATTTATTAATATCTCTTTATTATTTTTGTTTATTCGTATAATTTACTACTACTTCAGACATGTAAGTTTTGATTAAATTTTATCGTTTATTTGTGAAAATATTCATTCACCTCTAATTCGGTAGAGTACTGATTTGTTGTAGCTGCTGCTTGGCTAATCACTTTCGCATATATGCTGGAATAATCAATTCTTTTTCACGCACCTGACACACATGACCCAAACGCACCAATGGTTCTCTAGTCGACGCGTATATATTTCCTATGTATGATCACAGCGTAGTTCGATTCCGATGACTCTTTTTTCATTGGATAGGATGTACTTCGAAGTTAGTCCCATTTGAATTTGAACAGAAAAATCCATCCCTAAGGGTAGCAAAATGGAGGATATTGATCGTTTACCCTTTGAATTTTGGTCCGTTAACCGATTCTATCAGGCATAACTTTGTAGTGGGTTTTCCGATTTGGATGATTATCTCTTTATTAGATAGGGTATACCTCATAGTTGATCATATTTCAATTTGGAATGGAATAATCCAACCCTATGGGTAGTCAAATGAGGGATGATTGATTTTTCACTTGTGAACATTGACACACATATGTAGTTGACATTGACAGATCCTCCTGCATCCGTCACAATAATTACATTCTATGAAGGGATGGAATTATATACAGAGTGATGGCATTAACTAACCTAACCAGAAAAATAAATTATATTATATAACAATAGATAGTTAAAGTAGATAATCATATCATTTAACAAATAGTTGAAGTAAGCTAGGTATTTTGGAAGTAATAAAAAATTAAGTAGGTAGTAATTAGTAGCTTTAAGTCATAAAAACTTGAAAAATAAAACTTTTTAACAGAAAATCAACTGAAAAGCCAAAAATGAAAAAAACCCTCTTAGTCTCAATGATAATTGAGCTCCTAAACTAATGTGAGTAACTAATTTTGAGTCGGCGTCAAACAAACTAGCAAATGAATTAGGTAAAGCGTAAAGTGATGGAAGCGAGATGCATAGCGGCGTTCGAATTATTTCTTCAAAGTAATATAATGATCTTCGAAAATTGTAGGTTTATTTTATTTTTTGCTTTTCAGTTGATTTTTTTTGTCGGTTTAATTATTTGATAAAAAGTTTTTATTTCACAGACTGATTCTCGAAAACGATGTGACTTGAAATGGGTAAAAATACAATTGCAACGACCACTTGATCCATCACGAATTGAAAATCTTTTAAACTTGACAATAAATTATAAGTTATGACAGGCGAATTAAGTATTCGCAGTGCACGTGTTCAGTCGGTTAAATGCGGTGTGCAGACTACTCGTCTCAATATGCACTTAATTCATTACTAGGGCAATTTCCAAAACCGGGGCTCAATTTAATTCAAAGATTATACATGCCGAATCACAATGCAACCGCAGTTTGTAACAAACAAATTCAAACTGTTGCACTTCAAAAACACTCTATTTATCACAGGGGAAAATACGGATAATTTGCGCTATCTGGAGTAAGTTGCACGATTCCGCCACTATGGCGCCACTTACACAGGTGTTCCAAGTCCATACGTTGGCGCATATTATATTTTTGAAAATTACCTTTCATTTTCTTATTCAGAAACTTCCAAGGTTTGAAATTCATCACTGCTGATATCCATGGTCAATGTATTTGTTTTGTATATATTTACGCAAACGATTACGAATTTGATTAATAAACAGTCAATATTTACTGTACTGTATTTTTCCTTAATTAATACGATCGATAAATCACTCAAGAGACAATATTACTAAATCTTAAAAATGAACTGGGCGGTAGCTACGGGGGCTGTAAATGCAATTTGGTAACTAAAACTAATACGTTGTATGAAAGTTTGATGGAAGAAGCGCTCAAGGTCGAGAATACATCTGTTTGGGAGGGTTCAATTTAATTCCCTCACTACCGCTACTCGACTCTGCCTCGAGCGCACTTTCAAGCATTTGGAGCAACTTTCAGTGACATTTTCAACACATTTCCCAACTCTCAGGTGGAAATGCAAAATATACAAATTGTAGATATTGATCTCTACTTCCAGATGCCGTTTACAGAATTTGAATACGACGATTACCCTCATATCAGCGCATTTTGCAAGATAAGCCCTTAAATTGTTTATAACGCGATTGAGCAAAAGCTACACACCGGACAGAAACCATCTTGCGCACAGTTAAACAACATGTTATTATTCATCATTTCCTGCAGGGTTGTTAGTCCAGCTTCAAATTTATAAAAATTATGAATTTTTAGAGGTTTTCCCATATTTTCTCAGTGGAAAATGCACCGATCCGATCGCACAAAAAACATTTTGTAGGTTTTTGAATTCTCTACAAAATTTGAATGTGAAACGATTCCATCAATACTTTCAAAGATATTTGTAAAAAACAAAAAAAGGATTTTTGAAATATTTCTTGTTAAAAAAATTCAACAAAGCGATTTTGCTGGGGCCGACACCAGGATTTTCATTAACGAACTATCTTTCAAAAAGTAGTACAGGTTATTTGCGTCTTCATTTAATTATGCAAATAGCCTCTATTCTTCTCTATTGGTTGGCCTGAAACCAGCGCACTCCCCAAATCTTTGTAATGTAAATTAGGGATTTTTTTTCTGACGATCTGGATGAGGATACCAGGTCATAGCATTAAAATTATTGTATTGTCAACGGTTCTCATTGAGTAGATGAATATTGATTTCAAAGATTTCGTTACAGACACTCAGACATAAAGGTGAAGCCAATAATAAAAGCGAATGTATTTATAATCTACAAAATGATTTTTTCACTCCAAAAAAACACAAGAATGTATGGCTCAGGGTCTTATTCGAATAAATTATAAAAACATATATATATATATATATATATATATTATATATATATATATATATATATATATATATATATATATATGTTTGTATGGTGGATGATGTTATCTGAGGCGCTAAAGATAGTAGAATATATATATATATATATATATATATATATATATATATATATATATATATATATGAAAGAGAGTCATATCGAGGGGACTGATAAAAAAAAATGGAAGGAATTTAATGGACATAGCCCTCAGAGAAAAGTGCTAACCGTAGACACGTGTTTCGGGCTCTCGGCCCTCATCAGTACGGTGGAGAAGTGCAAGGATGAACAACACTTGGTAGAAAACGACAAATCAACGGAGTCAACAAACAGAAGCCAGCCGCTCATTTATAATCAGCATTGTTTCTGAAAAGTATTCAAGTAAGTGAAAAATGAATTAGTTTAGTTTACTAAGGCTAAATTTATATGAGGCCATTTCTGCGGAATTATCAGTTATAATCTCTCTGGAGCTTGAATAATTTCCGAATTTTTTTTATAGGTGCGAACTTTTTGAAAATTTCCCGTGGCGCCAATAACTCTGTTTTTAATATTATCAATTATTAGATGGTAAGCTACTCAATAAATTCCTTTCATTTGAATAAAGTATTCAATAACAAAATTGTTTTTATTTTATTTTTGCTTTCAACGAAAGACTTAAAAAGTTGAAAAAGGAGCGATACCGATATGGCTAGACGCAACCCGGCGGCGCCGGCGCTTATCTATTTTTTTTTTATTTCCTTGTACTCTAGCGAAATAAGGTATACATTTTCTCAAGGTGATTAATCCTATAAAATCACACAATATTATAGTACTAGAGGATAGGGAAAAAATTTAAGTCAGTGTTATATTGTGGCTATACGCTTATTTATCATTTTTTTTCAATTCCTTGTACTCTAGTAGAATAAGGTTTCAATCCTTGAAGTCACACAATATTATAGTACTAGAGGATAGGGCAACTTTAAACAACAAATAATTTGAATTTCGAAATCGACTTTACTTAGCTTCTCTATCTCCAGGAGATTGTTTTCACGTTACGTTCACTAAAGAATTAAGTATTAAATTGATTTTACAACCGCTATTTTCTTCCAAAAGATCAACGATACTGAAAATGTTATCTTTAACGATGGAAGATAGTGACTAAAGTTTATCTTTCAGTCGCAGATGATTCCACATATGATTTTATGGACATCCTGTTAATAATTTCGAACAAATCAATCTATCATACCATGTGACAGGTATTAATACCAAAGAAACAGTAATTTAAAAGTGTCACTTCAAAAGAAATGTTTTTAACATTTTTCTATCTTTGAAAAGTGATATTGCTTCTTGAAAATTTGTTTTCCAATTTTTCCGTTTTTCCTGATGATCGTGGAAGCGTGAAATAGACTTGAATAGAAAATCAAATAGTTATCTGAATGAAAATGCAAATTTTCACCTTCCGATTTCATCTTTTGAGTTAGGTCCTTTCACACTATATTTCAGATGTGGTTCAATGTCCAGCGTGGTTTTAGCCGGGGAAGTAGTTCTTTACTATTATACAGTGCGTTCATAAAGTGTGGAAACGCTCCATTATCTCACGAGTTATTCATTTTCAGAGGTGGAGCTCGGACAGGTCGATTTCGTACTTCAGTTTTCCACCTTTAAAAAAAAAAGATTTTTCCCCCACCACCTTACAAGATATGACGTCATCGATTTTTTTACTGAAAGGGTATACTTTTATATCATAAATTGAAAGCTCATATTTTCCTAAGTTAAACCATACCACATACGTCATATGTAAGACTTAAAGTTACAGTATACTGAGTATAAAGGAAACCATTGTTCATATTTTTCAACATTCATTTTGCAATGAAAATATCATAAGTAAGTAGTAAAAATAAACAAATAACAATTTCTTATCAAATGCTCGAACTGAGCTCCTTGGGTTAGTTGACAATATCCAAGACGTCTGATGAATTATTGGGTTACGTTTGACAACATCTGTGGTGTAATTCGTTGAATTACAGTTCGAATTCTCTCTTTAAAGTCTTCCAAATTATTGGGTCAATTTATGGACACTTTACTTTTTGAGTAACCCCAGAGGAGAAAGTCCATGGAAGTTAAATCTGGGGAACTAGCAGGCCATTCAATCTAACCGCGTCGTTTAATCCAGCGATTGGGAAAGGTTTCATTGAGAAAATCTTTAACCACTCGAGCATAATGTGGACCTGCTTCATCTTGATGGAACCTAATAGTAGAAACTATTCGACCAGGTTGATTAATGTCTGAAAATGTTACAGTTAAATATAGAACTACATAAGTTTGTAACATTTCCAAATAATTTTCACCCATCACAGTACCGTCAAAAAAATATGGTCCTACAATGGTATTTCTAAGAATACCAACAGTTACTTTTTGGGGATATTGGGTATAAGCTTCCATCGTGCAATCGGGATTTTCTGTTGCCCACTAACGACGACAATTTTGCATATTCGCCGTTTATACGAAAAGTTGATTCGTCGGAAAATAAGATTTTGATTACACACTTCTTGCATAATTTCAGAAAACTCCATGCGTCTATCGAAGTCGTCTTCATTCAGTTCAGGTATAAGTTCAACTTCATATGGATGTAATATGGCTTTTCTTAGAATTTTCTGCACAGCACCACGAACAATGAGGATTTTCTTCAATTCAATTCCAAATCAAATCAAATTTATTCATTAAAAAGACCACATTGGTATAAAAACACGTCAAAAATTTGAATACATAGCACAATACAGCACATATAAATATCAAAATACACAGTATATAATCATAAAATTCACAATTAGTTTGTATGCTACATGTTAAAATATTCTTCCAAAGTATAGAATGAGCCACACCTTAAAAGTTTGAAAGAGATTTTTTGAACTTGAAGTGGTTTTCTTGATCTTTTATTTCCTTGGGAATTTTATTATATATTCGGATTCCAATGTTGTGGGGTATTTAGAAGATTTTGATTCCGAGTGAAATAGTTATGAATGTCTTTGCGACGAAGCAGATTGTTTTTTCTTTTATAGATATAACAGGCCACTTCCAATATGTAAAGACACGTGAGTGGTAATATCTGAAGTTCTTTGAATAAAGGTTTACTTGGTTCGGATTGAGTTTTGCATAACAGAACTCTAATGCATTTTTTCTGGACAATAAAGAGTGCTTTTGCTGCTGTAGACTGTCCCCATGGTATTATACCATAAGTCAATCTTGATTGGATTTCTGCATACTAAAAGTTTTTCAGTACTTCGATTGTCAGTACTCTATACATGCACCGTATTTGAAATATTTTGGTATTTACTACCTTGATTATAGTCTTTATGTGACTCTCCCAGTCTAAGGTATTACTGATTGACATGCCTAGAAATTTAATGCTGTTGTTCTGATTGATGTTATTAATCTTCATAGTTATACTTTCAACTTGTTTTTGTTTTCTATGAAAAATAAGAAACTCCGTTTTTGTTGTATTTATGTAGAGCATAATTTTGGAAAACCAATATGCAATTTTTGTCATCCGCATATAAAACAATTTTGAAATCGTCTAAATAATATACTATATCTGCCACATAAAGGAAGAATAATGTAGGGGCGACAACACTTCCCTGAGGTACGCCTATTTCTACAGGTGCAGTGTTTGAGGTGTGTTGACTGATCACTCCTCCATCATCATGAGATATAAGAGATTATTGTTTTCTGTTTGTGAGAAAGGATTTTAACCAGTTATGTAATGTGCCTCTGATGCCAAGTGACCAAAGTTTGTCCAATAATCTATCGTGTGGTACACAATCAAAGGCTTTGCTCAAGTCACAGTATATTCCTATGTGATATTTATTTTCATCAAGTGCATTAATGATACATGTTATGGATTCTGTGGAAGCAGTATTAGTTGATCTTGTTTTCACAAACCCATGTTGTTCACTAGGTAATAGGTTGAATTTTTCAATAAAACGATTGAGCCTATCCAGCATACTATATTCAAACACTTTAGAAAACACCGGAGTCAAGGATATTGGTCTGTAGTTATCCAACTCTGTTCTGGCTTTTTTTTTATGAATTGGAATAACTTTTGAAATTTTCAGTTGATCTGGAAAAATGCCTGTTTCGAAAGAAAAATTCACAATATGAGTGATTGGTTCTATTATGAAAGAGCTAAATTCTTTGATAATATTGCATGGGAGATCGTCCGGTCCTGATGAGGGTTTATTTTTGAGTTTTGCAAATATGAGAATCATCTCGTCTACTGTCAAAGGTAGAAAAACCATAGATTGTAAGTTACTCTTGGCTCCCCCCTCAGAATTATCGATTATATTTGATGGTGGTATACTATTACTTATTTTTTTGGGTGCTTCATGAATGATTTGCATATTAGGTTGAATTGATTTGTTTTTGTTTTTAAGAATATTAATAATTGACCAAGATGCTTTATTTTTGTTCTCGGAATTCTGGATGAAGTTACTAAAGTGTAATTTCTTAGTATTTTCTAAAAGATGTTTATGTTGAATGAGCCTCTGTTTGTATATGGGTTTCAAATCAGGATGATTTTTTTGGAGAATATGCAAATCTCTCAACTGTGAGCTAGAAGTTTTCAATTCATCTGTGACCCATGATATATTGTCTTTGTTTATGTTCTTACATATTATTAGGGAAAATGCCATATTGAAGTAATTCAGTAATATGTCTATGAAATTATAGTATTTATCATCACAAGTTTTTGCATTATACACAGACCCCCAGCGCTCTTTTGCGAGTAATTATGTCATAAGAGATTTGTTTTTTTGAGAGAATATTCTTTTACGGGCTCCAGAACTTTTCACTGGGAGAGGTTCCAGAGTGACTCACAAGCTGATGCAATTATTTGTCTATGATCTGACATAGTGGTATCTTCCACTTGAGTGATTGCCTCCACATTTGTAAATATATTATCTATTCTTGTGTTTGAGTGTAAGGTATTCCAAGTAATACATGCAATTGAGTGTCTTCGGCAACGGTAGGCCTGCCACTCTTCAGCTTATCCCTAACATTGGCAATCTCATTAAATGCAAGTGATATTTTGCTTACCGCCGATTTGCTTATTGGTTTTCGATCAGGATATTTTTCATTAAAGATGTCGCACACTTCTGTCATACTTAATTTACGATCGCCGAAACCTTAGATCATCAAAACTTCTATTCGCTGTTTTTCTGACAGCACCATCGTTATTTGAAATAACTTCTTTCAGGGTAATATTTCAGAAAGGTATTATTGAAGACTTATATATCGATAAGCTACACAACGAATCAGTTCAATACTAAGAACTTATTGTCTGGTTGCTAAGGGCTTTCAGATGTTTTCATAGCCTACTCAAGTTTGGCAATATACTCGTACTAACTACTGAGTAATTCTCAGGTGTCCATTGCAAAATAAATAATGAATTTTTTTTTAAGAAATATGAACAATGGTTTCCTTCATACTCAGTAAACTGTAACTTGAAGTCTTACATATGACGGATGTGGTATGGTTAAACTAAGGAAAATATAAGCTTTCAATGTATGATATGAAAATATACCCTTTCAGTAAAAAAAATCGATGACGTCATATCTTGTAAGGTTGGGGTAGAGGAATCTTTTTTTTTTAAAGGTGGAAATCTAAAGTACGGAATCGACCTGTCCGAGCTCTACCTCTGAAAATGAATAATTCGTAAGATAATGGTGCGTTTCCACACTTTATGAACGCACTGTATAAAAGTAAAGATCTACTTCCCCGGCTAAAACCACCCTGGACATTGAACCACATCAGAAAGATATTGTGAGAGGACCTAACTCAAAAGATAAAATCTAAATGTGAAAATTTGCATTTTCATTCAGATAACTATTTGATTTTCTATTCAAGTCTATTTCACGCTCCCACGATCATCAGAAAAAACGGAAGAATTGGAAAACAAATTTTCTAGAAGCAATATCATTTTTCAAAGATAGAAAAATGTTAGAAACATTTCTTTTGGAGTAACACTTACTGTTTCTTGGCATTAATACCTGTCACATGGTATGATAGATTGATTTGATCAAAATTATGAACAGGATGTTCATAAAATCATATGTGGAATCATCTGCGACTGAAGGATAAACTTTAGTCACTATCTTCCATCGTTCAAGATAACCTTTTCAGTATCGTTGAAATATGGGCTTTCAAATTTTGACATGAACATGTACCCTTTCTATTTAAAAAAAATGCGATGACGTCATATCTTGTAAGGTGGTGGGGAAAAAATCGTTTGTTTTTTTTAAGTTGGAAAACTAAAATACAAAATCAACCTGTTCGAGCTCTACCTCCTTAAATGATTAACTCGTAAGATGATAGGGCGTTTCCACACTTTATGAACGCACTGTTATTTCAAAAAATATCTTCATTATTGTCGTGGATTTTTAACTTTTCAGAAAAATCCTTCTATTCAATTTTCAATTGAGAATGTTTCCTTTTTCAATATGGATACCCCCCAAGAGGTTATCTTGAACGTATGGTGTAATTATATTTTATATATTTTACAAGTTGTTAGACCTTTTTGCGACGAACTGTCTACTATATCGTTCAACTTTTATCATGAAAAATTGAGTTCATTAAAAATGTTCAAACCTTTCAAACAATTATTTGACTAATTACGAGAGATGCGACAGAAATGCCCTATGCACTTTGGAAGAGTTATAATTGAAAAACTTTTCCTGCAATATAGTTTTTCAGTTTCATGGCAAAAAGTATTTCACTGGAGTTCAGGCTGCTCGGCTGGGTGATGAGTATTATCCAGGCAAATAGTTCTCTAGCAGATCATTACATATTATTGGAGTCTGTTATTTTCGAATTCTGGGTGTAGCACATATGACCTGTTAATTTTTCAAGATGGCCGTCAAAAGGTGACATTGCTTTTCTGCAAAATCAGAGTATGATAATGAATGGATTAAACCGACGAAAAAATCAACTGAAAAGTAAAAAATAAAATAACCCTTCTTAGTCCTAATGATAATTGAGCTCCTGAACTAATGTGAGTAACTTATTTTGAGTCGGCGCCAAACAAACTAGCAATTTAATTAGGTGAAGCGTAAAATGATGTCAGCGGGATGCACGGCGACATTTTGATTACTTCTTTGAAGTAACATTATTCCTTTTCAAAGCCGAAAATGACCAACTCTGAAGTATTCTCTGTTCATCAAAAAAGGAATCATCTAAATCGGATAACCCAGTACAAAGTTATGAGTGGTAGAATCGGTTAACGGGTAAAAATTCAGTGGATGAACGATAAGTATCTCCTATTTTTCTACCCTTAATGGAAACAACTTCGAAGTATACCCTTCCAACAAAAAAAGAATCATCGAAGTCGAATTGCTCTGTGAAAAGCTATGCGTGATCATACATAAAAAAAATATACCTTCGCGTCGACTGGAGAATCTCCTCCTTTTTGGTTTCGTCGGTGTAAAACTGTTCCACATTTTTTTCTGTGAACCTGAGTTTTGAAGAAGAATACATTTCAAGAGTAAAATAATGGCGCGGCCAGTCGGAAGCGTAGATTTTAGAATTGATTCATCCATTCTGAGACAGTTTTTTATTTGTTTTTCGATACGTATTTTTATTTTCCCGTGAAGGGTAAAGAAAGCCAAGAAATTAATCATTCAACTTCCATCATTCAACTCATCAGTAGAATTGACAAATGTATTGATGAGTTGTGATTCATGTATTTACTTGTTGATATCCACTGCGTTACGCACAAGCGCACCCGCCATGTTTGAAAATTTCGGGCACTTTCAGTAAATATGGCGGAACAACACGAGTTGTTACCCTTATTATCAGTGCAAATAAATGAAAAATCAACTAATGGTACTTCGTTAGTATAAACAACAGTTAAGGCACATTATTGTATCCGACTGCGACGATGGTGAAACTGCCATGGCCGCCCACAAGGTAAAAAAAATCAGAACTTGTAGACAGGTTAGGATAACAATGACATATCGATTTGTTTGAAAATATGTACGGGATGTTCATAAGATCAGATGTGGAATCAACTGCGACTGAAAGATAAACTTTAGACACTAGATAGATAGATAGATAAGTTTATTGTGTTGAAAAAAAAAATACATTTATTTTTATTCACAAGGGCTCGGCAAATAAGCGAGCGTAATTCCACATGGATCATAAGTATAATAAAGAGTTGTACAAGTTTCTACGTTGTAGCTAATAGCCACATTTACACAGTCATTCATTCATTCATTCATCAGGGACTTCGCTAGGTTTGCTAACGATAACATGTTTTGTGTATTGAGTACAAGTACTAGACCATCAATATTGCCGATTTCCGACAGAATCGCATTTTGCCTTATGCCCAAGTAGATAGGGCATTCAAACAGGATGTGTTGCAATGACTCGGTCACTTGTAAGTTACAAATTGAACACAACTCTGTAGTGTCGATCCGGTAATACGAGCCGTGAAACGAAAACATCAAACAATCCTTGCTAGAGGTTCTGATTTGAGCATAAATTTGTGAGGGAATACTCAAGTGGGATTTTGAAGAATCGGAGGCTGTTAAGCCATTGTATATGAGCGGGTAGGAAGAACTTGCAAGTCTCTCTGAGTCAAGCGAAATTAGTTTTTGCTTGAATTTAACCAGAATGTCATCCGTGAGCTTTTTTGAGTTAGACTTTAGACACTATCTTCCATCGTTCAAGACAAACTCTTGTGGGGTATTCATGGAATGTTTCCTTTTCACAAGCTTTTATTTAGTTTCACAGCGGACGAGTTTCGTGATTATGGTCCGATTTGATTCAATATTGGTATATGGTTTTCGGGGTCGAAGTTTATGAATTTGTTTGCAAAATTCATAAATACAATATGGCGGCTCCAAGATGGCGGACGAGTTTTGTGTTTATAGTCCGATTCGATTCAAAATTGGTATGTGGGGATTTTTGGGTCGGAGATTATGAATTTTTTGTCGAAATTCATGAATTCTAAATGGCGGCTCAAAGATTCTTAGTCTTAATGATAATTGAGCTCCTAAACTAATGTGAGTAACTAATTTTGAGTCGGCGCCAAACATACAATCAACGAAAATCATTGTATCACTCTGAAGAAGTAATCAAAGTGCCGCCGTGCCTCCCGCTGCTATCATTTTACGGTTTACCTAATTCAATTGCTAGTTTGGTTGGCGCCGTCTCAAAATTAGTTACTTACATTACTTTAGAAGCTCAGTTATCATCAAGGTTTATTAAATTTTTTGTTTTTCGTTTATCTTTTCATTGGTTTAATTTTTTTTTAAGTTTTTATTTTTCACTTTTTTGGGGCTAAAATCAACTAATAACTATCTACTCAGTTGATTCCAGGTATCCACTCTGTTGTAGTGTCATCAGAACTACCTGTATGTGTGCCAAGATCCAACAGAATCGGTTCACAGATGAAAAATCCCCTATTTTTCTACCCTTATTCATTCCCAAATCCGAGAATGACCAACTCTGAAGTATACCCTGTCCAGTAAAAAAAGAATCATCTCAATCGGATAACCCAGTACAATGTTATGAGTGGTAAAATCGGATAACGGGAAAAAAATCGGTGGATGAACGGTAAATATCCCCTATTTTTCTACCCTTAAGAGTGATATTTTTTCTTCAATTCCAAGTGGGACTAACTTTGGAGTATACCCTATCAAATAAAGGAAGAATAATCGAAATCGGACAACTCTGTGAAAAGTTATGCGTGATCATACATAAAAAAAATTCGCGTAGACTGGAGCACTTCATCCTTTTTTATTTCGTCGGTTAGGTTTTTTTAGTTATTTTTTTCAACAATGACATTTATGTTACATTTGAATTAATTGTTTTATCAATCATTCGAAAAATAAAGATAAATATTCAGAAAATACAAATCATTACAGTAAAGCTAAACAGGTCTTTGTTACTTTCATCTGTAAAAAAAAGTTGAGAGGTGTCAAGGGACACCCGGATGGAACGAAGTTCCTTTCGATTAATTAGTGGGGGAATTATAATAACATTTTTTTTTAAGTTATAATAATATTTTTTTTATTATAAACAAATATAATGTAATATAAAATTAATCAGTAGGCTCAATTTTAGTACATACGCATAGATATTGTAATATTAAAATATAATTTGCTTTTAAATTTATTAAAGTTATGACGCGTACACTTGCTAAACACACAATAATGGAGAGATTATAACGCGTATGACTTGGTTAGCACAATAGTAAAGAGAGGTTATAATGCGTACTTGCTAAAAATACATAAGCATTTATTATTGTCTGTATAAAATCTCTACTCACCTAACTCCATCAGCAATATCCGGAACTTGTGCAGAAACACTGTCAGGATTCATTATTGTTATTATTTTTTATTATTTATTATGTACAAAAAACCTGTATACACTCAACAAAAATAATCGACGCGACACCACACTGTTCAATGCGAAATAGAAACACGAAACGACAGTAACTGGCTTGCTTTCTACGAGAGAGAGAGAGAGACAGACAGAGAAACACGCGCACGTCGCACGGCTTACAACTTCAGCAAAAAGTGTCGTTCCAACTTTTGGTCTCAATTTATTCCGTCTAGCCCCCTTTCGCAACGCGCGATAAGGAACTTCGTTCCAAAAATATTCATCATTCGAGGTTATAGCTAATACAAACTAATACATTGACAATGGAATGGATCAAAATTACCTGATGACATTATTTTTTCACACAGGATCAGGATGTTCTGTTGTCAGACCACTTTCTCCTACGAGGTGAAGTGAACAAATATATGTATCTTCATTAACATGATCAATCTTTTCGAATCGATCATCACTTCATCCACATCTTCCAACCCACAAATCACATTTAGCACACTTGAGACAGGTTTCTAGATGTTTTTGTTTCGTTGATTTAATCAGTTTTCGACGATATTCGGAACAAGGCTTCGGAAAACAAATAAAATAATACATTGAAACCTGCATATTCACGGATTATAGACGTATAAGGTGCCCGAAAAACATTGAACGAATCATTGCTGGATGTGACGCTATCAGAAATACACCAGGTGTAATGTAACTTGTACGTGGGTCCATGAGACGACGAGCCGACGCATGCATAATGATGCAAGGTGGCCATTTTGAACAATTTCTTTAATTATTACCCTCAACTAACTGTTTTAGTATTAAAATGGTCTCAATAACTGTTATTATTATTAACATTAAATTGTAATAACACCCAATTCCTATTTTAAAATGAAATTAAAGAAACATTATTTCTTTAACTAAATTAATTTTGAATTTAAAAATCTTGTCATTTAAAATGACAATTCCACTCAGTATAATAATTCCCATTTGTGAGTACAAAAATCGTAGTTTACTATCGGCTAAATAGGAAGGAACAGAAATGCAAGTGGATAAAAAAATCGGATAAATTACGTTACCGTAGCAACGCTAGCATTCATTGTTCGTTTATCAAGCGTTGCGCGTCTCATCAGTTTGACAATTGTCAATGTCAAAAACAGAATTAAATATGTCGAGATTTGGAAATATTTGCGAGGCAGAAATAATAAGGGAGATTGAAATATCAACTCCAGAAAATACAAAAAAGGCATTCCTCCATTTGGAATCAATTTAGTGAATTTTGTAAACAACGAAACTTCAGTTTGGAAACCGATCAGTCAGTGGAAAATGTGGCAGGAATATTGATGGACTGGGGCTTTAATATGAAGAAACAGAATGGGGAAGATTATAAAGAATACATGGTGTTAGTTAGTTAAATAAAGTTTAGTTGAATTTAGATTTCCATTCGTGGAATTGTCTTATCAAATACCACGCGAGCTCAGATCTAGCAGGATATTTTTTACGATGGTTTTCTCATATATGTAATTTAACTCGATCTTTTCTGAAAAAATCACTCGAGCTACGATCTCGTGATTTTGTCAGAACAGCTCTCGTTAAATTGCCAATGAAAGTAAGTATTCGAAAACAACCGCAAAAAATATCCGGCTAAATCTGAGCTCTTGTGGTATTACGCCCGATTATTTCAAATCCCAATAATTCGAAAACAGTTGCTAGCTGCGACCTCTACCAAGAATATAATTTTTTACACAAAAATGTTAGAAAAATCGACACAGGTACGTACAAAAGTTATAACATTTCAAATGACTGAAAAGACATAGGTGGCGCCACCCCCACGAAAGAGACAAACTAACATTAAATTTGATTTTGTCATTGAAAAATACTCCCAGATACCAAACTCTACTCGAATATCACAATTATTTTGAAATGTATTCACAAAAAATAAAAATAGAATTCAACTTTGCATCTCAGAAACGAATAACTTGCGGACATATGTTTATAAGAACTTTTCTTCCTATTTTGACGTCAGCAACATGCTCCTGAATTTTCTACACGTACTTAAGAAACACCCACTATATAGTAAGATAGATACTCAACATCTTCCGCCTCATACAAACAACAGAAAACTATGGCAATAACTAAACATAATCAATAAATTTTCTGGGTGCTCTAACTGTTCCTCTACTACGAGAAATATATTCACTTTCGCCTCTCTCTTGTGACACTTGTGCAGAAAGTTCGTCTTCTGAGAATTCTGAAGGTTCTGATAGGGACAAAATGGCATTCGAGATGTGGACATGCTGCTTGTTTCTTCCGATGAATTGTTTGATTGGGTGAAATTAAAAGTTCCATCTAATAATACATTTCTGGCCATTGCATTTTTAGAATGTTTCGTAGACTAGGAGGAATCGGCGCATGAGTACCAAAAACTATTCCACCTCAATTTTTTTATGCGATCCTCTTCAAATTCCTCTACTGATGATATAAATGCATGTTGCCATGGGGCAACCACGTGCCATATTGTTTAAGCCGAAATTGTTTAAACAATTGCAAGGAATTGTTATTTTCCAACCGGATATTCTTCATTGAAATACAAATAAAAAAGGTTCCATGACTTTTCACGATAAAGTTAATATTTTTGGAGATATGAATTTTTAAAAGTTTAAAAAATCTCAAATTTGGATACTTTTGACCCACGAAAAATATATAAAAAAAAACATAAAAAATATTTTGTTTTTCATTCTATATACAATAGGTAATAATATCCTAATTGAAATTTGAAAAAATGTCATTGTTTATACCTGTTTTTTAATTGTTTATTACGCGCGCTCACAAGTATGCGTCTTTTACCTTTAAGTATCGCCGTCTCTCTATGACTCATACGCTGCATCGGCCTCTCTGTGTCCTGAATCATTATTTATCATTGATCTTAAAAACTATCAACTTTAATTTTGAAAGAGAGCAATGTTATTAATAATTGAATTATCTACAATTTGTTTTCGATAAGTTGTTTCCTGTAATCAATTTTACAAAAGTTATTAATGCTTGAAGCGGAACATGTAATCAACATGTATATTACTTACTTATTTGTTATTAGAACAGAAAGTACTCATATTGTATTGAATAACATCTCCAAACGAAGGTTATATGTAGAAGTATGAAATAATGAAACAAGATTTGAAAACATGTATTTATTTATTATCAATATCAGTTTTATAAATTATATTTTCACAGTCTGCAGAATCACAACCACATAAAACTATTTTTTTTTACAACATAACATAAAATGCACGGTAGAGTAACATCAGAATATTTTATTTTCTTCGGAACAACTGAAAACGACATGACACTTACAATAATTGTAACGAAAAATCATAAAAACTGAAAATATATACACAAAATCATATGTGTGCAAAAACGTTAAACAATCTGAAATCATGAACGAAATAAGAAAGACTGAATAATTCTGAGCAGAAAACAAAGAATGATCAGTTGAGAATTGACACGCACGAACTTGTATTTTTATTTTAAATGCTCTATATAATCAACAATATTGTCATTATTTCATACTTCTACATCTATAACCTTCGTTTGAAGAAGTTTTTCAATACAATATGAGCACTTCCTGTTCTACTAACAAATAAGTAAGTAATATAAACCGATAAAAAATTAGTTTTAATTACATGTTCCGCTTCAAGCTTTAATAACTTTTGTAAAATTGATTTCAAGAAACAACTTTTCGAAAACAAATTGTAGATAATTTAGTTAATAATAACATTACTTTCCTTAACAATTTTGATAAAGTTGATCGTTTTAGAGATAAATGATAAATAATGATTCAGGACACAGAGAGGCCGATGCAGCGTATGAGTCAGACAGAGACGGCGATACTTAAAGGTAAGGGGCGCATACTTATAAACAGGTATAAACAATAAAAAAAAAAATCTCAATTGAGGATTGTATAAAGAATAAAAAACAAAATATTTTTTATTTTTTATTCTTTTTTTTTATATATATTTTTTATAGGTCAAAAGTACCCAAATTTGAGATTTTACAAACCTTTAAAAATTAATATCTCCAAAAAATCAACTTTATCGTGAAAAGTCATAGGACCTTTTTTATTTGTATTTCAATAAAGAACATAAAAATGAAGAGGATCGTATTCAAAAATTGAGGTGGAATAGTTTTCGGTACTCAGGCGCCGAATCCTCTTAGTCTATCAAATGTATTTCGTCTAACAATGGAGCCATTTTCATTTTCGATGAAATATGGTCTCGGACCTTCATGACGTTGAATAATTCGTGCAGGACTCCATTTTTTTTTGTTTACGTGGAGGCCATCCTTTTCTGTACATGTTTGCTATATTTTGTGAAACTTTGTCTTTTTCAGTTTCCCTAACGAATTCTTTCATCTTCTCAGAACTCATTTGTTTATTTTTGTCATTAGTTACGATACTATGAACAGTTTCTGATTAAAGTTTTCCACTTGTTTCTAGCGGCCTGTCATTTTCTCTGGTTAATAAATCATATATATACATGTACTTACCAGGCACCTGCCGAAGCTCCAAGTCATACTTTATTAATTTAAGTGTCATTCTCTGCAGTTTAGGTTTGGGCAAACCCTTTGTCAACATATCTGCCATCATATCATTTGTAGATGTATGAACCAATCTGAAATGTTTCTCACTGAGTGCTTCACGGATAAAATGATGACGAATGTCTATATGCTTGCTTCTAGCATGAAAAATCGGATTCTCTGCAAGCATTAGAGCACTTCGATTGTCGTTGAAAACGGAGATATTTCCCAATTCCCAAAGTCCAAATCTGATAAAAATGTACGTAGATATATGGCTTCCTTGGCAGCTTCTGTCAATCCCATATATTCAGCCTCGGTTGATGATAGCGCAACAGTCCGCTGTTTCATCGAATCCCAAGATATAGGTCCACCAGAGAAAATAAAAGAATATCCTGTATGGGATCGATCGTCTGTCAACGAGATTGTTACCCCAGTCAGCATCAATAAATCCTTTTAGAGGTTCAGAGTCTGGTTTGTAGATGATACCCAAATCCAAACTTCCTTTCGAGTAACGAAGTACACGTTTTGCAGCAGTCTAATGGGTTTTGTCGTAACAATTGTTGAATTGACCTAGATAGCTGGCAGCAAAACTGATATACGGCCTTTTCGTCACAGACAAATAAGTTAAAGCGCCCACCAACTCTCTAAATGGTACCTTTAATTCCTCATCAGTAGTAGATCCCACTGGTTTCAACAACTTCACATTTGGATCCAGAGGAGTGTTCACTGGTTTGGATTCCGACATACCAAAACGCTGTAGCAAATCTGTGATATAACCTCTCTGATGTAAAGCTATTTTGTTTTCATTCCGAGAGAATTCAATTCCCAGACAGTAGGCAACTTCTTTCAAATCTTTGAGTTGAAATATCCCAGAAGGTTTACTTTTCACTTCGGAAAGTATAGCTTGATTTCGACAAGCAATCATGATGTCGTCCACATAAATCGTGATTGAGGTTAAATCTCTCCCTTCTTTCAATCAATACACACAAGGATCAGCATTGGTAGGTTCGGCTCCAATAGATTTCAATACCCCATTCAGTTTTTCATACAAACTCCGTCCTGCTTGATGTAGTCCGTATAAAGACTTCTTCAGAAGACAAACTTTATTACCACTCTGTAGATTTTTAAGCATATTCTTCGCTTTCGTTTCAATATCAGCCTCGGTATTTCCGTTTTCGATTATTATTTTAAGAATATCAGTGAGTTGCCTGGGTGGTTCCATATATATCTCCTCCTGAAGCTCACCATTCAAATAAGCACATGTAACGTCAAGCTGATGAATTGGCCTTCCGAAACTAGCTGCTAAAGCTACAATGAGTCGTATTGACAACCGGTAAACCTGCTAGGAGAAAACATTATGATACCTCTTGGCAGAGTAGAACAGTGGTGTTCTGCCGGGGGGCTGAGAGTCAACCCGGAAAAAGCGGACTTGGTACTCTTTAACAAGAAACGCAAAATAGGAACTCTTCCAGAGATACTAATCTCAGGAAGACAACTTCCATATAAAGCGTCGACCAAACACCTTGGAGTCATCATAGACTCCGAACTGACCTGGAACGAACAGATTGAAAATCGAACCAAGAAGGCTACCTGCTTCTACTGGGCATGCAGAAGAGCCTTTGGCAACACGTGGGGCTTGACACCCAAAACCCTACACTGGATATACACGGCGATCATTCGCCCGATACTAACGTATGGATCCATCATTTGGTGGACCGGTACTACAAAGGGCAAGTCCAGGAATGAACTTGATAAAGTACAACGACTGGCTTGTCTAGGAATAACAGGTGCCATGAGGACCACGCCTACTAGAGCTCTAGAAGTTCTACTAGGTCTACCACCTCTGCACCTTGTGATTGAGCATGAAGCCATGCGTGCTGCATACAGACTCAAAGGCGCAAGCCAATGGATCGGTACTGAGGCAGATCATGGACACTCAGCTATCTGGAACAGGGCAGAGGAAGAATGTCCAGTCCTATTGATGGAAAGAGACAGCATCCCGCCTGTTCTGGATTTTAGAAAAAGACCCAATATAACCATCCCAACAAGGGAGGAATGGAAAGACACACACCTCCCAACCATGGATCAACCTGGTACACAGATGGATCAAGATTTGGGGAAATGTTCGGCGCAGAAGAAGCAGGAACAAAGAGATAAATCTCAGTTCCTTTAGGCAAATATGCCTCAGCATTCCAGGCTGAAGTATATGCTATACTCACCTGTGTCCAGGAAAATCTCGACAATAAAAGTCGATGGCCTACTGCCATCTACTCGGACAGCAAAGCTGCTATTATGGCGTTAGGCGGAAATAGGATTGTATCCAAACTGGTGTCCGAGTGTAGAAACGCCATAGAAAGTTTATCGAAAACAAGCAAAGTCAGCCTCATATGGGTCCCGGGACACTCAGGTGTCACTGGGAACGAGGATGTAGACAGATTAGCCAAGATAGGATCGGGAAAGACACCAGTCGGACCTGAACCCATCTTGGGAATACCCTGGCCTGGCAATCTCAAATATGGAGGAACTGCTACAAAATCAGTTCCTTAAAACATGGCAAGACGCGCCAGGCATGAGGCAATCAAAGCTCCACATAAAGGAGCCAAAGAAAAAATGTCTGAAGAGATCCTGTCACTCAACAGACGGGACATCAAGACTGTGACTGGGCTCCTAACGGGACATAATCACCTGAACAGGCACATGGAGCTCATCGAGATCACAGATGATCCCCTATGTAGATGGTGCCTGAAAGATGACGAGACATCGTCGCACATCCTCACTGAGTGCCCAGCTTTGGTGCACCAGAGGGAGATCAACCTTGGGAGCATAATTCTGAACCCAGAGGACGTCACGGAAATTCAGCTGAGAAAGTTGCTGAATTTTGTCAAAGAAATCGGCATGCCCAGCTGATTTCCTCAGAACAAGTGAGCGCACAAAGGGCCCAAATAGAGAGGCCTACGTGTACGGGATTATTCGGAACCAGCCCACCTTGTGCGAAGAAGAAGAAGAAGAGTCGTAATGAACTTAATCGCGCAACAGGTGCAAAAATTTGGTTGAAATGTACGCCAGGCTGTTGGTTGAAACCTTGAGCTACTAGTCTTGCTTTCCATCTTCCAAGCGTACCATCGGCTTTGTATTTTCGGGACAATTCACGAGTATCCATGTATCATTTTTCATTTCTTCTCCCATGGCTGCATACCATTGTGAAGCTTCAGATCGCTTGTTTCATAGGTACTTCAGCGACAAAAACTTGTTCTGGTTCTGATTCTTCGATATTCATGGTAGTTGGTGGCATTTAGTTGTATTCCTTCCGAGGTCTTCCCCTTGAACCGGACCTGACTATTTTTGGTCTACCGGTTCCTGGCTCCAAATGAATCATCGTGAATTTCCCCAGGTATTTCTTGAATTTCAGGGTTTTCATGGATATTGACATTTTCCTCGGCGTCTTGCACTCCATCATCAATTTCAACGTCATTTGTTTCCCCAATGGGATTCATTTCAATGTAGGAAATGGGTGTTTCCACACGTTTCTCGGATTCTAATTAATTTGACATATCTTTCTGGAATGAAATCGGAAAATTTTTCCATGGATTTCTCGGTTTTCTCGTAGAAATTTATGTCTCAAGTGATTTCTATTCTCTTCTCACTAGGTATCCAAACTCGATAGCCTTTAGTTTGTTCCGAGTATCCCAAAAATATGCCTTAATTGCACCTTGCTCCTAATCTGTCGTTCCTAGGTTTTCTATTCAGGGTGAACACCGGGCAACCAAACTCTCTGAAGTAAGTATTATCATGCTTTTTACCTGTCCATATTTCATAGGGTGTTTTTCCATCAAGACTTTTAGTTGGACAAGGATTTATAATATAATTTGCCGTATTAACTGCTTTAGCCCAGAATAGAATGACGGTGGTAGGCTGGACTGTATGAGTGGGCAACGTGCCGTTTCAATGAGTGTACGGTTTTTTCTTTCCGCTATACCATTTTGTTCAGGGTTGTAAGGTACTGTCAAACGTCTTGTCATGCCGTTTTCTTTCAACAATTTTTCAAACTCTCTACTGATATATTCACCCCCATTGTCCGACTGAATGCACTTGATCTTTTGTCCTTTTCGATTCTCGACCATCTTCAAAAATTCCTTGGTCATTTCAATAATTTTACTTTTCAAAGAAATGAATCGTACCTCGCATCGATGAATTCCACAAAATATTACGCATAGGACCCTAGGTTTACGTACGTTTAATTCATACGTCTGTATGGATTGAATCCAATAGTTCTGTTACTCTTTCGGATCTCTTCGGAAAAGGAGCTCTAGTCATTTTTCCTTTGACACAAATGTCACATTCGAATTTTTCTGTAGCTCGTTCTACTTCGAAACCTTTTATAAAACCTTTTCGGATAACTTCTAAAAGCTCCCTGAAATTCAAATGTCCAAGGCGTCTATGCTATTTTTCAAGGGTATTTGATGGATTTTGTGAAATTAACGCTGAATTTTTGTCGACACATTAGTGCAAGATTGAGTTTTTCGTGGAGAGAGTCACTTATTGACGTAACACCACTATCGATGCACCATTTCTGTTTTTTATCAGGTATACCAACTGGAAAAGCACATAAACAAACATTCTCGGCACATTTGGCAGAAGGTTGTTCAATTTTTCCCACACGTTTGCATTCCGAGGCTCTGTGTCCAATTTTTCTACATCTATGGCAACGGTACTTAGATGTTTCAATTGAATTCATATTCGAATTGCTGCTACTTCCAAGTTTTTCAGTTGTAGATTTTTCTGGGGCCTCCACTTGGTGAATTTCGTTTGCAAACATCGCATTCTCTATCCCATTTCTTGCATCACTCTTTCTTGCGTCACTTTCTTCTATAATCTTTATGCGAAGGATTTCTGGAGTGGGAAGTTCGTCTCTAGATTCTATTGCACATCGAAAGTTCTCGAAGCTGGAAGGAAAACTATATAACAACATAATTGCCAATAAGTCAGGGTTAATTTCCACCTCCATTTCATTCAGTTTATCTACTGCATCGAAAAATCTGTTAACGTGTTCACGCACACCATCACCTTCCAACATGCGTTGCAGAGTAAGCTGTTTCAGGAGGGTAGCTTTTCTAGCAGGCTCTTTGGATTGTTAGATATTCTTTAGTTTAAGCCAGACACCGCGCGAAGTTGCGCAACCCTTGATTTGCTTCAGTTCCGTGGGACTAATCGACAAAATTATATCCGATTTCGCCTTACCATCATTCTTTAACCATATTTCCAACTCTTTCTTCGAATTGTCATCATTTCCCTTCGATTTGGGTTTTGGACAATCACCAGAAACATACGCCCATGCGTCGTTTTTTACCAACGATGCCTCCATCTGCATCTTCCATGTGTCATAATTTTCCTTGCTGAGAGATTCAATTTTGGATAGATTCGAAAAACTCATTATTGAACAAGTAATAACACACAATTCAAATTTGGCTATTTCAGTGTAGGTATCTTGGTGTCTCTGGTGTTCCTGGGCCCATAACCTGTTAAGCTGAGTATTCCAGGCCGGGAATCGATACCAATGATGAATCAATTAAACGAAGTTTATTTGAATAATGAAAAATCGTGAAATATATAAAATGATGTACAAAAAAACTGGATGACAACTTGTGACAACTCATCAATTGTTCACTCCAACTGCAGTTATGTTATACAGAGTACCTTCCGAGTAGTCGAGTCGAGATTATATCTGAAACATCTTCAGCTCTAACATCCCCATACTACTGCAGAAAGTGGATTCCAGCAGGAGTTTTGGGTGAACGTCTGAGCGGGAATTTTTGGTGATCAGCTCATAAGGTGGCATTTTTTTTCTCCTCGACTCAGTGGTGTGACGTATGAATCCTCTGGATTACTTCTTTTGGGGATATTTTGAATCGCTTGTTTCTGCGACACCAGTTGTTGATGTGAATGACTTGAGGAATATATTATTATGAATAATCCTAATGTTATACGCAACACCCAAGGATTTTTTTAACGTGTGCTACAGTCGATGAGAAGAAGACTAAATGGTTGTATTGCAAGTCGAGGTTCTCATTTTGAGCATCTGTTTTAATTATTTTTCATTAATACCTATGCTATTCTCCGAATAAAAACAAATTGACTAGCAGTTTGAATACTTTTTCCATCCTGTTCATATTTTCAAACAAATCACTTCTTCCATCTTATAGCCAAACAGATTTTCATTTCGAAGTTTGTTCAAATGGCGTCTGGAAAAAAACATTATATGCATAACCCCCATTCCTACGTTACTGACTTTGCTCCGATAAAGTTCAGCTATTTCAAATGATATCAAAGCTTATCGAAAAACAGTAATTATTTTTACCATAAATATCAGCCAGGTAACCCTCTGCAACGCCACTGATATTAAAATCCAAAAACTAATTTTATGAAAAAAGACCCTTGTTACTACTAACAAGTTAAATGAATGTTTGTTTGAAGGTTGTAGACGATGTGGTAACTTGATTACTCTCGTTTCGGACGTCCATCGTCTTAATGGATTTAAAAGGTTTTCACGACGTTTCGAATGCTTGTATCTGCAATCGTCTGCAGGTGAATACTGACAAGTTTAGGTGCTACTTACCAATTAATATGACTGTCGGCGCAATGATGCGTGCAATTCCGCCATGTGCAGCGGTGCGTGTAATTTCGCGCGGTGTGGTGGTGCGTGAAGTTTCGCGCCTCTGCAGCCCGCCAGAAAGAGCAATCAGGGGTTTCCATACGTTCTTGATCTCAACGCTTGGTTGACTAAAGGCGTTATTGGCTTCGATGTAGGCGGCCTCTTTGAACTTTCGTTTGAACCAATGCTCCTCTCTATAGTAAGTTAAATGAAGATCGGCGAAAATAATTCATGAAAAACCGATTTTTGACACACCGTTACTCGAAAACGAAGCAAGTTAGGACATACGTTTGTATGAACTTTTTTTCGTGAAATATGACAAGGAATCACCACTTCGAATTAATCACATCAGTTAAGATACACATATATCAAAATCATTTCTACCATACCCATTGATTGAATTATTAGAAACAAAGTCTACGTTTTCCATTTATTGGGTGCACGATTGTAAAATAATCCTATCCTGCACCCAAATCCTTTCATATGTAGGTATATTCAATCTGGTTCAAGTGATGAGTCACGTGCAAGTTGTTTTGTTATTGTTATTGCCTTTTTTATCGGCTAGCAATAAAAACATTGGGACAGCTATGACGTAACAGTTATCCTGGCACGATAAAAATCCAACATATTTTCATTGCTCAATAAACACTTGAGTGTGCTCAGTGAATACCAAAACACTATCATGTTTTGTAAATATTTAGATGCTAAATTTATATACGGCCGCAAAACATTTGAGATTGTCCATGACCTCAAGATTCAGTCGAAGTGTTACGAGGGCTATTCCAAAACTATAAAAAAATAGGTCAAAAATGCGGATAAGATACAATTTAGAAATTCACACTGTTGTAATTGTTTTTTGCATCAAGTGACATCTTATTCTTTTGATAGTCACCAGTTGTAATTTTGTAAGATTGAGTTTGAAGCAGATAGATATAAAGTTTTGTTTGCTGGTGGATACATTTTAAATGAAGTTTAAGGGTGAGTTTCTGTCCGCAGTGGACATCTTCATACTTTACACTGTCCACTTAAATGTATTCAAATTGGCCATAAGCTTGATAGACCAGGGCTGAAGGCTTTGAAAATTATAAAAAGCGAAAAAAAATCATAGTAGGATTGGAAAAGGAAGAGAATATAACAAAAATGAAAGGAAACATTATTTACGGGCGATCTGAGGTCGGGAAGTGGAAGGGGGTGAGTTTTTAAGGGTAAAAAACGGTTTATCTCGAGTTCCGGCAAAACTACACGTCCTATGGGAAAAAGTTGAATAGCAAAGTTGTAGGTAATGAAATGATCTACAACTTTTGTATCGACACTTTTTCCACATAACCTCAAAATTTATGTGAAAAATTCAAATAACCAAGTTTTTTGTTTTTTATTTTTCTTTTACAAAAAAAAATTTTTTTCGCGAAATTTGATGAAAACTCACTTTTTTATGTCCCAAACACACTGTAAGTTTTTAGATTTAAAATATTAATTTTTTCACCTTATTTCGACTTAATATCGAAAAAGCACCCTAATTTTCAATCGAAAATTCTCACGTCAAAATATCAGCTTTTTCAAAAAAGTCGGTGGGCTTTTTGTTCGTTGAAATCTCTAATTTCTGATGGCGTAAAAAAAATATACATTACTATGGTAAATGTTCTCAGAAAATGAAAAGAAACGAAAAAAACTCGAATCCGAAAATTTAATAAGACATCTACAACATTTTGAGAAAGTTGTAGAATCTTCTTTGAATTATATGGGTAGATGCCTATTTATTGCTATTTTAAGATAATTTATATACCTGAGTGACCTACGGAAAATTTTAGCCCATCAAAAAGTATTTCATAAAGAAGTGGGGAAGGGGCTAGGAGGGTCTGGGTCTTGCTACCTGTTATTTCTTTGCATTTTCTGAGAATTGAACGAACAAAAAGCTCACCAACTTTTTTAAAAAAGCTGATATTTTGACGGGAGAATTTTCGATTGAAAATTAAGGTGCTTTTTCGATATTAAGTCAAAATAAGGTAAACAAATCAATATTTTAAATTAAAAAAATTACAGTGTATTTGGGACATAAAGAAGTAAGTTCTCACCAAATTTCGTGAAAAAACAAATTTTTTTGTAAAAGATAAAAATAAAAAACCAAAAACTTGGCTATTTTAATTTTTCACATGAATTTTGAGGTTATGTGAAAAAAGTGTGAATACAAAAGTTGTAGATGTTTTTTCCATAGGACTTGTAGTGTTGCCGGATATCGAGATAAACCGTTTTTTTACCGTTAAAAACTCACCCCCTTTCACTTCCCGACCTCAGATCGCCCGTAAATTATTTTTCCTTTCATTTTTGTTAATATTCTCTTCCTTTTCCGATGGGTTTCATCCTACTATTATTATGTTTTGTTTCAAAAATTATCGACCCTGGTCTATGAGCTGTCTTATTGTAGTTTTCATATGATAATCCAATGTTCGTCAAATAAAATATTTTTTTTTATGGATTGCTTCCAAAAAACATTAGCATTCTTTAAATAATATGTGACTACGACGTCACTGTTTGTGATACTTTCAAATCGATATGCAGCACTATTATATTGAGCCATTGACTATTGAATACAACTAGATGATTGAAAAACATTAAATAATGGTACACATCTCAATTGAGGTATACCCTCAAAGTTCCAATGATCAACATTGACATAGTATTCAATGAATTGTATTATAGATACCTGAACTTATTTCATAAAAGTCATTGGAAATTGAATAATTTTAGTAGTTGTGGTGGAAGACTACTAAATTGCATTGATTATTGGAATAACATTCAATATTGATAATATCCCAATGTTCACCATAATAGACCCAATTAACAGAAATATAGCATAGTTAGACCTACCTCAACAAAAGCATATTGTGGAACGTAGCTATCCCCTGTTGTCTCTAATTGGTCATCCGGTATGTTGATTTGATGTATTGCGGCTTTATTTTCACTCTTTACTTCTTTCTCTTCATATACCCAACCTCAGTATAGGGCATTCATCGAACTCATTTGAATTGCATTATGAAAAAACTAATGTGAATTGGAACTATTGAAAAAACATTTTTGCAGAGTAATATTTTGGCTGCTGAAACAAAAGTGGCCGCCAATTTCACACTGGCTACATATGGAGTGATATACCACAAAAAAATCGGTAAACAATTCTGAAATGATAATATTTAACACAAAGTGACCACATTTCAACAATATGCAATATATTTCATACTTATGAGATAATCATTCAACTTTTATGAAATATTTATCTATAAAAAATAATTGATAATCAATCCAATCCACTCAAATTAAATCGACGATAAAAATAAAATCCATTACCAAAACATAATATATTTAAATATGTAAACATCCATTATTTTGTACACATAAAATCTCCAATAGCAAAATGTTATGACAGTCATAAATACATTTAGAAAATACAAAACACTTTTTATAAAATATACAATGGTAACTTACTTTGAAGTAAACATTTCAAAATTTTATCAGTATCTCAGTTGATTTTTTTCCTGCACTTTTTATTCATATCTTGAGAATCTTCATTCCGAAAGTCTATCAACTTAATACCCAACAAACAGGTGAAAGTTTGACTTTAGGCAAAAGAAAATTTGAACAAAATAGGAGAGAATTGAAGTATTTCACAAGTAGAGCATTAGGATATGAATACATTATATACAACAGGTCGAAGGCCTAAAAGTATGTTAAATTGCCATAATATCAGTCATTGATAATTCGTGACAGATTTTCAATAGTCATGGAATCGGAATATGTTTTATGCTGGTCTTGGGAATCGAAAAAAATTCAAAAATTCATTTCTACCTTGGTATAAAGAAAGCCGGTTTGATCTTGCGAGGAACTTTGTCAGCTTTCAAAAGGAGTATTTTTTTGAGTAGGACCCATAGTTTTCGAGTTATAGGCGAAAAAACAGAAAAGGTCGAAATTCAAGCCCCCCTGTTTTAGCTCACTTCCTAGGGATGGGGACTTTTAGTATGTTTGCCTCCTAACGACTCCAAAGCCATCCCTGATTTCAAAAATTCTGCTCCCTCCATGCATTCTACAATTCTTTTTGAGCATTCGTTTGACTGGACTATCTCTGGACATCTACTTTAAAGTTATATTGACATTTTCTTGGAAGTTCCTAGGCCTGGAAGATATTTTGCTAGTAATTGCATTCTGCCTATGCAGTTGATATATTTTCAAGATTTGTTGATCGTAGTTTTAACATGAATTATAACTTCAGAGTCATTGGCGAAAATGTTAGTTAAAAATGAGGATTTTTGAAGTCTGTCAATTTGCTTCGTTTAATGTCCTTATAATGTGAGTTCAATGATGTTTTAATTATTTGCATATTTAGTTTATCATACATGCATTTTACAAAACTCGGCCATTAGAATAAACATATTGTTAATCCTCCCGTAATGTTAATCGTTCAAGGTAGGTCGCATATTTTCACATCAAGTTCGATATGAACTGTCCGGTGACTCACGCGCGGTATTTTCCAGGAAGTGGATATGTCGAATTCAACTGATACTAGCAACGCTGGTAAATAATTGAAAATATTGACGTGAATTGCGCAGTTATGGTCGAGATAATTACCGATCGCTCTTGTTTTTCTGTGAATGTTCGAGCTTCGTGCACAGTTCCACCAGACCATCGTCACTTCTAATATATTCCGTATATTCCTCAGTTTTCTGAAGTGAACATCGTTAGAAAGAAATATCCAAATTGTTAACGAGTTATCATGAAAAATGAGTCCAAGTAATTAACAAAAATAATTCCAAAAATGTTAATAAAAAAATATACTGCTTTGGTAATGAACACCAGTCCCGTAACAGAGCCTATAAGAGCATGTTGAATGTGTACTGATTCTCGTCCACGGTACATGAACGGGATTAGCCGAGGGATTTGTGGTCAACACATCCATTGCCTTGTTCTTCCTCAACAGGTGATGGCTGATTAGGGCCCGGTAGACCACAACCAGATGATATAACAAGGCGTTGCAATCTACTGCTCAGTCCACTATACCACTCGTTTAGAAAAATTCCCTCGTCAGACCTCTGAATCTCGGAAAATATAGTTTATTCCCACTATTATCAAATTACATGAATAGAACTTACATTGTAAATTTAAAAAACTTCCTACACGAAAAACCTCGATGTCACAGAAAGATACACAGGTTAAACTTATGACACCCCTCTGTTTGCATCGGGGGTTGAAAAGAGAACAAGTATAGTGAAAATTTACTCATATTCCCATACTCAGAATTTTAAAAACGCAGTATTGTAATCATGGCAAGATGCGGATTTTGGCTATTGAATGTATAAAAGTTTGTGAAATCTTTGTCCGCCCTCTTTTGATAAGTTCTGAAAATACCCAAAATATTATTCAAAAACTATGAATATGATGTTTTTTTCTTACATTTATCATTGACAGTATTCATTCAAAATATATCATAATGTAAATAATGTACCTTCTGAGAACTATTTCTTTTCAGATACAACCGGTTTTGAAAAACAATTGTGTACTCTTTTACCAGACTACTTTTGTTTTTGTATTTCTTAATTCTTTTAAAATTATATTTTCCAATGGGAAGTAGTTTTAGTATATATATACACTCTTGTACTTGGGCTAAGGCAGTTTGATGTATTATGCCTAAATAAATAGTATAAAAATAAAGTTCAATTACGTATTCAATTTTAAATTCTATGTGAGTGTACCATTAGGTACAAGGCAACTATGCAGACTTACTTCAAGGAGCTTCTGGGTTCTACGATATTACTAATGGAATCGAACAATCACTATCTAAAACATTAGCAGAGCTGAACTGTAAATTTTATGACAATTTAATGCCCGCTTTTTCTTTAAAAACCACATATTCTGCAAACTAAAGAAAAAGTTATCAGGGCGACACTAACGAAAACCCAATGATAAATGCACCTGAACTCACTAGGAAGAGTTAATTGACAAAATTGGCAAGGCAATTTTAATAAGAAAACATGCCAACAACTAACCTTACCTAACCTAACCAAATGACTTGAGAAATGAGAAATAATCAAAAAATCAAATCAAATCAAAATTTAATTCTGCTAACTTCAGATAAATACTAAGGAAATTAAAAGAACATTTAATGAATGCAGTCAGTTGATCAAAAGTAAAGAAATGAACTTTTTTCATTCAAATTTGTTATTGTTGATTATGTGTATATTTCAAAATTATTTTTTTTTTAGTGAATAGAAACTCTTTTCAATTCCAATCGAACATAACATTTCGAAATGTGCAATTTGATAGCTTATCACATCAAATTCTCAAATTAGCAAAAATACAAACGCGTCAGTGTTTCTAAGTATGGAAATAACAAGACGCAAGTTTTGATAGAGATCACTCTTTTTTATGGAAATGTGTTCGAGATAAACTCCCGAATTAGCAAAATTTGAGGTACACCAACGAAATATGCGTCAATATTGGATTTATCCATTATTTGCATAGTATATCACAAAAAGAATTAGGAATTTTTTAGTATGAGTCGTGAGTGACAAATTTTGAAGTTGGTGGGGGCAAAATCCTCATAATCGAGGAGCAATTCCTCCAGTATACGTTTATGAACACGAACAAAATTAATGTTCAGTGGATCGTTGGTATTTGCTTTTGCCATTGTCTAAATTTCATTCATAAACACGCAACACGTATTGTCAAAAGTTTCGAATTGAATATCGCGGTATACACCGCATATCACATGTCTCATTTCAAAATCAAGAAACGATTACAATTGTATGCCAGTCTTCATTTTCTATTGATGGTTTTCTTAATTGATTATTCCAAAATTTCCAAAATGAGAGAGCAGAAGTGTTGCTAACACCGCAGTCATTCTGAAGAACTATTCAAAACCTAAGTTTTAAAGAAAAAAGGAATTTTTCAAAATATACTTGAATTCTTGGTGAATTTGAAAACCTATACTTTCATGTTATTACATTTTAAGAAATGAGAGTCTTTGAAATTTTGACCATCATACTAATATAAATCGATGTTCATTCAATCCATAAAGTAATTATCAGAATTTTTTTGATCAATTGGGAGTTTTGACAACAATTACCTTTGGTCTATTTAAATGCTTTTAGCGAAAATATTTTTTTCCCTGGAAAATTCCTAGGACAGGACAATTTTTATTTTCATATATCTTAATGACTGATAGATAAAACTCTATCTCAGTGCCCCTCAAGAAACCCACCGTATCCCAAAATCTTGCAAGCTCTTGATTCTGCTACTCACAGAATAAGCTAGTTCAAACAATCAAAGACATTATTTTTTTCTTTTTAGTGCATTTGTATAGAAGCTTGTCTTTATTTTTTTTAATAATTTTTATAATTTTTATTCAATTTCCTTTAGTCATTCATGATATCCGTCATCTTATTGAATTCTGACAAAAATTGATAATCTCTGACCTCAAAGAACCCACATACCAATTTTGAATGGAATCGGGCCATAATAACAAAATACGTCGCCATCTTGGAGCCACCATCTTGGAAACATGAATTTTGACAAAAACATTTTGATGTCCCACCCCAAAGTCCCCGACACACCTATTTTGAATGGAATCAGGCAATAATCACAACTAGAAGTGGGTCAAATTTCACTTGCAAGATTTGATTACCCACTCAGGCATCGTGACAGGTGAAATTAAAGCTTGTAATAAACACAGAGAAACATACGAGGCAAGTTGTATAAAAACTTGTAAAAATATCGACGTATTGTTTTTTTTTTAATATTGAATAAATTAAGTGGCAAAGAGGTGCACTACCCTTAGAAGGTAGTTTAGAAAAATCATTTCTCGTGTGCATATTATCAGTCAAGAAAATCTTCGTTTTATCAAACAGATTGAACCTCCGGACCCCGTCATCAATTGTTGATTGAATAATTTCCGAATCCGAAACTTTCATTTTTTCTATCTTGCTACTTCTAAAGACGTTATCAAAATCACATTCCTATTTCATTATAGTATAGAAGAATGAAATTCACAATGGCGCTCTCTATCCGAAAACGGAGGGACTAAAAAATCAAAAAGAATGTTGGTAAAGTTGGAACTATTTCTCGCTATATGTTTGAATTAGGCTATTTGCCGGCCATTTCGTATTACAAGTTAATGTCCCAAACGAAATTGTCTGGAGATTCGCTTTTAATCGGAAGTTGAACTATTTTCATGGGTCTTTCGTTTGAAATAAAAAAGAAGCATGTTTTGGCTTATTTCCTTCAAGACAAAAGAAATATCAATTTTCGAAAATAATTTTATCTTAATACATTCAATTAGTACTCTAATCCTCTCTGAGTTTACCTACTAAATTTTAGTTCTGAAAGAGTAATCGTTTCTTGATGCAACTTTGATGAAAGACAAAACTTATGGTTTCAATGTGATGGATCGCCAATTCATAATTGGGCAGGTGTTGAACAATGTCTCCTGTAACTATTTCGAACTAAGGTAATATGGAATAACCCTGGCCACCCAAGTCGCCAAACCTTACCCCACTAGATGTTTTTCTTTGGAGGTATTTGAAGCAAAAAGTCTACAAGTCTTCAACCATCTGGAGGCAGTAATTAGATAATTTAATATATAAAATATTACTCCCCAGTTTTCGAAAAACGCTTCAACGAAATTTCCAGACGAACCATTATTTGCACTGATCGTGATGGTGGACTTATAGACCAAGAGCCAGCGAAAAAAAACACGTATGATTAGCTCAAAGCTTAAACTTTTTGAGAAGTAAGCCAGTGTTATAAATAACAGGACAGCAGAAGTATGGCGGCCCGTAGGTGTCGACGTTGCGCTGCGCAATTTTTTGAATATGTCAAAAAAAACTATGCCTTTGGGGAATGAGCTCGAAGCTAATTCTTGTTTTATATTATACAAAAGATAGCCAAAGTGTGAAGGAGTTGTATGCCATACCGATGCAATGTCTCAAACTGTCCGCCATACTCAATTTAATGTGTCATTTGTTTATGCTTTCTTGAAATACGAGATCAAAGCAATTTTTTTCGTTCAATGAGAGAAAAAATGTCTCATCACCGATTAGACCATGCCATACTGTTTCGGTGTCCCTAAGCATTCGCCATACTGAATCAAAAATATAAAATTTTTCACTAGTCCGTGTTTCATAGGCACACACCTGGAAAAAACATGTATTGATTGTTTTTAAAATCTAGAAGACGAGTCTGTAAGTGCCATAACGATTGGATGTCTCGAACTTGAGAAGTTAACCTATAGTTGTGAATTTTTTACAAGTGTGATGTAGATGAAGATTTCGAATTTAGAAGAGAGATTTTTTAGCAGACTAGCTGGACTCGTATATCAAATCAATCATTTCAAAACACCTGCCTATCTCCTAGACAAACTTATGAAACTTGGGGACTATCACAACTGTCTGACAAGAGCTAGAGATCTCTATTGTATCCCTAGGCACACTTCCACACGATTTAAGCGGAGCTTTTCATACAATGCACTGAAAATTTTCAATATTATTCCTGCGCACATTAAGTCGCTTCAAAACTGGCATAACTTCAGGAAACATATCAAGACCTGGATTCTTTCAAATAGACAATTAGTAGCTCAATTATAATAAATATGTGAAAATTATTTTATGTGTACAAGGAGGCATTCAGTGTATTTATACTGTCGCGGCATTGCGCTGTATTTGCAAGTAGTGGAGAGATTGAGAATTGTTCTTATCTCTTCCTTTTTCACCTCAATTGAATGAAAATCATACGTATTATCAAAACTCTATCGCAATTTTTAACGGAATATTATTATTGTCACCAGTATATGTATAAATCTATTTTTTGTTGTTGCTATGTTCATAACTATGTTTGTTTTTGTTGGTTGCATGGAAGAACGGCTGTAGCCGAATGTCGCCAACACTTTAAAAAAGTTGTTATCCACTTTTTAAATAAATAAAGACGATATTATTATTATTATTATTATAACAGGCACAAGTGCCACACTCATGTTTTTGAGACATATTTAATGTCTGAAAAACGAATAAATATGTGCCATACCGATATCATGTCTATAAGGCGAGAAATAATAAATAAATAATAAGTTCTTTCAATAAATTATACAGTGCGGCTTTTTATAGTCCCCCCATGTTTATTTTGAACGGTTCGACGTAGAACGATAAGACAAAACCCATTTTGAATGATATCAGCGAGAAGGGGTACAACAACTCAAAAATATCCATGGGGGTCAAATGGCACATCGTGGAAAAGATAACTCAATTCATTTTTCAACTAACTAGTTTTTTTTGAATTTCGTCAATGGGTTTTTTCACAATATTTATTTGAAATGTCAAGAATAACCAAAATTTAAAATGCATATTGTTTAAAAAGAATTGACCAAATTTGAAAAAAATAGGATGGTTGAAAAGAGAATTGAATTATCTGTTTAACGATGTGCCACTTGACGCCCTATGCTATTTGAAATTTTTCAGTTGATGTGTAATTTCAAAGAGTAGTATCGGTGATATCATTCAAAACAGTTTTCGTCCCATCGTTCTATGTCGTACCGTTCAAAAGTTAACAGGGGGGAGGGACTATAAAAAGCCGCACTGTATAGGTCCTAATTTTTCATAAAACGTTGCAAATATCACTTCTTCATTGATGTAAAGTCTAGAGAATTATTTTCCAAAATTTACCAATGATATTATGAATATTTGTGGAGAAAAAAATAGTTTTTTCAGTATGGCGGCCATTTAAAGACCTCTTATCAGTATAGCATTGCTTCTATACCTCAAAATGGACAAGAGCTGTCATAAAAACGAACCGCCATACTTGTGCCTATGATACATGGACTATAGTATATTTCAAGAATAAATTCTAAGAAAACAAACTGCTTATCGTACAACGGCAATATTTCAGCTTAATTTACATTGTTTTCGTCTATTTGGATATACAATTTTGCACATCACCCAGATTATCATAAAATGTATTTACCTGCTATTGTTAGAATAATAGGCTACCGAGTATTCAGCCGGTCATAGGCGTACTTCCAGGAATTACATTATTTGTTTGGGTTCCTTCATTATCAGAATAGTTTTGTCCAGTCGATTATAGGCGAGTGAAGAGATCAGACGTAATTGTGATGTTTGTGATAGTTGATAGTGATTTTATCGAGTATGGAATTAACTTGTGATTATAGACCAGTGAAAAAATTAAAGATGGACCATTTATCACGAAAAGAGTGTTATACTGAATGTCTACAATTATTTTAAGCAACAAAATCCTTCTAATACTGTTGAAAGTATAGTTGAAATGTCGTCCAACCTACATTGTACATACAGTTGTTATCATTTGAATCGCCTTATAATTGGATTTATCTCTACAAATGTTTAGGTACACCTATGACATAATTGCAGTTTAGTGGTTTTTTTTCTATTACTACATTATAATTCTTTTCAGAGCATACCAAGAGCAACTTGATTAATTTGTTGGTATTAAGTACTTAGGAGAATATTTGAAGATTGAATTAGGTAGCAAGAACTTTGTGTGAATTGATTTGGACGAGGGGGAAACAACTCTTTAAATAGGTGTACATACAGAAAATATCAAAATATATTTGAATTAATTCAATATCAGTTTCAGTAATTCAGTATCAACAAATACCACTTCATACTTTAAATATTACTTTTATTCCAAAAATATCCTTTAAATTTTTTTATCAAAATATCTACAAATATTTAAAATATTTAAATATTTGCAGTATTCCCAGAAATACTTATATTTAACATTGTTTTCATTATCAAAATATCATTCTCAGTATTTCATTACAGTTTCAATATCACAACATTCCTTTCAATCTTCGAATATATTTAAAATATTTGGGATGCAGTTCGGTCTATAATAATTTTTTTTGTACACGCTCCACAAAATGCCTACTTTGGATAGCGAAAATAGTCCGCAAAATACCACTTTACCGGACTAGGCCGGTGAAGTCGTCATGGCAACACTTTATCGGACACGCAATGAACTTGAAATTTCGTAGTGACAGCACACGTTTTCTTCAAAATATTCTTTTGGGGTGCTTATTCGTGAAAAATGAACACTAATATTTGACAAATGTGTCATTGATAAACAATCGCTTGCTAGATTTTTGCACAACTTCCTTACACTAGCGTATAGATGGTGATTGAAAATGTATGCACGACGAGGAAATATGTGTAGCATTTATGATCTGTTTATCAGGAAAGCTAAATAAAGTTGTATGCAACACGAACGCAAATGGCTTTATCGGACATCATCTTCATATTCCGATTCGCCCGCTGAAGCTTCACTTTGCGAACTTGTTACATAAACTACTAGTATTTTTATCACGTTTTTATTAGCTTGCTTATGTGTCCTGTACAAATCTTACAATCGATTTCAAACTAACTTCCCGATGAGCTAGAGACTTGAAACTTCGGAAATGGCTCAGAACTGGTTGACAATACAATATTTACTCGTTTCTCGTCTATATCTGTTTGTTTTTTCCTGGTCCACAAAAAATGAGGTTAGGATCACACAATCTCTCCATACCGGCGATGAGCGGATGTTGTTTTACGATCTGGAGTGTGCACCGCGATTATGAACACTATTGCGATTCTCGACCTTACAGGCATCGCGCAGGGAGAAAGTAAGGTTAGAAAATCAAAAAATCTGTGAAGGTAACATCCTAGCCCCCATACATATTTATATTGTCCTGAACATTTTTTATTGTGAATTTTCAATAGCAATGAAAATAGTTGTTAGCTTTGAAACGAAAAAAGTGGGGCACATGCAATTGATATTTGAAGCATGGATAGTTCACCTATGCCATGGGCCCCACGTTTTTTAGGAAATTTATTGGAAATTTATATGTCCTGGAAAGTTTTCAGGAATATATAATCAAAATAAATCTCGATTCTTTCCAAGCGAAAAGCGAAAAAGTGAGAACAGCTGGACCAATTTGGATAATTTTTTTCAATGTTTGTAATAGCCCGAGGATGGTTGATACGGAAAAAAATCAGGAAAGTTGCCCGGAAATTGGAAAATTCGGGTATATAAGAAATTTGGCGAAGAAAAAGTCTATCGAGTCATGTATTACAAAGCAGGTCACAAGAATGAATCCCGGTCGGGGTTATATTGTTTTTTATTTTATAAAAACAGAGGCTGGACCCATTTGTCTGATTGTTTTTTTGAATGTCCGGAATACTCCGAATGAGGTTTTTAGTAAAGGAAGGATTTTTAGGAGAATTATTGGAATTTTTTTTGTCCTATATTTTTATCTGCATGCCTTTTGTTTTTAGTTTGACATTTAAACCTTTATTTATTATATTATTTATTTTATTTATCAATAAATATGTATTTTGGAATACTTTTCATTTTTCAGTTATTTGCCCTAATCCTCAAATAGAGGATTTTTGAATTAAATATAATAATAGGTCCCAATAACTTGAAAACTTTCATTTTAATTTCCCATCAAAAGATATACACTTTAGGTACCTTGGGTTCCTTCAGTTCGATAGTTCGGGTATTTTCAATACCCTCGGTATATTTTGATTATTTTCAATACATATCTAGCACTTTGAATAGCTTCAGTATACTTTAATTATTTAAATACATTTTCAGTACATTAAATACCATAATTATCCTAAATATATTTTAAATATTTCATTGGTACATTTTTTTTAAATATATTTTAAATATTGTTCATTATCAGATATTTAATTATGGTGTACATATTTTGGGTAGCTGTTACCCCTCGGATTTGGAAATGGATTCGAAAATTCAGAACTAGAGCCACTTTGCATAATTTTTTTGCATATTTTCAAATTTCAAATTTGACAGGTGTAGCAGATCGACAGGAAAAATCGTAAACGTCATTATTGATTATTTTCAAAGCAAAAACTGTTCGTAAACTCTAAATTTGTAGAAACTTAATAATAAAAATAGCCCATATGACACAGGCTTTAAATGTGACACTGTATATCTTTAGACGATGGTACTTAGACTTTGTATCTCACCATATTGACTAAATCTTATTTCACTTCATAATTTATGTTTATGATATGTAGTTATATAATTCGGAGCAATCTAGAATGTCAAATCACAAGCTCAGCGATTAAAATGAGACTAACAATTCTTATGCTCGCAATTTTATAATATCTTCCAATATCCATCGATCTGAATAAAATATATCTATCAAAAAAATTTCAGTAGGTACATAAAACATCAAATTGATATACTTAAATTACGGTTGACGCTTTTAAATCAATTAATAATTTTTGTTTGCCCTATTTGATTCTTCTATACGAAGTTAGTTCGTATTACCTAATTAGGTGATATTCAACAACCGTTCATGTTTTTTGGGAAAAAATAACTATTCAGTCTTTCCCTTTCCACAATAAGGTCCCATAGAAGCAGCTTATCTGTAACAAACGAACAAGCCATCTATGTCAAGCCAGAAGTATTTTGAAATCTATTTGTTTCGATTGGTCGCGTATTCAGATTTTTAGGTAGATTTCAATAGAAATACTACCTAGCTACTGGTCCCATCATCACAAGACTTCAAATAAATCTTGATATATCTTCACCGATCATGGTTCCCAGAACCCAAAAATACCATAAGTTCAAATGTTTATATATCAAGGTAAGGTGGGGTAAGTGAGACCATAATTTTTAAAGTTTGACTTTGTAGTTTCATAGTTCTCGATTCAAGTGTTCAAATTTTTACATAATATATTTGGTCATGTTTACTATTGGTTCCAGGATTCAAATACTTGATTATTGACAATGCACTTTCTGGAAAAAAAACAACTCTTAAAATTACACATAGGTCTAGCTGGCCCCGTAACTTGGGGCAAGTGGGACCTACTAATAAAAAACAAACTTATAGCTTTGCTGAACAAGCTGGGGCAAGAGGGAATATTAATTACAATGACAGCTTTCAAATAGAATTTGCAGATTTGAGATATCTACAGCTCATCAAGCCAGTCATGAGACGTGAGGAGTGCGCACAAGACAGAGCGAGAACGCATTCGGAGCAATAGGGATGAGAAAATATGAACATCCTGTTCATATTTCCAAACAAATCACTCTATCATACCACATGACAGGTTTTAATGTCAGAAAAAACACTAATTTCAAAGTGTCTCTCCAAAAGAAATGTTTCTAACTTTTTCCATCTTTGCAAAGTGAGATTGCTTCTAGAAAATGTGTTTCCCATTTCTTCCGGTCTTCCTGATGATCGTGGAAGCGTGAAATACATTTTCGTCGACAAAAATGTATTGAAGACCTAGTGAATGCGATGCCTCTCTTGTCAATGTTACAAATGATTTCTGGTGAGTACTCTTTTTTGGAAAACATTCTTCTTTGACTCATTCATCTATATGAGTTCTTAATTAAGACTGGATTCAAAAATCAAATAACTATCTCAATGAAAATGCAAATTTTCACTTTCAGATTTTTTTCTATTGAGTTAGGGTCCTTTCAGAATATCTATCAGATGTAGTTCAATGTCCAGCGTGGATTTACATTCACAAAAAATAACTTCATTTTTATCGTGGATTTTTCAATTCTCAGAAAAATATTTCTATTGAATATTCAATTGAGAATGTTTCTCCTTTTCAACATGTTTTCTATACATTCCGGGACGAAAAGCAAAATTACTCAAAATGCAATTTAGTCTACCGAGTGAAAATTATTACTCTCTTGTTATAATTTTAAATAAATTATAATAAAATAAAGAAAAAGAGTAACATCATTACTGAGATTTATTTTAGAAAATTTTATAATTATCGAATGAAACATTAAAGTTCAGCTGTCCTCTTCTGCCAAGATTGGGTTCGGGTAGAACTATAGCATATTGAGTCTCACTTGCCCAAAGTAGGGGAGATTTGGGGTAAGAGGGACCTATTGTTTCCTCGAAAAACTATTTACAGTGCATAAATTCTGTTATGATTTATGAAAAATACAGGTTTTTTTACCCTAGAGAGCTTAAAGAAATATTTAATGGAGTGTGGGCATAAATTATTAGGCACTCTTAAACTACCTACATCCTAGAACCCTCGAGATAAAATGCCATAGGTTTCATTGTTACTCAGAAAATAGACTATTTTTGCAAATACAATGATCTGTATATTTTGGACTGATATAACTGCTTTGCATCGACTACCATCTAAATTGTTTTGATAGAAATGTATATTAGGAATATGTTTAATCAATGTGGTTCTCACTGGCCCCGAATTATCACTTACCCCACCTGACCTTATGGGATATAACAAAATTTGTCAACAAAGTGGATGCAACATTTTTTAATCCGAATTGAACGAAAATATTTTCTATCAATGCCTCAGATGAACAGGGAAGATGGGCCAAATCGGTCCAGTAGTTCAAAATGGCGGCTTTTAAAAGATTTAAAAAAATTCTCAATCTTTCATTTTCATACCAATATTGGCAAACTATAGGTCTTTTGATAGAGCTTTATGAGCTCTACAACTTTCATTCTTTTTAATTTTTTTCTCTAAGATGTACACACAGATCAAAAATCGCTGTAAATTACCATTCATGAGAATTATGAATTTTTATTCACCCTGAATGCTCCTTTCATTTAAAGTTTATTCGATCATGTCATTCAGATACTATTCGAGTTTTTCTTCCGCTGACAAAAAGAACATCATTGTGGAAAAGGGAAACATTCTCAATTGAATAGAAATATTTTTCTGATAATTGAAAAATCCAGAATAAAAATGGAGTTATTTTTTGTGAATGTAACAGAAAAAAACTACTTCGCCGGCTAAAGCCACGCTGGACATTGAACTACATCTGATAGATATTCCGAAAAGACCCTAACTCAAAAGAATAAATCTGAAATTGAAAATTTGCATTTTTATTCAGATACTTATTTAATTTTTTACTCCAGTATTAATTAAGGACTCATTTAGATAAATGAGGCAAAGAAGAATGTTTTCCAAAAGAGAGTACTCACCAGAAATCATTTGCAACATTGACGCAAGAGAGACATCGTATTCACTAGGTCTTCACAGGGTTGGTGAAAAACATGTTTTATTTAAAAAAGAACATTGTGTTTTTTTAATGAGACTGTTTTATTTGATTTAAATAACAATTTTTTTTTCGTTCAAAAAACATGATTTGAAATATTAAAAACATGTTTAAGACAACTTTTTTTTGTACCAATTTTTGATTTGACAAAAATTCCTATGATAGTTTCGGGTAAAATATTTTAATCTGATTATTTTTTGACATTTCTAGAAACCAATGAAAACTTCCAATTCAAATCATTCATGTACGTTTTGGCCAATCAAAACATCACAGTGAGAATAATCTACCTAGAAAATTGCCTTGGGAATAATTTGAGGTATTTTGATTTTATTCTTTGACAACCTATATTTTTAATTTGACGTCTGGTATCAATTCGCATGTGGGAAATGAAACAGAACCGGTTTAGTACATTGTATCATTTTGCGAGGAAATGTGTTTATGGTCGTAACATCAAAAAATAATCTATAATCAAACTTATTGCCATTTGGCAATAGCCACCCGAGCCCGTTGGGCTCTCGTGCCTATTGCCTGGCAACGAGTTTTCGAAAATCTGTTGAATTATTTTCACTTCATTCTCACTCTCTTGTGGTATTACAACTGAGAATTACAGCGATTACAACTTTTTTTACAGACGATAAGGTTGAATCTGTCCTGCTTGTTTGTGTTTAATATAATGTTTGGGAGAAAAAAAGGAAAAAATTTAAACATATTCATTCTTCAACAAATTTAAACTTACTCATTCTTCAAACAGATAAACTAAAAAGGGGTAGTGCAAAAATTGGCATATCAAGCTGAACTCTCTTCGCCATTCAAAAATTACCTTTTTTCCACGAAATCTACATCAGATGTTAAACCATTGACATGGTGGCTTTCAAAATAGTAGTACGAGTAAAATGATAGATTTAGCTATACAGTTGTATACAAGCAGTTGCTTTATCTGCCAGTGTTGGAAGGATTTTATCAATCAATACATCTGATGATAGTGATGACACCAAATCAGAATGATTTAATTTTAGATATTTATTTACAAATTTTGAATCCTATTATTTATGATTCAAGAAGTCATGTCATATTTTTCTTACTCAGTGGAGAATAGTTTTTGTGTTGTATTTGTTTTTCTGTTATACATTTTTGTTGATTTTTGAATTATCAAGTGTTTTTTATTTTCATAAAACTGATTTGAAACAATTGTTTTTAAACAAATATGTTTTAAACAGAGGCTCGTGTTTAAAACATGTTTTAAAACAATGTTTCAAAACAAATATTTTAAAACATGTAAACCCTGGGTCTTCAATAAATTTTTGTCGACGAAAATATATTTCACGCTGCCACGATCATCAAGAAGACCGAAAGAAATGAAAAACGCTTTTTTTCAAAGGAAACTCACTTTGCAAAAATGGAAAAAAGTTAGAAACATTTCTTTTGGAGTGAAACTTTGAAATTCGTGTTTTTTGACATTAAAACCTGTCATGGGGTATGACAGATTTTTGAAAACATTCTTCTTTGCCTCATTCATCTATATGAGTTTTTAATTAAGACTGGAATAAAAAATCAAATAACTATCTGAATAAAAATAAAAAAAATCAGTTTGGGATTTTAATTCTTTTGAGTAAGGGTTCTTTCAGAATATATATCAGATGTAATTCAATGTCCAGCGTGGCTATAGCCGGGGACGTAGTTGTTTTCTGTTAGACATTAACAAAAAGTAACTTAATTTTTATCGTGATTTTTCAATTAACAGAAAAAAAATTCTATTCAAAATTAAATTGTGAATGTTTTCCTTTTCAACATAAATACGCCACAAGGAGTTATATTGAACGATGAAAGAAAGTGACTTAAGTATATCTTTCAGTCGCAGATGATTCCACATCTTATTTTATGAACATCCTGTTCATATTTCCAAACAAACATCATTGTATTTTTACATTTTTTTATTTCAAAGTTGAATATTAGAAATAATTTTTATAAGTGATATTAGGATTTAAGTCTTGTCTATATCCTTATTTGTTTTTCTGATTTGAGCTAGATTACATAAAAATATTGAAAGGATTCAGAGATATTTGAACTCCAATTTTTGATTGCAGAGTTTGAGGTTTATAGAAAACTAGAAATGCTCTTTGTGATTTACAGTGAATAAATGTCCTATTTTTTCTGACACATAATTCGTTAGCTTTTTCAGATTTAATTATTAAAATCTTAAATCTACCTTTCCGACAGGCCGCCTCATCAGTTTTTTACATTGAAATATGTAAGTACCTTCAAAAATAAGAATCGCCCTGTCCGAATATTTCTCCTAAAAATTTCTGAGTTATTAGAGGTTTTTCAAATGGGACATTTTCAACAAATTTTCAGTTTCTGATTTTTACGTACAACTGAGATCTCAAGATTTGAACAAAATTATGATTACCCACTACAGCAGCGGAATCATTCGCAGAAAAAAATATATCATAAATTCATTGATTCAGTCAAACGTTATTTATCAATAATTGTGAAGCGGTTATTCCCAGTATCTATATTTGTGCTTGATACAGAAAAATCAATATCGAAAACTTCAGTTGGAAGCATTAGAAAAAAATCAGTCGTTGTGTCCTACAGAAGTGGAATACGGACCTGCTCGTTTCAAAGCAAAAGCGATCCCTCTGGAAGAATCTTTCGGAGAGGACTTGGGTACCAATCTTGGCACAAAAACGAAACCAAGAATGCATCCAATATGCAAGCACCAGAACATTTGGTTGTAGAGAGCTACACTTGGCCAGAATTCCAGTAGAACGAAAGGAAAAGTGGCGTAAGCTAGTGCCAAATGGGTCACAGCAAAGGTTATCGTGTCATAGAGTAGTTTAGATTCCCTGCTCTCCATGAAATGGTCTCTTACATGTCTCCTCACTACCCTGGAAGTGAAAGTGAAGATGGCTCCGGTGAAGAAAGTCAAGTAATATCCCGGGTAGAAACCATGCCAAATAGCTGAAAGAGTGTAAGTCAACATGGTGGGATATTTTTTAGTTCTTTCGTAAACCATCATCCTCAACCAGGTATTTGTTCCTCTATTCCAAGCTCCAATGGCCTGCTTAAAGCTCGTAGCAAATTCAAATTGGAAAATATCCACGTTAGAAATTTTGTCCCATCTCGAAGAACCATCCTCAGCGTACCCTGAGAACCCTATACCACAGTTATTACAAATTGCATCAGCTATAGTCCATGCAAAATAATACTTAAATCTCACTAGAGTTGTACTAACAGTCAGGTACCAGAATTTATAACTCACACTAGTGTGGGCCAGGAAGTTTTCCTCTTTCACTTTCCTTATCGGAAATCTCGGAAGGAACTTGACGAAAATTAAAGCACAAACTAATGCCATCAACACTTTTCTGCAGACTATTTTTACCGGGCTGGGTTCATATACAACAACCGGTGTGGCTTTCGAACCTCCCTGTATCTTAGCACAGTGTTTACCTTCTATAAAGTTTATATAGTCATTGTAGAAAATGACTGGACCAGCCATAATGGAGGGGAACAGCAAAGTGTAGCTGAAATATTCAATAGCACTGGGTGTCTTGTAAACAGCGTAGTATCTTTGGTTACTCGTCATCTCATCTTCTTTCTTGGTTAGTCCATCGTGTAAACTGAACGCCAACGAGGTCACCTTCTGGGTGATTACCATAAGTGGGCCGCTAATGTCCAACCCGTATGAGCCGTAATCGTAAACTTGTCTGTGCAAATGCAGGCAGGAGAGGTAAATTAAGGCCACTGTCAGCACCATTCCATGCATTATATGAGCATTTTGGGTTATAATTACCACATAACAAACCGCGGGAAGGCCAGCCAAATGCACAGCTTGAAATCCGAAGCAGAAGTATCCGATCAGCAGACCAAAAACCAGGCCGAAAGCATGCCTCACCGCCGTGGAAGTCCTAGAGGGGTGTAACACTGTTCGGTAGAGAGTCGCCAACCCCAGAGCAACAAGTTGACTCATTATAAAGTTGAACTGATCCGTAGCCAGGCCTGTGTGTTTAGCAAGGCCGGCGAAAAGCTGGCTGCCGCCGTAGTGACTGTCGCTCACACTCATTTTCAGTTTTTTCACGTTGTCATTAGGATGATTTTTTGGTTTCACTGACCACAGACGTTCGCGGCTTTATATCTCACTGTCTGAATTCAGAATGTTATTTATTCCCGTTGAGGCTAGCGGTGTGATTTTCATACGTTCATAGCGCTTTCTCTTTCTGACCCGACTGAAACTACGCTGTCGAACATTGACTTGACGCGGAGATGGTGCCTCCCTCTCTTACGAGATCAGCGAAACCAGTTAGACACGCCTAATCGTTGGAATGCTCGCGTTTAGGTCGATAGAATACGACACAGGGTGTTATCCAGTTGACCGCAGTGATTCGATAAATAAGTCCTTATGTCGAAGACCGTAAAGTTCATAATTGCACGAATTTTCTTCATTGTGATGTCATTTATTGCTTTGGGTGGATGGACGTTTCAGAGTGTGATTTCAAAGAATTAAATGAGTGGGTTTTTATTTTGAATCAGGACAAGAGAGAGTAATTCGGAAACGATTGATTCATCTGCTTTATAGTGGAGGGCCGTTAGGAGTGCCGCTAGGATTACTGTTTCCTGTTAGGATTGGTTTTAATTTTCAACTGATTCGAAATATAGAATTAGGTTGCGACATGAAATTTTATTATTGAATATTTGGAATCGAAGCATACGACTTTATTATTAAATTTTGTTTCTACGTTTTAAAACAATTTTTGAATGCTACAGCGTTCTGAAAACGCCGACTTGCAGTATGAAAATTGATAACGATAACAATACACTTCACAATATTAGGTTTGTTCGCGTTCCAAACTTTGAAAATTGTTCTAGCCCAGACAGCACTGGATATACCATGAATATTCATAGAATATTCTTTTTGGGACATTGGAATATTCTTAAATGTGCCAGGAATATACACATATTTTTTGGAATATTCCTAGAATGTGCTGGTGGGGGAAATTTTAGATATTCCTTGAATATTCCCTGAGGAATATTCCCGGAATATCCAGAATATTCCATGAATATTCCAGAAAGAATACTCCTGGAATATCCTGTGGGAATATTCCTTGTATATCCAGAATATACCTTGAATATTCCAGAATGGATAGTCCTAGAATATTCCATGAACATATTCTATGAATATTCCGAGAATATTCAAAGTAATTCAGGAATATGATAGTAATATTCCCTAAATATCCTGAAGGGTTTTCAGAACAAAATAACCATTCCCTGAAATTTCAGAAATTAGGAAAGTAAAGAAAAATACAACTGTTTTCCCACATGAGTATCCTCGAATATACAATCTTGAATGGCACTTTTACAATTATGCCTGACAATTCAAGCAATGTTTTGCTTACATTCGCCAAGAAACAAAACTTCATTTCAAAAATTATGTAGTAGTGCAATACGTAATTGTTTTCCTCAGAGTATTTGTGGATTGGAATTGCAGGTTCCACTCAGAAAAAAAACATTTGATTTCCGCAGACTGCGCACCCCTTCCCTACAATGAAATAAAACAACATGAATTTGAACAGGTCTATTTCTATATAGTTATAATAATAATAACACATATTTTATTAACCCGTTTCTTCTATCACTCCAGGGATATCTGTGAAAAACAAGAATTGCAAGATCGTACTACTGGTAACTGAATCAGAAAAACTTGAATCCATTCTATCACTAATAGTTTCAACTTGAGTACTGTCCTTTTACATGAAGTGACGGAGTTTGTGTGGAAATTGTATTGAGAATATTTTCAGTTTCCTGGTGTACTTCCTTATACCAAGCACTACTTCTTTTTCTTCTAGGCATTTTGTAGAAAACGCCTTGAAAATGAAATGATCAGTGATATACAAATGAAATTTTTATGGAATGAAATGAAATGAAACCAGGCTGGATGACAACGGACTTGTCGGAAGAAGGGGCGCTCGGGCACTCGTGGTATCACTTCGAGTGAGACTTCCAGGGTGCCATACGAAGGGGGGCAAGTGAGGTATTACCGCACGAGGCCCTCGGATCTGTGTAGATTATTATATAACCGAGCACAAAAAAATGAACTAGAAGAAGAAATGCATTCAACTTAACAGCTCTGATATCGGGTTAAGCTACGACTACCGGATGAACAACAGACGCTGACGCGCGCGGATTGGTTTTGATTGGTCGTGAAAGTGCACCTCGATATTTTCCGACCAATTATAATTTGGTCAGTACAGTAGTTCTGAACAAAAACTCTTTTTGCAAATCAAATACATCTATTCGCACTTTTTCTCATACTTTTCCCATATTTTGAACTCGAAAATGGTTATTGGTGTTCATTCAATAGAAATAAGGGAGAATTTTCCATGAATATGCATTACAGAATATTCACAAAGATTATTCATGATTATTCATAAGAATATTCTATGAATATTCTCAGGAATATTCTCACGAGGAATATTCAGGAATATTCATATAGGAATATTCCTGGAATATGCTAGAGGCATGTGAATATTCTGGGAATATGCCATATACAGAGTGGCCACTTTTTTAATGGGATTGTATTGGTAACTTTTGAACCATAAGAGTTAGAAGGTCGGTCGAATGGAGAAAAAGTTACATTCATAGAAGCATTGTCAAGCAGTTCAAACAAATCGAGATTATCAGGGCCGGTTATTGAGATATCATAAGAAAAGCAAATTCTGTCATTTTGATTTTTCTTTTTTTCCCACTTTATTTCGAATATTATCAAAAAATGTAACAGGAGTTTTTTGTTCGACAGTAAATTATCCTCAATTTGACATAATCAGATTTCGTATCCAACGTTTCGTACGCTCTGGGCCACCCTCAACCTCATTTTTTTCAATAGCCCCATTTTTTTCAATAACCTCATTTTTTTCAATATGACACTTTTCGAAATAACTTTTAACGCTGAATTCAACGATATATCATATAATGTCATTCAAAGTTGATTTCCAGGTGATTTTGACCCTTATCCAAATTTCTTTGGGTCGGATCTGTATTACATTTAGGTACCTTTAGTTTAATTAACAACATGCAATACATTTCGATAAGAAAATCAACTTACTCATCTTCAACTGAATGGAACGTAACAGAATCAAAGCAAGAAACAAGTAATAATTATTTACAAATTTCAAGAGGTGAAAAACCTAATTAATAATAATTAAACGAAACTATCATTTAATGAAAGAAAAATCAAATGATTACTCGAAAGTAAATGATGAACATTAATGAAGTAAGTGTTCGAAATGTCCACCATTTTGTAAAATGCACTTTGCGAGAACTCATACTTCTTATACATTTGCTTATTTCGTCTCCTTGAGTACCTTCCAATACATTCTCAATCTTCTCGCGAAGAATCTCTATTGTCGGGTTCGTAGTATCATAAACTTAATTTTTGAGATATCCCCACAAATAAAAATCCAGCGGATTCAAATCCGGAGATGTGGCAGGCCATGCTACTGGTCCTCTTGTTCCAATCCATGAATCGGGAAAAGTTCGATTTAGATAGTCTGTGACTATTCTTGAGTTGTGTGGACCACATCCGTCTTGTTGGAACCATGGACTATTACGCCGATACCGTATAGGAAGATCATCCAACATTTCTTCTATAATTTCTACATATTTTGCTCCGGTTTGGTTGCCGTCAATAAAATAGGGTCCCAGTAATTTATTATTCAACAAACCGCACCATATGTTCAAAGAAAAACGATATTGATGTCTAACTTCATGAATTAAGTGAGGATTTTCTGTGGCATAAAAATGTTTGTTCCTTCGATTGAACATGCCAGAATTTGTGAATGTCGTTTCGTCTCCCCAAATGATATTGTGCGCAAAATTGTTGTTATTCCGCACCTTCCGTTGAAACCAATTACAGAATTGCAATCTTCTCTCAGGATCATTGCGATATAGTTTTTGCACGCTTGGTATTTATAGTCATGGTATCCGTGTCTCTTGAGTATTTTATTAACAGTACTTTTTGATAAATTGCATTCACTGGCCATAGTTCTCGATCCTATTACTGGATTCATTCGAATTTGGGCCAGAACATTGATGTCATTGATAGGCTCGTTTCGTCGTACATAAGGACCTCTAGGTTTGATGAATGAATTATGTGCAAGTAACGTTGTAGATAAACGTCGAAACATTTTAATATTTGGTGTTGTTCTTTCAGGATATAATTCACCATACCTTTGTTGTGCTTTGAACGAATTTCTATCTAGTTTTATGTACACTTCGTACATATCTCTCTTCTCTTCATTTGTGTATTTTACCATATCGAATAAGTTAAATTGAAATTACTCAGAAAAGTATTTAATGACAAGTTCTTGTGACACAATAATAAACGAAGTGACAAATAATATGACATTTCTTTGATTTGTTGAAAATATAAACAGGATGTTCATAAAATCAGATGTGGAATCATCTGCGACTGAAAGATAAACTTTAGTCACTATCTTCCATCGTCAAGATAACCTCTTGTGGAGTATTCATGTTGAAAAGGGAAACATTCTCAATTGAATATTGATAGAAATATTTTTCTGTGAATTGAAAAATCCACGATTAAAATGAAGTTATTTTTTGTGAATGTCTAACAGAAAACAACTACTTTCCCGGCTAAAGCCACGCTGGACATTGAACTACATCTGATAGATATTCTGAAAAGGCCCTAACTCAAAAGAAAAAATGTGAAATTGAAAATTTGCATCTTCATTCAGATAGTTATTCGATTTTCTATTCCAGTCTTAATTAAGAACCCATAAAGATGAATGAGGCAAAGAAGAATGTTTTCCAAAAGAGAGTACTCATCAGAAATCATTCGTTACATTGACGCAGGAGAGACATCGCATTCACTAGGTCTTCAATACATTTTTGTCGACGAAAATCTATTTCACGCTTCCACGATCATCAGGAAGACCGGAAGAAATGGGAAACACATTTTCAAGAAGCAATCTCACTTTGCAAAGATGGAAAAAGTTAGAATCATTTCTTTTGGAAAGACACTTCGAAATTAGTGTTTTCTGACATTAAAACCTGTCATGTGGTATGAGAGATTGATTTGTTGAAAATATAAACAGGATGTTCATAAAATCAGATGTGGAATCATCTGCGACTGAAGTAGCTGTTTTCTGTTAGACATTCACAAAAAATAACTTCATTTTAATCGTGGATTTTTCAATTCACACAAAAATCTTTCTATCAATATTCAATTGAGAATGTTTCCCTTTTCAACATGACATTTCTTGTTATGTTCTTTTTTATCCACGGCCTACTACTTGAAAATAAACCTAGAGTTGTGTGTATGTAAGAAAAAACAAGTCTATCAACGATATCAATGTTCTGACCCAAATTCAATTGAACCAAGAAAAAAATATCGAGAACTGTGGCCAGTGAATGCAATTTATCAAAAACTGCTGTTAATAAAATAGTCAAGAGACGCGAATACAATGATTTTAAATTTGAATACCAATCCTTGCAAAAATTATATCGTAATGATCTCAAAATAAAGTTCGATTCTGTAATTTGTTTCAACGGAACAAATGACAAATCCAACAATAATGATTGTTGGATCATTAACATCAGGAAAAAGTATTTTTAATGTAGGCTGTGAAAAGTTCATCAAAAAATCTAGATAAACCTCACCATTAACTGTGCCTTCAGAAAAATAAGAGCTAATAATTTTGTTATCAATGATACCAACCCAAACGTTCACTTTTTCAGGGTATTGTGTGTGAGCCTCACATATCCAATGAGGATTTTATCTGCTCCAATATCTACAGTTTTGTCTATTAACCGTTCCATTTAAATGAAAAGTAGCTTCATCAGAAAAAACAATTTTGTTTATGAACTGCAAATCTGCTTCCATTTTGTCCATCATCAGTTCACAGAATTGTTGTCTTCTATCAGGATCATCCTCATTCAACTCCTGAACCAACTGAACTTTATAATGATGGTATTTTTCCTTATATAAAGCTCTCATTATCGATGATTTACTTACATCTTGTCGGCGGCAAGTTGTCTACTTGTCATATGCGGATTTTCCTCAATCGCTAACAGTGAATCTAACTTTTTTTCCTCATCCAATTTAACTTTCGCCTGGTTCTTGAATAGTTTTTACATTTTTTTTTTTTTTTTATGTTCTGGTTCCCACATGTACACACATGTTCCCACATGTACGGTTTTACGAAATTTTGTTTCTATTTTGCTAACTGTAGACTGTGAGACGTGCTGACCAGGGTATTTATTATATAAACAATTCACAAACTTCCTTTTGAGTTCTTGTTTCATTACCGCATCCAATCATGATTAAAATGTCTATTCTATGAGTTTCGGATAAATGAGCCATAGTTAAATCAATCACACCCACAAATATATTTCAATACACTGACGTGTGTCAGCAACTTATAAATATCAAAATGACAGTAGTCTACTAGATTGACATTACGGCCAAGTTAAGATGTCTAAAAACTATGGTGTATTTAGTAGTAATACCACTAGTGACTGAGTTTTTGCTATAAGTCTGAGGATTTATTTCTAAACGAAACTGGGTTGCTTGAAAAACCACGAGTCCGCAGGACGAGTGGTGTTTTCTTTAAGCAAGTCAGTTGAGTTTAGAAATAAAAAATAGACTTACGAGATAAATTCAATCACGAGTGGTATTTTATTAGACTATGTCACGAACAAAGTGAAAGGTCAAAAAATTTAAATTCCGTAGAATGAGAGAAAGATATTTAATAATGTTAAATAATTCAAAATTATAATCATGAAATATTAATTTTAAGTATAAACAATTTCTTTAATTATTATTTGTTACCTATAACAATAAATAATTTTTTATGAACACGAACAAAATACATTATTCTCGACTATGATTATTATAAATGGTGCAATTGTAAAAAATTTGAATAGTATGACCGTTATTAGGTGGATATAATGTATTGTTGGTATTATTACTTGATGTACTCGGAGTACTCCTAAAAGTATTCACTATATTCTGATGATGATGTTCAGCACTAAGATGTAAATACGGTTTCATCGAGTTCGAACTTCCATGTCCGGTAATTTTCTTAGCTTGTTGTTCACTAACGCCGGATTGTAGTAACTGACTAACTGCAGTGGCACGATTAGGGTGATTTGTTATTTTTAGTTTTTTAGTTTCTAATCCTATCTTTTCTGCAGAGAGTTTGTCCATTTTGATATTGTATTAATACCAATGGGGCAATTCTTGTACCAATTATTATTATTATATTTAATCCACCTGCCATTCACTGCCAGAAAAAGTCTGTCATTGGTAATAATTTTCCTTTTCGATATAAGTTTCCAGTATAATCTCACAGGACACATTTCAGGATTTTTCAAATTTTGAGTAAGCCATTTAGTATCTGCACAGTTTTTATCACCACCTCGGCGGGCTTTGGAGAATATCGGGTTATATGCAATTCTGTTTGTTAAACAGCCTTTGTTGTCAGTCTCTTCCTTAACAAAATGTAAGACGGAAAAAGTTGCTTCGTTACGTCTCTGCAGCTATGTGAAAAAACTTCTTTTGGAGTCCCTCTGGCGTGTCTTCGTCCTATTGTAAGCACATATTTCTATATTCGTCTAAAGTCTTTGCGACAGAACTCATTTTCTTTTTTTCGGGAACAGCTTCCAACAATTTTCTCTTACTATCTCGCATCGCCTCCTTGAACATTATATCTTTGAAGGATATGTCTCTGATACTCACAAAAATATGTTTTTCCACGACAACCTCGATAAATGTTCATTTTATAACCGTAAATTCAATCATAAACAAGCACATTTTGTACAGAATTTCATTTTCGCATCGGTTGCTAGGCAAGTTGCTAAGCAACAAATGCGAAATGGAATATTTCGTGTTAGGTCTAGGTTCACTCTAAAATCACGACGACTACGGCTTGTCAAATTATGACGTCCGGCGACAAATTGATGAAATGTCAGCAGATCGTTTCTGTCACAGTTTTAGATAGAATAAAAACTATTAATTAAAATGGAAACTGATAGTGATATTGACTTAGATTTGACACGTCCGAACATGATAGAAGCAGCGAAGGTAACAACACTGAATTTATTACCGGAAACGTCGAAGAGTATGTATCAACGCGCTTATAACCTTTTTTTGGAATGGATGGTAGATCAAAAGGCAAAATCGTTTTCCGAGAACGTTTTAATGGCTTATTTTGGCTACATAGCCAAAAAATTTAAAAGTTCAACTTTGTGGTCACACTTTTCAATGCTGAGAACGACTCTTAGTATCTATGATGATATAGATATTGCCAAATATTTGAAACTGAAAGCATTCCTCAAGAGGCAGTCTGACGGCTACGAACCCAAAAAGTCAAAGATCTTTACAGCAAATGACATCGATAATTTCATTGAACAGGCTCCAGATGAAATATATTTGGCAACAAAAGTAAGTTTTATATTTCCATTTGATGAAAAATATGTTTAAGTAAACTAATTTACATTGTATGTTGCATTAGTTATGGGAGTAATGGGTCAATGTAGAAGACATGAATTACATCAAATGAAAATTACTAATTTCGATGATCTTGGTTCAGCTGTTCAAGTAACAATACCAGACAGTAAAACCAAAATAGTACGAAATTTTACTGTAACTGGCAAATTCTACGAAATTTATAAAAAATACGCAAATCTTCGCCCTCAAAATGCTAAGGGTCTTTTTCATTAATTATCAAAAAGGAAAGTGTACCATTCAGAGAATAGGTCTGAATAAGTTTGGAGCTATGGAAAAAGACATTGCCAAGTATTTAAAATTGCCAAATTACGAATTATATACTGGGCACTGCTTTCGCCGATCCTCCGCAACAATTCTTGTTGATGCTGGTGGTGACATAACCACGTTTAAACGCCACGGTGGCTGGAAATCTACTACAGTCGCTGAGGGATATATTGATGAAAGTAAGCTTGACATAGCAAATAAAATTGCAAATACAGAACATACCATCAGGCATACCAACGAATTCAGAAAAGGAAAATCACGAGAAGCCGTCTACTTCAACGTCGACAAATTATCAATTTCGAAAAGAATTAAGTATTCAGCAATCAAGTTCTCCAAATATGATATTCAATAATTGCACATTCAACTTCAATTAGATACATACGTACATTTATAGGCTTCTATTCCTGTGTACCTATTAGAAATAGCAATAAAGAAAATATTTACATATTTCTTCAATTTATATTTTAATTCTGATAGAAAGCCCATTAGCGGCGAATTCGGAGTAATGAAATATCATCAGTTCATTTCTTTCGAAAGTTTTTGCAATGTATGCATGTATTAAACATGAACGATATGTTGTCATAGAAAAAGTATAGTATGCAACTCGCAACAAAATGGCCATTTTGCACTCGTATGAATTGCAGCACTTGCCTTCGGCTCGTGCTGCAAATTTCATACTCGTGCAAAATGGGCATCATTTTGTGCTCATTGCATAATATACTATTATTGTACTAATTTTACAGTAGTGTTCCATATGGTTTTGATAACACTCTCCTTGTAATCACTACCATCCATTTTCCGCATATTGAATGCCCCGTCTTCCAAAATGAATGCTAATCTTTCGTTGCTAATTTCTGCATCTAATTTGTAGTTGCGTTCCGCACAGAACGTCATAAATTGTCTCCATATATAAGATTTAAATTTTTTTGTGTTACTGGGTATATTTTCTTCAATATTTTGGTTTATTACTCCGTTTGAAGTAGCACCGAAGCGACTCATTTTGACATTTGCAGCTACAATTATTTTTGGTCAAACTGTCAAACTGTGCATTGCGATCCGTATCCATGGTTACGTCGTTGAAAACACGATGCTGATAGACCAATCAGAATTGAAAGACAGCTGGTGTTTTCGCGATAATACAAACTGTCTTTGGTTTTTGATTGGTCAGATTTTGTGAAAATTCCAAGGTGCGTGGAATAGTCACTTATACTTGTAAAATATTGGGACAAACTGGGGGACACCAGCCCACTTGATAAAGGGAGGTCGTTTCTTGTCATAATTCACTAAACTGCAATTACAGACCACACAGGGTGTTTTTGTGATTTGTGTCTCTGATCCGTTCTGTGACTGTTCTTTTGTCGCCTTTAAGGTTATGTCAATTCGTTGTGAAATATTTTGAGGTTGATCGATCGATGCAACCTATTTTTAACCTACGAAACCAAAAAGGAGAAGGTTCTCTAGTCGACGCGTATATTTAATTTTTTTTCAATCATTTTTTTCATGTATGATCACGCATAACTTTTCACTGAGACGTCCGATTCCGATAATTATTTTCTTCGAAGTTGGTCCCATTTGAATTTCAGAAATGAAATCCAGCCCTAAGGGTAGCAAAATGAAGGATATTGATCAGTCACCCTCTGACTTCTGGTCCGTTAACCGATTCTATCAGGCATTACTTTGTACTGGGATCTACGATTTGAATGATTCTTTTTTTATCAGATAGGGTATACCTCATAGTTGATCATATTCCAATTCGAAATGAAATGATCCACCCCTATGGGAAGAAAAATAGAGGATGATTGAATTTTCACTTGTGAACAGTGGCACACATATGTAGTTGACATTGACAGATCCTCCTACATCCGTCACAATAATAATAACATTCTATGAAAGGATGGAATAATTTATATTATATAACAATCAATAGTTGAAGTAGATAAACATATTTTTAACAGTCAATAGTTGAAGTAAGCTAGGTAAGTAAGTATTTTGGATTTCAGCCAACATACCACGCATATCTTTCCATAGAGTAGTCCGATTTCGATGTTTTTTTTTTTAATGGATAGGGTGTAGGTACTTCAAAGTCACAAATTGAAAAAAAATGCCACCCCTAAGGGTAGCAAAATGGAGGATATCGATCGTTCACCCTCTGAATTTTGGCCCATTAACGATCGTTCACCCTCTGAATTTTGGTCCATTAACCGTTTCTATCAGGCATAACTTTGTACTGGGTTATCCCATTTGGATGATTCTTTTTTAGCCACATAAAATTGAAAACTAATAACTTTTTAACTAAAAATTGAACCGACGAAATACGGAACTGAAAAGTAAAAAATAAAATAAACCTTCTTAGTCTCAATAACTAAGCTCCTAAACTAATGTAAGTAACTAATTTTGAGTCGACGCCAAACAAACAAGCAAAAGATTTAGGTAAGGCGTAAAATGATGGCATCGAGTTGTGCGGTGACATTCTGATAATTTTTTTGAGGTAATTTAATGATCTTCGTTGATTGTTCGTTTGGCGCCGACTCAAAATTAGTTACTTACATTAGTTTAGTAGCTTAGTTATCGAGACTAAAGAGGTTTATTTTATTTTTTATTTTTCAGTTCCGTATTTCGTCGGTTCAATTTTTTGTTAAAAAGTTATAGAACAAACTATTCCATCTACTTATGTCAGTGTTATATAGAATTTTCGAGAAGTGGTCCGAAATAATTCTAATTATGAACAATTGTAGTGCGTACCAATTTTGTATGGTTAATTTTATGTATTTCTGTCCCATGAACACAAATTCAAAGTAGGTACTTGTTCAAAATGTATGTGGATAGTGGAAAAGGTCTAACAAATTTCATTAATTATAGCTAAGATGTGTTTTGAACGTTTCTTATTGCTAAAAAAGGCGGAAAAGAGTCTTGTCTTGATCTTTGAACCTCCGAAAGTATTTGAGAACGACGCGTTTTGACTTCGAAGTCGTGGGGCAAAATACGTAGGTAACACCAAGCAGCAAGACTCAACTCTACGGATCCGTATCAACAATTAATTTGGACAATCCCGCTTTCCTTAAGAAGTTGAATTTTATATTATTTCCTCTGTTCAAGAACGTACATGTTTTGTACAGTTTTCAGCAATGTCACTATTCCACAAAAACTTTTTTAAATACCTCTTTTTCCAAAAATTGTTTTTTGTTGTCTTGTGTGGCACTTGTCATTCAATTTTGAGGGTAGCCAATTTTTTCTCCTTTATTCTGGAAACAGCTAATGATCAGAAAAACTTGATTTACATTTTTGACATAGAATTCATCATTGAGTAGCAAATCCAATCTCATGGTTTTCGCAATGAATTAAAAATAGAATGTATGATGGAGAAACGCTTCGGCTATTTTCGTATTTGCAAGATGAATAAAATAATCATGTTTTTGGGTAGAATTAAATATATTATGAGACTATATTGTCATAATCAGTCAAAAATTGATTCCGATATTCCTTCGATTGAAACAGTTACATGATTTATATATATATATATATATATATATATATATATATATATATATATATATATATATATATATATATATATATATATATATATATATATATATATATATATACTAGCTGACCCGACAGACGTTGTCCTGTCCAAATTTCTATGTTCCCTAAAATGTTTTTCCCGAAAACTCTCGTCCGCGTAGAATTTCTTTTTTTCTATGTTTTCCTTTATGTTGTTCCATCTAGACTATGCTTTTGACTCCTTCCGCTTCCTGTTGTCCCGTTATCCCGTTTTCCTGTTATCCCGTTTTTTCTTTATCCCGTTATCCCGTTTTCCCGTTATCCCCTTATCCTGTCATCCCCATTATCCCGTTTTTCGTTATCCCGTTATCCCGTTTTCCTGTTATCCCGTTTTTTCTTTATCCCGTTTCCTGTTCTCCCGTTATCTCCTTATCCTCTCCCGTTATCCCTTTTCCTGTTTTTTCGTTGTCCCGTTATTCCCGTTATCCTGTTATCCCATTTTTTCATTATCCCGTCATCCCGTTTTCCTATTATCCCCTTATCCTTTCATCCCATTTTCCCGTTTTTTTGTAATCCCGTTATTCCCGTTATCCGTTTTCCTGTTATCCCGTTTTTTATTTATCCCGTTATTCCGTTTTCCCGTTATTCCCTTATCGTGTCATCCTGTTATCCCGTTTCATCGTTATCCCGTTATTCCCGTTATCCCGTTGTCCTGTTATCCCGTTTTTTCTTTATCCCGTTATCCCGTTCTCAATTTATCGTACTACAATTATTATATTCGATTGCCATCTTGCAACCCTATTGCGGATCTGTGGATAAAATAAAATAATATAAAAATCGCGATGGAAAAATAGGGGTTGATCGTAGAAGGGTAAAAATTTGGGGTTGTATGTATTTTTGAATGCTGTATCATAAAAAAATAAAAATAAATTTTTTATGTGAAAAATAAAAAAATAAAATTAAGGGGTGGACCACCCTTAACATTTAGGGGGATGCAAAATAGATGTCCGATTCGCAGACCTAACCGATATGCACACAAAATTTCATGAGAATCGGTCGAGCCATTTCGGAGGAGTTTAATTACAAACACCGTTTCATGAGAATTTTATATATTAGAGATATATATATATATATATATTATATATATATATAAATATATATAATATATATATATATATATATATATATATTTATGGTTCTCACTGCATTCGAAGTTATCTCATTGAGAATCAGTATGTGTATTCCATTGTTTATCATTATTGTCCACATTTATTTTGGAATATAAGTTGATTGTTAATTATGAATATACAATAGATGGGAAAATCCTTTCAATAAGTGATGATATCGGAATAAATAAATATGTATGTGCTAGTAATTCCAACAAGGAAAATATTCTGTGAAATTTGACATACATGATGGATCCATAATTACAAAGGACGTTTGCTCATGATAAAAATCTTATGATGGAGCGGATAATGATTTTATGAAGTGCTGTAAATTACATACAATTACTTAATTTAGCTTTCAAACCACTGAAAGTACGGGAGATGCAATCTCTTTCGCCTTCTGAAAAACCTATATTCTAGTCTGAAGGAAGTTGGCGCTGCAGTGTTTTGCGACATATCTAAAGCTTTTGACTGCTACGTAAGCTTCATCTCTACGGCTTCAGAGGACGAAGCTTCAATTGGTTCGAATCCTATCTGAGTGAAAAAACCTCTCATCTTTTGGGCAAATTGAGAGGTGTTAACTATTTTGGCAGACAACACGACTATCTTATTGCAAAAACTCAAATTACCATCATATAGTGGAGAAAAAATTGTTTAAAATCATGTATTATTTCGGAATCCTGGAGGACTCCATGGATTCTCCTAAAACCATCTAAAATTACTTAGAAATGAATTGCAGAAAAAAGTTATGAACTTATATTTGTGCGCTGATTGTTTATTAACTGTTTAAACAATGAAAAACAATTTTGTTAGGCAAATTTGAAATACCTCAATGAATTTCGAGGTAATTTCACCCAAATTGATGCTATAGGGGTTTTTGAGGTCGCTGAACAAGAATATGACATTGAAAAAACGATGGCGTGGCCAGTCGTAAAGGTAGATTTCATGAATGATAATTTACAGCTATTTTTTATTTATGTGTACATCTCGGAGAAAAAAAAATCGGGTAAATGTTGTGGAGCTAATGAAGCTCTATCAAACGACTTTTAGTTTGCCGATATTGGGTATTGAAATGAAATTTGTAATTTTTTTTAATTATTCAATATTTTGAGCTCTGTATTTTTCGAAATAAAATTTCAAGTTTTTTTTAAATTGTACTTTTTCCTTCGTCATTTTGAGAGTAATCTGTTGAAATTTCAGATGTTTTTCTTGAAATCAAGAAATAAATTATATGATTTTAGACAGAATTCTGCTTTGACGTAATTTCATATACGTACTATTCCTATACATATTTTCCCACTTTCTAAAACATGATTTCTCGTTAGCTGCATTTTTCTTCTTTCAGGTAAATTTTTGTTGTCTTAATTTAATCAATTAGATCAAAAGTTATAACAAATTTAGTGTAAAGCGCTCGTGGCTGTGTGCTCCTCCAGCGCTGCACTTCAGAGTCGCCGCCTCACATTTTTTTCGTACGTTAGCAAACAAATTCTGCAGTTTACAGTTTTTATTATAAAGAAAAATGTTATTTACCTTTTTGATGAAAGTTTTTCCATTTTTGCGAGTTAGTTATTTTTTTTTTGCAATTTTTTATATGTTGTTCCCAACATCATCACGAATGTACAGTAAAAAGTTACCACCATCCCCCAACTTCTAAAATCTAATATTACTCCACTAGTATACGTAGAGCATCAGGTGAGCACTAAACTTACCGATCAACTGTTCTCTTATGTTCAATCTCTCTCTAACATTCAAATATGATATTTTCGATCCAATATAAAGTACATCAAAAGATAAACCTATATTTCTATTCTAAACAAGAATTTTAAGCAGGAACTCATTTATAAAAACGGATATTTCGTCAATTTACTAAAAAACGTGATATTTTCGTGTTTAATACAATTAACACACGCTGCGTATACCTTGTTTGATGTAATATGAATATATGTTGGTTAGGTAAGCTTATTTTTCCCCTATATAAACGTTATCAAAGTTTATTTAACAAAAAATTCACGGATTTTGGAGCAACATTTGTTTATTTTTTTGTTTTTGGCGAAATTTATTATTAATTAATTTTTTGTCATTTATTTATTGAAATAAAATTTTAAGATTTTTTTTATTTACACGCCTTCTTAAGTATCATTTTGCGAGTAAACTGTACAAATTTCAGATATTTATTTCAAAAATTTAAAGAATGGCAGATCCTTAATTTATTTTATAGAAAATTCTACTTCGACGTAACTTCATATATGTATTATTCCTTTTTTTTCACATTTAAAAAAAAGAATTCTTGTAAGCCACTTTTCCTTCTTTTATTCAAATTTTCGTTAGTTCAATTTGATCATTAGATCAAAAGTTATAACAAATTAAGTGAATCTTTCTTTCTTTCGAATGGCGGTATCAGTTTTTTGAAAAATGTATATATTTTTTAAGATATTCAATGAACATGTAATTCTGCAACTTATTTGTTAAATCATAAATCAAGCACACACTTTACGGTTTGTAACTTTTTATATGTTGTTCCTAACATCATCACTAATGTACAGTAGAAACGTACCGCAGTCCTCTAACTTTCTGAAGTTAAAATCTAATACTCTCCACTAATAGTAAAATGAATCGTTTATGTATAAATTGATTTGTATCTTCTCTGAACTACCTTTGCCTATTGTAATGAATTTTTTCAACTTGTGATTATAATGTATCTAGTAACTAGCAAGTCAAATATTTGTATTATTACTTTTATATTTATTTTTTATATTATATATATTTTGTATATAAAATTTCCCATGAGATAAATGAGTAAAAGTATTGGAAAATTCTAAATATAGTGGATCCTTTCTTCAAAGAGCCATAGGACCCTCTGTGACGGTTCGGAATTCACTAGCCAAAATCAAGATATCTTCATAGAATGAAAAGTCCTCGATTACTTCTAAAATTAATGTGTTTATTAAAAAGTGATAATTATCCTAATAGAAGCCATTAGCCTCATCGATCTTGGGAGTGGGCCTTGTTCTTCCGAACAACTGCTCAGTTTATATCGCTCTCCTTCACCGATTATCTCATGCGGGGTTTTACTTACTGAAAAATAAAAGAGAAGATGATGTTTTCTCCCCTCACCTTTGTTAATAGGGCTCACCTTTTCCGGAGAAGTCATTCTAAGATAGAGGGAAACAGCTTAGACTGTCGTAGACCAGGATTCATCGATTTCTCAAATTCATCAACAGATTTTATGATATCTAGAATGAACTCTCTGATTTTGTTCATATCAGAAGGTCGTTAGAGAGCTTATAGTACTAGGCAGTGAATGGCTTGGTAATAGTTTGTATCGGAAAGTTTAATGGAACAATGTCATCGGGGACATTTTCCAATCCCCTCAATTTTCAAGTCAATTCATTGTCTAGAGACATCAATCCACTCTCCTGCCTTTTCTCCTTCCTTCGTGGAAGTTTCCATGTTTCCAAAAAGACCATCTGAGAAGAAATCACTTTGGAAAAATCTTATTTTTGACAGACATATTTAAACATTGTATAAATTTCGAGGATTTCATCTCATTTTCACGCCAACTGTTCTGAGCGGGATTTTGTTCGTAGAACTATAATCTTTGTAAACGATCAATTCATACACCAGAGTTTTAAGGCATCTTAGGCCAAGTGTCGCCAAGTTGATCCCAAACTTTTACAGGTATGAGTAAAGGCACCAGGATTTTTAGACATCTTGAGTTTATTATTAGAATGAATGAAATTTTCGTGTTTAACGATTATGAAAAGAAACTTCAATGTATGATGGAACGAAAGGGATTTCCACAAAAAGCTGTGAATTGAAGGCGTAACCTATTTGCCATATTTGAAATATTAAATATTCATCATCAAAGGAAATGAAGCCTATGGATACCTTAATGACAATAAAATCACTTATGTTTGCACTTTCGTTACTATTTTCCATTGACGTACTTTCCATTATCTATTGCAGCTATATATTAAAATGCATTCAAGAATCAAAATTTCACAGTGAATAACATGAACTTTTTTTAAGTGTAATAGATTATTTGCCCATTAAATAATGACTGCATTTCGGCATTTCTGAGAAATTATTTAATTCATTACATTAGTAATTTTTGTTATACAATTAATCCTCCTTAATTTGAGTTTGTATGTGATATTCAGTAAGTAAAAACCGTAAGCAGATTCGCTGGCATTTCCATGATAGTCTTGTGAACAATTGAACAAAGTTCCTTCTTATTGCCGTCACGGCAAATAATATTAACGATAATAATAATAGGCATTGCCCATGATATTTACTTTCTAGGGTGAATGATGGGGCAGATTAGTATTATAATTATCATGACTATAATTGAAATTAATAATCCAGTCTGGCCGTATCCTCCGCAGTTCGGATACATTCTTGATATTTGCCCCTCATCAGTACAGGGTGGGTCAAGCTGACAATGATTAAAATATGCGAACCCGAATTCGTCAATTTTTTTCTTTTCGCCGAGAGTTCGTCAACAAAGTGGAAAACACCACCAGTTCTCGCCCTCTCGACCTCAACTATTGTACTCAAGTACTGTTGTTGCAATCGTTGAAGTGGAGTTGGTATTAGCTAGTAGTGTTTTCCACGCGCACCTATTCTCCTAGTTCTAACATTAATCCGTTTAATTCATCATACTCCTTTGTCTGGAAGGACAATCTATCCCTGAGTTATAAGCTCAAAATGCAACATTCAATCAGAACATACTTCATTTCTGACCCCAATGAATAATTTGATATTTTTTCCGCTATACGTGAAACAGCTACGAAGTTAGGTTCATATAAAAAGAAACCCTTCAAATCATCATCATCATCTTACTAACGAATCGTGGTTTGACTAAGACTGCGCTGTTTCTAAAAAAATATGAAGAAAGCACTAAGGCACTGTAAACATGAAAATTGTTCTTCTGCATCAAAAACAACCTATATCGCACTGAAAAGTGAGTGAAAAAGTATTATAAAGATGAAAAAAAAGTTTGAATCGGTAATTATTCCCAAGGAATTTTGGTTAACTGTTAAACACTTTCGTAATAACTTGACCCACAAAAATGTACCCGTGCAAGTTTGGGAATTTTTTTATGAAAACATATACCCACCTAGAATAACTTCCTTGGTATACTTTGGTGATGTTAGGCATCCACTTCTTGATTCACCTCTTTCTACTACTGAGGTTTATACCGCCCTCGATAGATGTAAAACCGACAAGTCCCTTGGTTCCGATGGTATAACATATTAGTTTTTTTTAAATTTGTCACATATTTGGGTAATATATTTAACTACATATTTAATAGTATCTTCGACTCAATGTGAATCCCTACAGCTTGTTTCAACATTTTACTCTCTTTGTTTCTTGAGGGTGGCCCCTCAAACACCCCAGATGATTACATTATTCTCAACAGATTATCTTGTTGGGCTGACATCCAATATATTGCCGGAATCCCAGTCAGGTTTTCGCCCATCTCGAGGATGTATTGATAATGTTCACACTTTGACTTCTGTCATTCACGTACACAGTTGTGACTGGCCATATACTGGGTGTTATTTATCAACACACCACACCTGCAACCAAATGTGATGGCTGCTGGGACGTTGGGGATCAATAAATACCCCACATCTGACCAACCAAATGTTGTGGCTGCTCGTTAGTTTTTCAATAGCTATGCCTAAACCATACTGAGCGTTATTAGTCTATCGACCAACAACTGGACAATATCCCAGAGCGGCTTGAGATATTATCTCACTCAGCATGTAATGAAGCGTGGGACTCAATTTGACAGTACAATTACCAATCTCAGATAGTTCCGAAACAATTATACACATAGGACTTGTAAAATATATATATATATATATATATATATATATATATATATATATTTTATTTTCTAAAATATAAAAACAACAATTGATACACTTGGTATAATTTACGAAGAAAATGTATAGTAAGTCAGAATGAATTTGAATATAAAATAAACTTGAATGGGCAACAAATATGGGATGCCAATTAAAATAACTGTTCTTCAGTTATTTTGATAATTGATTCTACTATGTAATCAATAATGGAATTTTTCCCCATTACACTATACATCTATACCTTGCCAATTAAACAGTTTCATTTTCTCACCCTCAACTGGAGAACCCACCACGTTTTTGAATGTTACTCAATTATTCTTTGTCATTACCGAGTTTTATTACGCGTTAACTGGTCGTAATATGATTAATTAGCTTCTTCAAAAAATATTAATTCCATTCATTCAGTTATTACTGAGACGATTTCTGAGAGTTACACTTCCACTATTTTTCTGCATACTTTTGATCCATTGGCTACTTTAGATAAAAATTACGAAGTCCACGTTTTTGCATCGAAGATTAAATTAATTTTTTAATTCCTTATAATCATGAAGACTAAAACTTGTTGAATACTATACTTGTTGAATACTGAATCTTTTTCCGAATGAATTATCCCCATTATAAATTTTATATATATATATAATATATATATATATATATATATATATATATATATATATATATACATATTTATATATATATATATGTATATATATATATATATGTATATATATTTATATATATATTTATATATATGAAAGAGAGTAATATATATATATATATATATATCTCGGTAATCAAACGAAGACGAAGGGGTCATAAATTTTATGTTATGTGTCTGAGAACACCCCGACTCGCCTTTAATTTGAAAAGCCGCCATGATATGTTACAGTAATAGGTCATTACGTTTTATAGTTTACGTAACCCCTAAAATTCCTTCTCGCAGTCACCGCACCTATTATTTATTCTTTACTTTGAGATCGTCGGCGCGCAGTTACGATCTATTTCAATGTGAAGGGAGGAATTTCTCATGAGTGACGGCGCCGCTCAAGATGATTTATTTGTCGAGACGTACTATACGATTAGTTATGAATGTCTGAAAATATGGTTGTCGATTCGTTTGATGGGCCGGTGCAAGTGATATTAGAGGTGTAAATTTTTCGAGTTGTTTTATTCTTTCAACTCCTACCGCTGTCTTATTTGATGTCGAACGAAAATAAAACGTGGACTTTTCATAGCTGCATTCTCCAGTTAATGGTATTACACATGGATACATTGGAATGCTTGATATATTGTGTTCATCACAACACATTAGGCATAGAACGCGTAAACTATTTGCTATTTTTGTTGATTTCAAAAGAGCCTTTGATTCTATTAACTACAACATACTGTGGATGAAATTATTTAATTCAGGAATATCCTCAAAACTTATTCGCCTAATAAAAACTTTATATTTACAAACAACTGTGCATATAAAAGGCTCCGATAGCTTGACGAAACTATACGAGCTTACTAGTGGTGTTTTACAGGGTAATCCTTTGAGTCTCCTATTATTCGCATCATTTATAGCGGACATTGATTCCTTTTTTTATGACAGTGGAGCCCAGGGTGTGAATATCGATAACAGAAACGATGTGTTAACATTAATGTATGCTGATGATCTTGTTATCCTGGCACATTCTGAGATCGACGTTGCGAGAAAATTAAAAATCTTTGAAAAATACGCTCCATCAAATGAGCTGACTGTTAATCTGAAAAAAAAACAAAACAAGATAATGCAATTTTCACTTGGTGGGTTTCATGAATCCAATTTCAAATCTGATTTCGCCAATCAACCTGTGGAAATCACTAACAAATATAATTATTTTGGGCGTAACATTCACCTCCTCTGGTCTCTTTTATGAAATGTCATATTTGATAACCACTAAAGTTCAACAAAATATTGGTTATTTTACCTATTATGTCCTTGGCTGAAATTGATACCTGGCCACCCAGGATAAAACTGTTTGATTATTTGTGTTTGAGCGTCATGTATAACTTGGGGACTCAGATATCTAGAAGTGCTTGAAAGGATTCAAATTTCCTTCAATAAAAGAATTCTACTAGTCCCTATCAATACACCCGATTCCATCGTTCGCTTAGAAGCTGGAAGAGTTGAACTCGCTTATAATATTTTCAAAATTATCCTCAATTTGTTATATAACAAGAAATTCTCGATACCCTAGGCTTTGTTTCGAACAACAAATGCATGTGATGAATAATGCAGATTCCAAATATAACTGGCCATTGGAATTGAAACAATTTTTCTCCGAGGCTAACTTTAAGCCATTATGGAGTAGCCCCAATTAGAATGACCTGTCGAAAAATAGAAAATCCTTACTTGCTAATTACCATCAACATTTGCATGATTCAGATCTTGCAATAACCTCTCGTTACCCATTTATGTACATTTATAATATATTCAACACTTCCATGGATCCAAGCACATATCTGCTGCTAAAACTACCTATCCAGGTCACCCGCACTCTCGATCAATTACGTATGGCCAATCAATTCAAAATCAAATTCACTCTTAGGCCCGGTACTTTCACGTGCAAATAGCCAAATTTATTCTGCAGAATGAATTTTACTCACAGGATAAGTTAAAATGATATCTTTTCACTTTCAGATAGTGTTATTCCTCAGATAAATTACCCTTATCCGCCGGATAATTTATTCGTCGTTCATATTTATGAATAGGGATTTATTTGACAGATAAAGCACACCTAACCTAAGAAAGTAGCATGTCAGTATAATATTTTTGGTTAAATTTTTATTAACTTTTCAAGTTTGTTGGTTTGTTGTGCTTTCTACGGAAGATTTCTGAAGTATATTTTTGTCAAATATATACAAATTGTAATATATAAATGCTCTATTGGACTGGATTTTAGAATGGATATATTTGAGGATTCAGGGTTACTGAATGATCCTGATTCTGAGCTGATTGAAGATATAATTCCTGATGGAGGGTATGATTTGAGGCCAAGAACCGATCACTTCACCAACTGGAATGATAATGAATTTTACAGTACTAATATTTGAGTATAGTATTAGTATACACATTATTATTATTTTAATTTTAGGAATTTTAATCGTGATGTTACTACAATGGATAAAGTACTACTTACATTGGAGATTTTTACTTATCCATGGGAGACTTTGTAGGAGTTCAAAAAACTTCTGCAAGTCGTATAATTAGGCAAGGAATTATTAAAGGAGAAAATGCAGAAGTATATCCTACTAAAAAAGCCTTCCTTTCTTAGAATTGTCAGGTCATTTGCAATGAACAATTGAGAATTATTGATTTGGTAAGTCGTTGGCCTGGTTCTACAAATAATAGCATATCTTGAAAATTCCGCTGTGAAAATGAGACTACAAAACCAGGAAATGGAAAATTGTGTTTTAGTTGCTGATCGAGACTATGCGGTAAAACCTTATATCCTTACCCCATTAGATGCCCAGACCTTGTACAATGAAGCGGAAATTAGAACCAACGAGAAATGCTTTAGAACGTCTGTTCGGAACATGGAAAGAAGATTTTTGATATTATCACTAGGAAAAAGATGTAAATTGGAATTATCTCGAACGATCATTGCAGCTTGCGCCGTGTTACATAATAGGTATAGCAATTAAACAAAATGAAGAAATTTTTTAAATAGATGATAATTTTGAGGACTTCCAAGGAAATAATATTCATGAAGAGAAAGATGATGTACGGGTGTTAAGGTTTCCCCTTATTCCTGACCCATCTTTTGTTAAAAACTATTATTTTTTTTTTTTTTATTCTTTATATATAAGTATTTTCATATGGTCGAAGCAATTCCCCTTAATTTTCAAATATATATATCATTTCGCGTTCATGAAAGCATACTTCCACTTTACGCATGCGCGAAAAAATCAAGCAAGAATTCAGTTTTCTTTCGACTCCGCTTTGAAACACTCCGCTTTCAAGATATACGTCTCGCCAGTTTAGTTAAAAACGGAAAACATTTTGGTTCTTCAAGTTTCCGTCTCACCGCTATAGTGTTAAAAGGAAGACATTGTCACGTGTGTGATAACCCACTTTTCGTAGTTTAAACACAAGATTCCTGAAGGAAGGAGGAAGATCCATCCATCTAGGCACCAGAGGTAGGTGGAAGTTCTTTCTCGATTTTAAATCGTTCAATAATCCATTTGAACCAGCAAATTTCATATTTTTCATATTTTTCATTTTACCGCCACATTTTGGTCCTTCTGAGCCAAGAATCCTGGATTATTGGTTTTTTCATTTATTCATTTAAATACGAAGAATTGCTTCGACCATTTTTTCAAAATATAAATTCAAGGTCACCGGTATTCAGCTGGTGAAACAATTGTAGGTAGGAATTTGTATCCTTTTTTTGCGATAAAAAGTTGCCAGGTCCGTTCTTGGGTACAGTGGTTTTTGTGTATTTATTTCAATTTATCAGTTATTTGATTAGTTTCACAAAATGGCTGATAAGATCAAAAAATTGAAAGCTCTTCGAAATACTGAAATAAAGAGAATGTCAGAACTGAAAGAGGTAGCTGAAATAGCCGTTATAAATAGTAAAGCTCATTCTGAGTTTCGGCAACGATTCAAAGTTTTAAAGGAAATTGAATCGAATTTCAATGATCATCAGTCTAACATTATCAGTAACTTAAGTTCGTTGAAAGATCTAACCACAGATATGTTGGATACTGAAGAATCTGTCCGCACCGCATTTGATAAGGATTTATTTTCAGTTCAAGCAATTCATGCTGATTTATTTGAAGAGGTTCCACAAACTCAGGTTGGACAAATTATTGCTCCCTCCGCACCCAGAGTAAAACTTCCTGAAATGAAGTTGCCAACTTTCAATGGGGACATAAAGGCGTTCACTCCATTCATTGATCTTTATAACGTTCTTGTGCACAATAATGTGTCTCTTTCTAGCATTGAAAAGTTTGCCCACTTGCATTCTGTATTGGAGGGGCCGCCAAAAACGTTGATTTCGTGCACACCGCTTATTTCAAGCAATTATTTAGTAGCTTATAATGCAATCACAAAAAGATATTCAAACCCGCGTCTTTTAGCAAATGCTCACTGGAGCGAAATTGAGTGTAGTCCGCGCATGTCAATTGAAAACCCGCCTTTGCTTAGGAAAATTATTGATACATTTTCGGAAAACGTTGCCGCTCTCCGCAATTTATCCTATCCTGTAGATCAATGGGATTTCATCCTTTGTCATATGCTTTTGAAAAGACTCGACTCCACTACGGTGGCCCGCTATGAATTAGAACTCAGTTCAAAATCGATTACCAATCCTAATTTCACTGACATGATAGATTATTTAACAAATCAGTGTAATGCGTCTCGAATCACTTTCATTGAATTCTATCCGTATGAAACCCAAAACTCATAATACTTGTAATATATCTAACATGAACCGCACGAATCCTAATCTTTCTAGTTTTCGAAATACCACTTTGTTTGCCGCAAATCCGCAGGCATATACGAGTAAAAGGCTATGTCCACTCTGTAAATCTGAACATGCTTTATATAAATGTCCTTCATTCCTGGGAAAATCTCCTAGAGAAAGATATAATATTGTTAAACAAAACCATTGGTGCACAAATTGCTTAAGTCATACTCATTCCAAGTCAAAATGTTCTTCATCTCGTACTTGCAATTATTGCCAATCTACTTATCACCACTCAACTTTTACATTTTGACAGACCGCAAAATATTTCAGCTTCATCATCAAATTCTAATAATGATGGTTCTTCCGATTCAGTCCTTCGAATTGAAGAAACTCCGCAAACTTATATTCCTGAAACCGGCCCTGCAGCACTTAGTGCGAATCTTTCACAGCAACACAATGTCTTATTGGCTACCGTTAAATTGAGAATTTTAGATTGTCGTGGTAATTTCCAGGTGGTAAGAGCATTAGTGGATAGTGGATCGCAAGCAAATTTTATTTCCAAACGATTCCTGCATCGTTTAGGTTTGAAACCGTTCAAATCAGCTGTTGCTGTACAAGGGCTCGGAAATATGACCGCTCAGGCATCGCTTGGCAAGGTTATTAGGTTTGAAACCGTTAATCGTAGCCGACCGAGCGACGCATCCGATTTTAACTTTTGAAGCAATAATTTTGATCACATTTGTTCAGATATGCCTACTTTAAGTTTGATACATTTACTTGGAGTCACATAAAAAACATTACTTTGGCTGACCCACAGTTCTCGAAACCCGCACCGATTGATCTACTTTTAGGCGCTGAAATATTTCAGAAAATTCTTTTGGACGGCCGTAGTGTTGGTAATGAAAATTTACCCAGTGCGTTTAATACCACTTTTGGTTGGATTTTATTTGGAAAAGTTGCAGCTACACATCAAAAAGTAATCAATTCATTTTTGAACATTGTAGAAATATCTCAACTAGAGAATACGCTGAAGCGATTTTGGGAAATCGAAGAGATACCTTGTGAAGAAACGATTTCTGTCGAGGATAAAAAATGTGAACAATTATTTTTGGACACTACAACTCGCACGGAGACCGGACGATACATGGTGTCCCTCCCATTCAAAGAATCCGCAGTCGTGAATTTTGAGAATTCTAGAGATATAGCTCTTCGACGTTTTACAGCCTCGAAAGGAGATTGGCCCGCAATCGAAATTTATATAATGAATATTCCAAAATTTTTAAGGAATACATAGAGTGCAATTACATGGAAACGATTCCGGAATCGAATTATCTAAAGTTCCTTCTTATTATATACCACATACTTGTGTTTTCAAACCAGACAGTACCACAACAAAAATTCGAATAGTTTTCGATGCAAGCGCAAAATGTTCTAATAATATTTCACTGAATGACGTGTTGATGACAGGACCTAAATTACAAAAGGATATTTTGGCAATACTTTTGAATTTTCGACTACATCTCATTGCATTTACCGCAGATATTAGCCGTATGTATCTTCAAATTTTGCTCCGAACCGCTGATAGAGATTTTCAAAGAATTTTTTGGAGATTTTCTCCAAATGAACCGCTGCTTGAATATCGTTTACGTACGGTGTCTTTTGGGGTAGCCAGTAGTCCTTGGCTTTCCTCCGCACGTTGGCAAAATTGGCTGACGATGAAAAACAAACTATCCACTAGCGTCGCAACTTTTGCTGTCCCATAATATTTATGTAGATGACGTCATTGGTGGATGTGATTCTTTGGACGAATCACTTGCAGTACAAAGTCAATTGATTTCATTATGTAAAAGTGGTGGTTTTCATCTCAAGAAGTGGTCGAGTAATAATGTTGAGTTTTTAGAAAATTTACCTAAAGATTATTTGTATGATCAATCATATTCGATGGATAAAGAAAATGAGTCAACCATTAAAGTCTTGGGGTTAAAATGGACTCCTTCTTCAGATGTTTTCTTTTTCTGTTAATTTATTAGAGGAACCGCTTACCAAACGTAATATATTATCCGAACTTAGTGAATATTCGACCCTCTTGGGTTTCTATCACCAATCACATTGTTTGCAAAACTGATAATGAAAGAATTATGGTTACAGGGTGTTGGTTGGGATGAGCTCCCTCCCAACCAAATTATAAAAAAATGGACATTATATAAAAGTCAACTACCAGAAATATCGAAGATTGGAATTCCCCGTCTCATTCCATTCCAAGATTTCACCCGTTGTGAATTACATGCCTTTTGTGATGGCTCACAGAACGCATATGCGTCTTGTCTGTACGTCAGAGTAATAAAAAATAACCGCATTTTGTATCTCTTTGAGTGCAAAATCTAAAGTTACTCCTACCAAATTATTATCTATTCCTAGGATAGAGTTATCTGCTGCCCTTTTGTTGTCAAGGTTAGTCTCTTACGTTTTGGAGATTTATTCCGAAAGAGTCAGATTCGATCAAATATATACTTGGACGGATTCGTCAATTGTTTTACATTGGGTAAAGTCAGATCCAAACAAGTTTAAAACTTTTATTGCTAATCGTATATCTATGATACAAAATAAAGTTTCTCCTGAGTGGTGGCGTCATGTATCTTCCAAAGATAATCCCGCTGATTGTTCCTCCTGCGGCCTCCTTCCCGGAGAATTAGTTAATCATCCGCTATGGTGGGGAGGCCCATTTTGGTTACAGAAACCCGAAACCGATGGCCCATCCCAAAATTCAAATTAGAATCTCACAGCTTCGATTGTCCAGAGCGCAGAACGGTGCTTGTAGCATTCACTGATGTAGATTCATTGCAGAATATTCTACAAAATTTTTCTCTCTAGAGAAAATCCAGAGAATCATAGCATACATCAGAAGATTTTATTTTAATTTGAGACATCCGCTGAATAAACTAATTGGTTCTTGTTTCAGTGATACTGAGTTACACGAGGCTTTACTTGTTCTTGTTAAATTCACTCAGTATTCTGTATTCGAAGATGAAATTTCTAGATTAAAAATAATAAACCGCTTCCTAAGATTTGAGAAAACTCAGTATTTTTATAGACCACAAAGGTTTATTGCGAGTGGGTGGAAGGTTACACAACTCGCTTTTAGAATATGATAAAAACACCTCTTCTTCTACCACGTTCGAATAGACTCACTGATTTAATAATAGAATATACTCATAAACTTCACCTGCATCCGGACTGCAGACGTTGCATTTTCTTTATTACAAAATTTATTGGATATTATCCCGCGTCGCACCATCCGAAAAGTGTTGGACAAATGCTTCCGATGTTGGCGCCTCAATCCGCGAAGCCTACAACCCCCTATGGGCAATCTCCCCGCAAACCGAGTTTCACAGGTAAAAGCTTTTCAGTAGTTGCTGTTGAGTTTTGTGGCCCATTTTTCATTATGTTGGTCAAAATCCGCGGTGCAAAGACGGTTAAATCTTATGTCTGCGTTTTTATTTGTTTTGCAACTAAAGCCATACATTTGGAACTTATTTCAGACATGACAACCGAGGCATTTCTGGCTGGCTTACGCAGGTTCATGGCAAGGCGAGGCCGCTGCTCATACATTTTTAGTGATTGTGGTAAAAATTTTGTTGGTGCAAATAAATATATTAATGAAATTATGAAAAATGCCGCAGATAATGAAAAGTTAGTTTGGTCATTTCACCCCCCGACAGGCAGCCATTTTTCCGGCTTAGTTGAAGCAGGTGTTAAATCATTCAAAACACACTTTGCTAGAGTTATCGGTTCGCAAATTCTCACGTACGAAGAATTGTATACAGTTATAACTCAAATTGAGGCTATATTGAATTCTAGACCGCTTTGCCCGCTGAGTTCTGATCCAAGTGATTTGTCGGTTCTGACTCCGGGGCATTTTTTAACGTTAGAACCTTTAACTTGTCTTCCAGATCCTGATTTCAGTCATCTAAAACTGAACTCTTTGGGACGATGGGAGTTATTACAAAGGATGATATTCTTTTTCTGGTCCAGGTGGCATTTAGAATATTTAACTAATTTGCAGCAGAAACACAAATGGAATGATCCTGATCATCCCTTGAAAGTTGACGATCTCGTCATTATAAAGCAAGATAATTTATCGCCTTTACAGTGGCGTATGGCCAGAGTTGTGGAACTTCACCCTGGATTAGACAAAGTAGCTCGCGTTGCTACAGTGAAACCAGTAGTGGTACCTATAAGAGACCAATTAATAAATTGTGTCTCCTTCCACAGAATTAGTTTTGTTGAAAGCCTTCAACAAAACGTGGGGAGAATGTTAAGGTTTCCCCTTATTCCTGACCCATCTTTTGTTGAAAACTATTATTTTTATTTTTTTTTATTCTTTATATATAAGTATTTTCATATGGTCGAAGCAATTCCCCTTAATTTTCAAATATATATATCATTTCGCGTTCATGAAAGCATACTTCCACTTTACGCATGCGCGAAGAAAATCAAGCAAGAATTCAGTTTTCTTTCGACTCCGCTTTGAAACACTCCGCTTTCAAGATATACGTCTCGCCAGTTTAGTTAAAAACGGAAAACATTTTGGTTCTTCAAGTTTCCGTCTCACCGCTATAGTGTTAAAAGGAAGACATTGTCACGTGTGTGATAACCCACTTTTCGTAGTTTAAACACAAGATTCCTGAAGGAAGGAGGAAGATCCATCCATCTAGGCACCAGAGGTAGGTGGAAGTTCTTTCTCGATTTTAAATCGTTCAATAATCCATTTGAACCAGCAAATTTCATATTTTTCATATTTTTCATTTTTACCGCCACAAGGGCCTTAAATTTTAAAATTTTAAAAAAAAAATTTTTTAATTTTTTTTTTTACCATTAACATAGGTACCAACTTTAATATTAATTTGTAGGTCTAGAAGCTTTATTCTCCTGTTTTATATGGTATATGTGCTGCCTGACTAATTCTTCCCTCAGCTCCAGCAGATTCTCAATTTTTTTGTTTCTATCTTCAGACTTTTTTCTCCTTGAAGTTAGCAGTGGTTGTTTTTCAGATTCCAGGGCCGCATGCAACCAATCTTAGATACCATGCCCCACTGGCATTTTTTTTTTGGCTCTTTATACTGAATAATGGAAAATTACCAAACTGGTTTGTTCCACTACTGTTGTATATTTTTCAAAAGGTATTTTTCTTTTAGGGTCAAACGAATTAACAAACGGACCCCTTCAGCAGTGAAATTAGCGGCTCGAACCCGTTCCTTCATTTCCATCGACATCGAAATGGTAACACAACACCCCAAAACGCTTAATATTTATAAAAATGAATTATTAAGTATTATAAAACATAAAATCGCCATCACAATGTCAAAACAAGTTTTATTTGACGTTTGTCATAAAAGAAAAATTATTGTCTATTTCTGTCTAATATATATGATTTCATTGATTTCTGAGATGCCTATATTCACGTATGGGAGTGTCTAATGCTACAATCATTGAATTGTTATCTGTCGGATAACTTTACCTGAAGGTACCTAAATAATTTATTCTCCAGATTGCAAATGCTTGTTAAATTATCTGACAAATTGTTATTTACCAGATAGTGGAAATTTATATGAAAGTGAAAGAACCGGGCCTTAATGGAATCTCCTATTCTATTGATCCTGAACTTACTTGCCAGTTTGTAATAAAAACGAGAGAGAAACTCTTTATTATATTATTTTTGGCTGTCCTATCTATACAGTGATGAAACAAAATACTTCTTGACCACTGAGTTTGGAAACATTGATTTTCGCCTTAGAAAATTAAACAGTACTGATGCCAAGAAAATATCAGAGTACATTTGGAATATTCTTAGATTACGATCATTCATTTTAAACGAGTAGGTAACTGCAATATGTTTTTTTTTCTTTTTTTCCTAATTACTTGAACTGTATCTAATTGGCAACACTCACATTATTTTTTCCCTTATCCTTTTTTCTGTTACCCCCATACACTTGTTATTGTAAACTTGTTTTCAGAAGCAATGAACTATCATTATTAGTAGTATTTTCCACTTTGTTTACGAAATCCTGGCGAAAACTGAGGAAGGGATAAATTTTTATCGTCTCATTCGGATTCGCTTACATTATTCATGGTCTGTTTGACCTACCCTGTATGATTAGGGAAATACCCCGAAACCAGTCTACAGGTGGTCAGCCTGAATGAGATAGTTGAGATTTAATAATTTCGCAACAAACAGTTTCAAAGTAACATTGTAGTATAGTTATTCTAATCCCAATATGCACTGGCCGGCAAATGGAAAATGTATATACTACCAGTGTTTTTACTTTCAAAGCGTTCCTGGGAGAATTCCTTCTCAAAACTTTTTATGTCGGTCCAATTGGGATTAAAAATACTATACTTTGCACGATTATCCCATCAGATGTAATCCAATGTTCGTCGAGGCATTTGCCAGGAGGGCAGTTGTTTTCTAATGTATAGTCGACTCAACGTACACCTATTGTTATGGGTAGTACAAGAAAGCAGTCTTCAGGAATATTTTTACTGATCTATAATTTATATATTATCAAAATGCCCACATCTAATTGAACGTTTTTTTTCCAGTACCAGAAAAAAACTTGGAGCTCCGACAAGAATACATTGGAAACAAGATGTTCCAAGTGATGTGCTACGCCGAAGGAGTGTTTCCCAAACCTAGCATGACTCTGCACATTGGACAGAGGTAACTGTCAAAATGATATTTGCGTATTATTGTTCTGTCAATGAGTAAAATATCCTTTTTATATGTTTATACAGTACGGCTGTTAATAGTCTCCCCCGCCCCCTGTTTACTTTTGAACGGTTCGACGTAGAACAATGAAAAAAAAAACGTATCGAATGATATCACCGATACTACTTTTTGAAATGAAAGTCATTGTGACTGCCCGATAGATGGGCAGGGGGAACATCAACTTGAAAATTTCAAATAGCATGGGGGGTCAAGTGGCACATCGTTGAAAAGATAATTCAAATTTCTTTTCAACTATCCTAATTTTTTTTATTTCGTTCAAACGTTTTTTCACAATATGCATTTGAAGTGTCAAATATAAGTGTGGATCTGAATGGTACCGATACCTCAATAACTTTTGAACAGTTCGATGTGAAACAATGATACAGGAAATTTATTGAATGATATTACCGGTACAATTACTCGACAGAGGGCGCTGGGGGCATATCAACTTGAAAACTTCGAAAGGCATAGACGTCGATTTGCACATCGTCGAAAAGGTAATACCAATTTTTTTTTTCAACTATGGTTGTTCTAAATCACAATTGCGAGTGAGGCTTTATATAGTCTCCCCCCTTCACCTCTCACTGTCAACTTTTGAACGCTTCGACATAGAACAACGAAAATTTATTAATACATCCTACTCTTCAAATTCTGAATTATTATAGTCGAAATACCTTAACTTAGAAGTATGTGAAAGAAGGTTGTGGGCTACTGTGATGAATTTAAAACTCAAAAAATATTTGAAAGTCGCATATTTCTGTCATAATACCATTAAAAAATTTATTAATACATCCCACTCTTAAAATGTTCAATTTCTGCGTACCTAGAAACTGGTGATAAAAGCTTGTGGGACACTGTAATCAATTTAAACTCGAAAAAACTGTTACTGTCACATTTTTGTGTAATACTGCCTTTAAAAAATTTATTAATACATCCCACTCTCCAAACTTTCCATTTTTGTAATCAAAATAGTCCATGCCCACCTAGAAACTCGTGGGATACAGTAATAAATTTAAAACTCAATAAAAAAACGTTTGTGTCACATTTTTCAATAATATGCCTTTCAAAAATTTATTAAAACATCCCACTCTTGAAATTTTCAGTGTCCATAAAAGTGAGTTCTTGATGTGAGTATTATTAAAAACCTCCTGTTCATTATTCTAATTCTGAAAGTCCCAATCCTTTAACCAAAACAAAATTTATGCATACTATACTAGAATAAATTTCCTATAATATTAGTTTCTGGAGTTCCAGTGAAATTTTGTGATTAGATAGAAATGTTGTTTCCGTGGATCATATTTCATTTCCATAAATATAAACAGTCCTAGGAGCCCTTCAGATCGATTGCCCCACACTGGAAAATTTTCAGTGGATGTAACGCTCCGAAAGAGCATGAATCATATTATATTCAGTAGTAGGTATGAGAGACATCAAACCCGTTATTGATTCCACAAGTAAAAACCCGATTTTTTTCAACGACGGACTGTCAACATCTTTGAGGGTTGTGTTTTAAAAAATGGTAACAATATTTGTACTAGCCCGTGGTAAATTCCGCCACCGAGTCTACGTCTTGACACATATATGTAACAGGAATTTTGAGATGTTTGGGGGTGTCTAACCCTTTGGGAACCATCATTATGCAATTTCCATAACGTCAATTGTTTGTAATAGTTTTGTGAAAAATTCTGTAAATTATTAAGAAGTTTTATGGACAATTCTGTTATTGTGCAAGTTTCGATGTATATTTAATTGGGATTATTCAATATTTAGGGATATTTAACCCCATGGGGATCAACATTTTGGAATTTTCTACACGTCAATGTTACAGATCATTGAATGTATAAAAAATTCTAAACCCGTCCAATCACTGTACCGGGTGATTCTCTCAGGTGGCTCACTCTATCTAACTTTTTTATTATTGAAGATAGAAAAACGAAATTGGGGGATTGTGTATTATAGTTCAATTTACATTTTTTGACATATTTACTTGCTTTGCCGTATTTTTGAATGGGACATCCTATATATTTTCACTTATTTCGATCGAGAATGAAATTCTAAATCCAACAACACCTCACTTGTCAATATTTGACAAGCAAAAGTCATTTTTATTCCAATTTTTATTTTTCGATCCAGAATGCCATGGATCAAGTAACATGGAAAAAATACGACTTTGAGGCTTCTGACTTCACAGTGGTTTTAAGAATTATTTAAAAGTCGCAAATATGAATTATTCCAGTTGACTTGATTTTTTCAATTGGAAAGGGGTGGCTTGTCGGCTTTTTGTGAAAGATCATTTCCTTATGAATAATTTGATACCACACGCTTTCACTTCATTCACTATAATAACAAATAATAAGTATTCGGATAACTAAGTCTTGTTATTCTAGTTATCCGTGACAAACAATTGAAGCTGTTGCTGGGACTACCTAAACAAATAGACTAATGAATATGCTGTCACTTTTAAAAATGTATTTGTTGCGTAGTTTATAATTTGATATGGAAAATTATACTAGAAACGAGAAAATTGACATGCTACTAATTTACGGAAAAGCAAAAAAGAATGCAACTGATGCAGCTCGAATTTTTGCTCAGAGATTTCCTAATCGTCGCCATCCCACTCGGCATTATTTTCCAAAACTGGAAAGGAAAATGCGAAATGAACCAGAAGAAAATGCCAATACCTTCATCGTCAGTGAAGAAAAAGAAGTAAACGTGTTGGCCTAGGTTGAAGTGAATTGTACGGCGTCAATTCGCCAAATTGTTTCTGGGTGTGATATAAGTTATCCGTTCGTTTGAAGAATTCTTCACAAATATAATTATCGATCATTCAATTACCAACTACACCAACAATAATTTTCGACAACTTACTGCGAAAAGATATCTACAGTTCCTTAAAAATCAAATTGATGATTTCATTGAACATTTGCCACTGGCTAACCAAGTTTATATCTATTTTCAACAAGATGGAGCGCCACCTCACAATTCTCAAGTTGTTAGAGAACATCTGAATTACACCTTCCCAGAAGAGTGGATTGGCACTTAGGGACCTATTCAGTGGCCTGCGAAGTACATTCTTAAGTTGTCATATTTTTTCATAATGTATTATTTCTTTTTCATATTCTAGATCACCAGATCTAACTACGCTAGATTTTTTTCGCTAGAAACAATTAAAAATCAGGTGTATCAGCTACACGTGAAGAACTGGAGTATAAAGTAAGGCTGACATTCCAGAACATCACTGCGGAACAGCTAATCAATGTGGTGCGCGGAACAATTGAAAAAGTTTAACTTTGCCGTGATCAATGAGGAGGTCATTTTGAAAATTCAGAATCTTAATGGACTAATTTGAGACTTTCAAATAATTCTTGAAATGACTGTGGAGTTATAAGCCTCAAAGTCGTATTTATCCCATGTTACTTGATCAAGAATGAAGCGATTTACACGATGCATGGCATGCTAGATCGAAAAATAAAAATTGGAATACAAATAACTTTATTTGTCAAATATCGAGAAGTGAGGAGTTGTTGAATTTAGAATGTCATTCTCGATCAAAATAAATAAAAATATATAGGATGTCCTATTTAAAAATCAAAAGTTGGGGTCATTTCCGGTCAAACCGGAAGTACGGCAAAGCAAGTAAATATGTCATAAAATTTAAATTGAACCATAATACAAAGCCCCCCAAATTTCGTTTTTCTATCTTTAATAATGAAAAAGTTACAGGGGTGTGCCACCTTGGAGAATCACCCGGTATACTGCATATTTTCAAAAATACAGAGTGTGTGGTGCAGCTCGAATCGAAAGCTAGCCCACGCGCTTCACCTGGAAAATGGGAATAGTACAAATTTTTTTGTTTGGGACGCAAATTTGTAATAAATGTGTACAAAATTCTGAACTAGTTTTTTTGAAGTGTGCCATAAATGCTGGTGTAGCTTTGGGAACATGCTATTTCGTTAGGTAAAACGAAATCAAGCCTCTTGGAAATTCATAGCATTATTTTTTGGCAATAAACAGACATCTTTCCGAAAATTACAGCCTTACAGTTGTCTGGGACATTTAGTAAGTCACCCGACGTAGTTCAAGTGAGTTTTTCAGCACCATAGATTGTTGCAACACAGAGAATTATTCCACAACTTTTAAAACAAAAAGTTCATCCTCGTCTCTGCTCGGTACAAGTAGAACCGCCTCAGCTGTGACAGTCAATACCGCTATAAACATATTACATCAACATAACCTGTCTTTGAAGTATTAGTTACCCACGGAAATTTTTTCAATAGGTGTTACAAGACGACAAATACCAAATGGTATTACTATTTTAAGATCGCCAAATTGCGAAACAGTGCAAAATAACTTACTTATACACCAGAAAACGTTATAATAAAATTTGCCGCTCAAAAGTGACATGTTGGTAATACTAAAGCACTGAATGAGGTACACGAAAATTTGACTTTTAAAGGTAAAAGAGCCGCCCTTAACTTTACTGTGTAGGTGCTGTGACCTCCATATCAAAATAAATGTATAGCATAATAAACCAAAATAACTATGGATTGATTACCGATATAATTTTTATTTGTCACATGAGTGATCGTTAAACGATTCCACTCCACCCCGGAACATAATTTCATTAATACCAACCTCATAAAACCCGAACGCCCTTGTGTGCTCTCATTTACTGAAATTAATAGTTATTCCATCGAGGAATAAAAGTGTGGGGAGCGGAAACGGTAATGATAGACATGAAGCCAGCCCTAAATAAACATTTCGAAATTGCGTGAGTAACTATAGTGTATCCGGTCAGTACAAAAAGTAAAAACAAATGGTATCACTCTAGCATCTGTCCGTCCAGCTGTGCGATTGACTATCACAGTGTTCTTAAATCCGAACTGTTTGAACCATATAGTTGAAATTAGGAATGGTTACAGATAATGGTAGTTTTATCTGTATCTATAATTTAGGTCAATTTGTGTTATCGAAGAAGAATATTGGAATTAAGTACATTAGATAATATATTTCCATTTGATAATAATAACAGTAATAATTATAAACTACAGGATAGTGATTACATCTAGGTTGTAACAATTCAGTAATCCTACAGAACGAATGCAGTTAACTCTAGTTGAGAGATATGGAGCTGAAGAAGTACCAAATGTGGTAATATTCAGTTGAAATATTTAAAAAATTTAGAGGGGTCTGCAGCAAAAACATGTTTGTAGATTCTGAAACTGGATCTACACATTGAGTGTCGTGTAATGCTAGGCCAGAAGTAAGCATTAAAAACTACGCCACATTGAGTTGTGACAATAAATACCTTGAAATTGGCAAGATGAGCTTCAAGAGGCAGTACTGTTAGCTGTGATATGATAGCAGTTGTAGTTGTTTTCTCCCATTCGGGATTGATATGTTGAAATCGGTAATACCTCTGTATTCTTGGAATTCCTTCATTCATTCTTGTGGATAATGTACCTTTGGACTCATTTCAATTCAGAACTTTCTGAGGAAACTGGGATATAACAGCATTCCATATCTAATATGGTTTCCGAAAAAGCAGTTGCAATGTGAAAAAAATTATATATAGTCGAATGTCTAAGATACCATTCGAAATCGTCCTCTTAGAACATCATAATTCTCCACTTTATTACTTACTCCACATTGCCAGCAAGCCCAGTTCAGATTTAATGAACAGCCGATTGCAATCGCGTTTGCCAGTAACAAGTCAACATCTGAAACAACAAGTAGTTGATATCAAAAACGAAAAGTAGCTCTGCCAAAATTCACTCAATAAAGTACCCTAGCCATGAACGATCAAACAATGTTTTAGATTGCGCAAATAGACCAATTCATAACAATATTAATAAAATTATTTGAATTTAGGTACTGTTTATTGTTTGTTTTTTGAGAGTTCAATTATGTAAATTGTTGTTTATAACTAATTAGTTTCAATTTCGTTTTAGAGTTCACTACTACAATACACTATAAGATTTTCACTAGTTAAGGGTTCACCAAAGCACGACGCGTGTTTCGCTATATAATAGCTTCATCAGGTTCATTTCGATTTGTTATATTATAATTTTCATAATAATAATTGACTTTTTATGTTAGAAGTCGTTATTTATAATTCGATTTTTTTTTAGTCTATACTGTTGAATTCCAAATTGTTTGGGTTTGTGTTGTTTATAGTTTCAAATAATTGGTTTCGAAATGTTTTATAATAAAATTGAATGTGTCGAAAGGTTCCATATTTTTTTTTTTAAATCGATAGGTTAACCCGTAAACTTCAGAAATGCATATCTTAGAAATGAAACATACAAAGTTGATAAAACTATCGTATATGATAGTCAACATTTTCAAAATATTGTGAGTAGAATATGATCCAAATTAACGGAACAGTTTTCTAGATATTCAATAAAAACTTTGTAAATGACCTAAAAAAAACGTAACGCACCCTTTATCTAAATAAAAGGTAATATTGAACAATTGAGTTCATCAGAATGTTATCCTATCTATTATTCTATGGGCAGTAGCAATTAATTCCTTTTTTTGTAATAAAAAACGATCTGTCAATTGTTTTCAGTGTAGGGGTATACTCGAAAATGAATATATATATATATATATATATATATATATATATATATATATATGTATATATATATATATATATATATATATATATATATATATATATATATATATATATATATATATTTCAAACAGAGGGAGTCATCAAGAAAACACGTTTTTTCGCCCACAATAGACTGAAACTATGATATCTTAACAAAATATAACTTGTTGGTTTTAAAATAGTGCTGGAAAAAAAAATCCGGAAAAACAATTCTTTTGACTATGCCCCGTATACACCCCAATGTACAATCATCAATTAGAATATAATTGAACATGTTTATGAGTTCCATTCAATACATTTTCATCCTTACTTTGTCTCATTTCGACTAAAAAACTGTTTTTTTCTTTGTCAGTACTACCCCAATACGACATTTTTACGCACGCTAATATCTCAGAAACTAAACATTCAAAATCATTTGAACTCACACTTTTTTCTAATGACCTATCCTTCTCTGACATAATAAAATTTCAGCCAATTCGACCGAAAGCCAATTTCCCATATGTTTTCGTGTGAGGTTCTTTCTGACAAAAGTTCGAAAATTCCATCTACGTCAGGAAACTGGTTTCTCGAGAGGAACAAGAATGTATGTATGCCAGTAAGAGACTTCGGCGCAAATGAATCATCCACATCTTTCATGGTTAAAGATGGAGGAAGGAGATAATTTTCCTTACAAATACTCAGCATACTTGGGAAGTTTATGATGACATAGGATTTTCCTCATATGACATTCAATCTCGAAATATAAATTGAATAAACATGCTGCCATTGAGGATAACGAAACATTGCTGGGTTTCGTTGATCCAGAAGAAGATTTTCAGTCATATGCAGAATATACTATAGATCTGGAAGGACTCTCAAGCACCCTAGGTAGTTAGATGATTGTATTTTGACTTTAGGAAAATGAACAGGAAGATGAAGAGGTATTAGCTATGATACGATAGCAGTTGTCATTATTTTTCTGAAAAAGTTATTAATATTTCATCAAGTTCTGAATTATGACTCATTCAATCTACAAAACACTCTACAGAGGTAGAAAATATTAATTGTCGTCTGATTTATCATTACCGATTTTTGACGATTTCCAAATTATTTCAAATTAGCCGTACAATCTCCTCAGGAGGATGTATTTTCAACCGGCGAAACCAAAAAGGAAGCGGTTCACTAGTCGACGCGCATATTTAATTTTTAACCGACCAAACCAAAAAGGAGGAGGTTCTCTAGTCAACGCGTATATTTTTTTAATCATTTTTTTATGTATGATCACGCCTAACTTTTTACTGAGGCGTCCGATTCCGATCATTTTTTTTTTCAGTGGATAGGGTATACTCCGGAGTTGGTCCCCTTCGAATTCAATATAGGGTGATAGGGTGTACTTCGACTTTGGTCCCATTTGAATTTAAAAGATGAAATCCACCCCTAAGGGTAGCAAAATGAAGGATATTGATCACTCACCCTCTGAATTCTGGTCCGTTAACCGATTCTATCAGGCATAACTTTGTACTGGGATCTTCGATTTGGATGATTCTTCTCTCGTCAGATAGGGTATACCTCATAGTTGATCATATTTGGATTTCGAATGGAATTATCCATCCTTACGGGTAGAAAAATAGGGGATAATTGATTTTTCACTTGTGAACATTGGCACACATATGTAGTTGACAATGACAGATCGCTAGTGTCATTATCACAATCATTGTATTCTATGAGAGGATGGAATGATTTACAAAGTAATGAAATAAACTAACCAGAACAACAAAAATAATTTCTATTACAACAAATAGTAAAAGTAGATAATCATATTATTTAACTGGTAATAGTTGAAGTAAGGTGGGTAAGTGAGTATTTTGGAAGTAATATAAAAACAAGCAGTTAGTAATATGTAGATTCCAGCAACAAAAAATTGAAAAATAAAAACTTTTTAACAAAAAATTAAACCGACAAAATACGGAACTGAAAATTAAAAAATTAAATAAAGCTTCTTAGTCACAATAACTAAGCTCCTAAACTGATGTAAGTAACTGATTTTGAGTAGGCGCCAAACAAACAATCAACGAAGATCATTAAATTACTTCAAAAAAGTTATCAGAATGTCACCGCCCAACTCGATGCCATCATTTTACGCTTTACCTAATCCATTTGCTTGTTTGTTTGACGCCGACTCAAAATTAGTTACTCACATTAGTTTAGGAGCTTAGTTATTGAGAATAAGAAGGTTTATTTTATTTTTTACTTTTCAGTTCCGTATTCCGTCGGTTTAATTTTTTGTTAAAAAGTTTTTTTCAGCAATATATTTTGCAAAGAGGAGCAGTTTCTCTAGAAGCACCCCAAAATCTTTGAAATACATTTTGACTTTGAAATCACCATTCGCTTCATCTCGCTCAGTAATCTTTTCGGACATAATTTCTGTGGACAACAAACTGTCAAATTTCGGAAAAAATTAAAAAAATACTAATTCTTTCAGTTTCATACCAATATTGGTAAACTAAATGTTGTTTTATAGAGCCTTTTAAGGATCTCTGTATGTACACGTATCAGCCAAAAGTTCGGCCGCTGCGTACAGTAAAATCCAATGCTTATATGATGCTGCCGGTCTCGAACTTTCGACAGAGCTTGTAAACTCTGAATATCCTGCATAATAACACCTAATGCATGGATAGGTCCACTACACGTATAGAGAGCGGCGTTATAATCGTGGCAACGCCGCACGTTCAGCATTCAATTCCATCCTTCCAAGTCGATTGATATTGATTATACAGGGTGTTTCATAATCCTACAGGTCAATAATCCATGGATGATTTTAAAAAAAATTCTTCATATGAACATATGTCCGCAACCGCTTAATTTCTGATTTACAGGATGTTGAAATTTAACAAAAAAATCAGTTCTTCCCTATTATCTCTGAAACCGCTTTGGCTTTTTTTTTCAAATTTGGTACATGCAAAGTTCGCATGAAAATACATTTTTTCCATGACAAGGGATTTCTTAATTTTCATCAGTGGCGTCCCTGTTAACATGCCCTGTCGAATTTTTGATCAAAATAATGATACGTCACTGTCTTTTCCCAAATAAATAATAATTTTGTAATTGTCCTCTATCTTCTCATAAAAATGTTTTCATGCCTTTTTTTGTCCGGCGAACGGTTTTTGGGTTGCTTGTCCTTATTCGAATTCAGCCATTGAAGAGTAGTAGGATTATCTTGTGGGCTAGAAACATCTAGTGTGCTAAGAACACATTTCGTTGTTTTCAACATAAACAATTATGACACTTCTTCAGCTAGATACGTGATATTATTTACGTTATAAAAACTTGTTTATTAAAAAAAACCGAATTAGCAGACATGCATTACTTGTATGGGCTTGCTGACGGGAATGCATATGAAGCCAGGCGACCGTATCAAGAGCGCTTCCCAAATAGAATGGTTCCCGATGTTTGAACGATTTCAAGCACCCACAGGAGCCAAATCATCACTTGAAAGGACCACATCGGACTGAAAGAACTCCAGCACTTGAGGTAGGCTGTTTTAAATTCAGTTAACGAAAATCCTGAAATAATTACGAGGCAAGTTACCAATAATTTGAATTTCGCCCATATTCTAGTATGGAGGATTCTTCATGATTATTTATTATATCTCTATCACAATCAACGGGTTCAGGCTCTACTTCCTCGAGACTTTCCATTATCATTAAAATTATCATTAATTTCTGCCAATGGTTTCTCCAAAAAGTTACCGAAAATCCTTTATTTGACAGGGAAATTTTATTCACGGACGAAGCTCGATTGAATGGACATAATTATCGCCGATTTCTTGAACATAATTTTCCAATTCTGTTGGAAGATGTTCCTATTTTAATACGAAATCGCATGTGGTTTATGCACGATGGTGCACCTGCTCATTTAAGTGCTCTGGCACGCGAATATTTAAACCAAACCAGTCTTGGCCATCTAGATCCCCAGACTTAAACAGTCTTGATTATTTTCTTTGGGGATATCTTGAGACTTCGGTGTACAGTCAACCAATTCTAACCGAAAAAGAATTGATAAACCGCGTAATAGTTTCCTGTAAAGCAATGAGGAATACTCCAGGAATTTTCCAAAGAGTATGCGAGTCAATGACAAAGAGAGCTGAAGCGTGCTCACTTGCAGGAGGCGGACATTTTGAACAGTTAATTTGATTTTGGTGATTTTTGTACATAATAGTTATATTTTTAAAACTAAAGAAATTATTTTTATGCGTACTCATTACAAAAGCTAAATAATAGTTACCATAAAATTATAAAAATCTTGCCTAGAGAAAAAATCTAATAGGAACAAGCAAATGAATGTATTTTATTTTCTAAATCGGAAACCGTCCGCCGGACGAAAAAAAGGCAGGAGACCATTTTTATGAGAAAATAGCGGACAGTTACAAAAATGATATTTTTTTCGGAAAAAGGCGGTAGCGTATCATCATTTTGATGAAAATTAAGATATCCTTTATCATGGAAAACAAATATTTTTATACTTTGCATGTACCAAAATGATATGAATTGAAAGAAAAAGCCAAAGCGGTTTCAGAGATATTGGGGAAGAACTGATTATTTTGTTAAATTTCAACATCCTGTATCTCAGAAACAAAGCGGTTGCGGACCTATGTTCATATGAATAATTTTTCTTGAAATTATCCAGGGATTATCGCCCTTTAGGATCAGCATTTAATTATGAAACACCCTGTATTTCATATTCTCGGACTCTACCACGCTCCATCACGCCCACGCCGCAGCGTACACTGTTGCCATTTCGGCACAGCTGGTCGTGTCTCCGTTTCGTGTAAAATCAATATTTTTCATCATTCGATTTTTTTAAATGAATCCCACAATAGTACTGCATACATGAGTGTTTTTTTTTAATTCTTCCGTTTAGCGTGTATAATAAAAAATGTGATCACAGTCCTATCCGTTCACGAGTTAGGTATATGCATCGCATACAGAAAAAAACTATTTTTAATTGCAAATATCTGACAAACTGAACGGTGGATCGATTTGAAAAATTTAAGAGCCGGTTCAGGGAGGTTATGTTCACACCATACTGAAATCAGGTGATTCCTTAGCTCTGGACAAAACTACAGAACCACTTTAAGCTCCACTACTCTCATCCAATAAATGTGGATTTTTCGGAAAAAAACTATTCTTTTCCAGAATATTTGTTCCATGAGTAGGAGTCACACACCTGACGCCTGACCTGTTCCCGAAATGACCATAATCTGAGAGGGTCTTGCTCGACACGTGTTCTCATTGTTTACATCGTGTGCATTTGAAATATGAATCGACTCAAGTTATTATAGAGTCGTTAAGGTTGTTAATGTTAGTAATAAAATTTGAAACAGATATGAAACCAGTGTTCCGACGGAATATTGAACACACGTGAGGGCTTTTTCACAAGAAACTCAATTTATTGTGTTCTATTTCCATTGTTACATGCAGCGAACAATCAACAACAGATCCACTTGTTACTGATATCACAATTTTAGGTGGGAAGAACATGTGTTGTTTTGAATACCTATTGAACAGCCGTAATAAAATGACATAATGCATATCAACTCCAGAGGTAATGTGGGAGAATGAGTAATGAGTTCGAATAAACAGTGATGTACTGAAGGGGTTCACATTCTCCACCAGACAATGTTGTTATAAGCATAGATCTCAAAGTAGATTATCAATATCGATAAGGAAACTTAAATATCCTGAGACTCCTTGCGAAGTGTTTCAGTTTTCTGGTAGCTACTTTCCTGATATTTGAGAACCTCAATGAAACCCTTCGAAAAACTTGTGCCTTTCGCAAAACTGCGCTTGGCAGTCGCAAAGCAGGTATTTTGAGGTCCTAGCGAAGTTCTCGCAGTAATAGCACCATCTGATTTATAATTTTTTTAGGTGATACCTCGGATGACAATATCTGGTGAGCAGTCCCGTTACTAGTTTCAACTCTTTCTTGTCCAGCTCGAGAAGCCGTTGAACTTTCTCGGTAGCCTTTTTCCTTTTTTTTGTCCTGGAACTTCATTTCAGTGTGTTTTGATTTGGTCAGCTTTCCAGCGCCAAAATCTCTCCTCTATTCAGGCTGTGGAAAGACCACATAAGGGTTCTAGACCCGGAAACTGAGTGTTTGGTCTTTCCTTGGCAAGGCTGTCTACTTTCGCATTGCCTTTGATTTCCTTGTGACCTGGCACATACATCAGAGTGACCTGATTATTTGAAGCCAGTTGTCTCGGGAAAGTTTAATTGATTTTAGTAGGTTAGGGAATTAAATGAAATACATAATTCGTTTGAACCGTCTATTGCAAACGTATCAACAATGCTTAAAAGAGTTCAATACAGACTAACTATATTTATATTTTTCTTAAAATTATCTCTGGCACAATGTATGCTATGATGGCCAAAGTGTTTATTTTAGTCCATAAATCAGACCCTCTTGAGATCGCCGAGTGCAGTGTATTTCTCTGTTTATGTAGCGGTAAACTCAACACTCCCACTCAAAAACAAAACCAAATGAAATATTCATAGAAACATTAATTCAATCCTATATTTGTTCTTATGAGTAGGAATTTTGGTGCAGTCTTCGTGAGGGCATTAGCCAATTGTTCACCTGTTGAAAAATATTTCAGTATTACTTCATTTTTAACCGACGAAACCAAAAAGGAGGAGGTTCTCTAGTCGACGCGTATATTTTTTTTATGTATGATCACGCATAACTTTTTACTGAGACGTCCGATTCCGATAATTACATTTTCAGTGGATAGGGTGTTCTTCGAAGTTGGTCCCATTCGAAGTTGAAAGATGAAATCCACCCCTAAGGGTAGCAAAATGAAGGATATTGATCACTCACCCTTTGAATTCTGGTCCGTTAACCGATTCTATTAGGCATAACTTTGTACTGGGTTCTTCGATTTGGATGATTCTTTTTTTAATAGATAGGGTATACCTTATATTTGGATTTCGAAAGGAATTAGCCACCCTTACGGGTAGAAAAATAGGGGATAATTGATTTTTCACTAGTGAACATTAGCATACACATACGTAGTTGACAATGACAGATCGCTACTGACATTATTCTTGTTCCGTCAAAATCAGTATATTTTATGAGAGGATGGAATGATATACAAAGTCATGAAATAAACTAACCAGAACAACGCAAATAATTTATATTACAACAAATAGTAAAAGTAGATAATCATATTATTTAACTGGTAATAGTTGAAGTAAGGTGGGTAAGTAAGTATTTTGGAAGTAATCAAAATGAAAGTAGGTAGTAATTGGTAGATTTTAGCCACAAAAAATTTAAAAATAAAAACTTTTCAACAAAAAATTAAACCGACGAAATACGGAACTGAAAAGTAAAAAATGAAAACTTTTTAACAAAAAATTAAACCGACGAAAAAATCAACTGAAAAGCAAAAAATAAAATAAACCTTCTTAGTCTAAATGATGATTGAGCTCCTAAACTAATAGAAGTAACTGATTTTGAGTCGGCGCCAAACAAACTAGCAATTGAATTAGGTGAAGCGTAAAATGATGGCGCTGCGTTTTGATGACTTCTTTCATAGATAATGATCTTCGATAATTGTTTGTTTGGCGCCGACTCAAAATAAGTTACTCACATTAGTTTAGGAGCTCAATTATCATTTAGACTAATAAGGTTTATTTTATTTTTTGCTTTTCAGTTGATTTTTTCGTCAGTTTAATTTTTTGTTAAAAATTTTTATTAACTTTCCAGTTCCGTATTTCGTCGGTTTAATTTTTTGTTAAAAAGTTTTTATGTACTATTTGTTCACATGTAAAATGATACTTCATATCAATATATTTTGTTCTTTTATGGTTTGTGGGATTGTTTGCTATACAAATGCAGCCATTATTGTCTTCGAAGATTGTTATTGGTGATTGCATTTCAAACTGTATACTTGTTAGCAAATTCCTCAACCATATGGCTTCTTCAACACATTCAAAAGGGGCCATATATTCTGCTTCCGTTGAGAATGCAGCTACTGAGGTTTGTCTTTTTGAGTTCCAAAAAATCGTACAGTTCTCAAAGGCTTTGAAAAGATACCCTGTTGTACTTTTTTTATCTTCTTCATTATTACCCCAGTCAGAATCCACATAACCTTCAATCAAATTTAGATAATTTTTATTGCGTTTATAAGTTAATTTAAGGTCTATAGAACCTTTCAAAAATCTCAAAATCCTTTTCAAGCATGTCCAAAGTTCTTTATTTGATTTACTTTGGTACCTGCTTAAAATGTTTATTGATATACATAGATCTGGGCGTGTGCATAACATTGCATACATCAAACATCCAATTAAATTTCTAGAAGATAAATTCAGAATTTTATCGCTATTTAATTCGTGATAATTTAATTTGTTTTCAAGAGGTGTTTTTACAGGCTTACATTCGGACATATTATATTTGTTCAAAACTGTTTTTGAATAGTAGCTTTGATCCAGGGTTACCGTATTTTCTGATCTTTGAATGAGTATTCCTAGAAAAAGTTTAACATCCTGTAAGTCTTTCTTCTTTAATTGATTCTTCAAATAATCTTTGAATCCTGACTTTGCCTCCTAAATTAAAATATCATCGACATAAAGGATTACGTCAATATTCTTGTTTATTTTACGTCTGTCTAGTATATACGAATATGGATCAATTGAAGAACTTTTAAAGTCTTGATGATTGTTTCAAACCATAAATTGATTTGAGCAGTTTACATATTTTATTGTTGTTTGCATTCATGCCTTCGGGAATTTTCATATAAATTTCCTCTTGCAAAAAGACATTCAGAAATGCAGTTTTTACGTCCATGTGATGGACACATGATTTGTATCGATTGAAGAAGGCTAAAAGGAATCTTAAGGTAGATATGCGTGCAACAGGCGCAAATGTTTCATTATAATCACTCAAATATTGTTGACTGAAACCTTTTGCTACTAGCCTTGCCTTGTATTTTGTGGGATTTCCATGTTCATCTAGTTTCATAGTAAATACCCACTTGGAATGGACAACATTTTTGTCGGTGGGTTTGTTTACCAACGACCAAGTATTATTAGAGGTGAGTGAATCAACTTCATCCTTTATGGCTTTATATGCTTAGTTTTAGGCTCCGAAGTTGAAACACACGTCCAAGTTAGTATGGAACTGTCAAAAAAGACTCTCCTCAGTAGGAAGATTCAATAATCTGTCTCTGGTCTGGATTCCTGGCCACTCCGGCATGGAAGGCAATGAGACGGCAGACTCTCTCTTGAAAGAGGGGGCCGCAAAAGGTTTTATCGGACCAGAACCAGCACTTGACATTTCTCCAAGCTTTGCCAAACAAACACTGAATACCTGGACTGCGTAATAAACTTACCAGGATTGGTCCATTCCGAGGCATTTATGAATCGTTCGGAAAACGTCACAAAATATGAAAGAGCAATCGATATAATTATTTCTACAAAAAACGGTTCCTTAATATTATTATTTATCATTAAAAAAAATAATTAACAAAGGCGGTTTTGAGCATTGAACATTTTCGTGAGAAACGATCATCAATGATTAGATTCCAAAAAATATTTTTATTTTTTTCATTAACAATGCATTTGTTTATAACAATTATTTAAACAATTAAAAGAAGTCCATGTAGTGTTTAACAATAAGACCATGAAATGATCCTAATATTAAAAAAAATTGATATCTTTATTTGAACTTTTCATTTTTGAATGCCTTCAATTGTTAGGTAATAAAAAAATGGAAAACCAAAATTTCTTAAAGCCTAGATCAAAGACAAAAACTCGTATTTTTAGTTATCAGATTTTTCATGTTAATTTCCAACTTGTAAAAATAACTTAATTGACAGGACCACAACTAAGAGAAAAATTGTGGAAACATTTTTCCCGGCGGATTATTGTTTATTCATGTATCCAAATGGTACATGAATTTTTTTGGTCCTTAATATTCATATTTATTGGGATTCTTAGGCTGTTTGCATTTTTAGGTTATCAGGAAGTGAATTATAAATTTCAACTAAACCGAAATAAACCCATTTCTGGAGTATGGCAGTGGCGTGGCTCGGAATGGGATATAAGCTACATGCTCTAGAAGGTCGACTGTATTTGTAAAACCTCGACCAATTTGGCATTGAGGTATAATGTTGTAATCCAATCAGTATTGACCCAACAAAATTTTCAAAAGAGCTGGAATTCTGGATTCGGAATTCGAAAGTATGAGGTATCCATTAAGCAATTCTACTAAGAGCTGCTTAACCCTTTGTTGACGGACGGTACTCTGAAGTACCGGATTTATTTTAATTCATATGAATTATATGTTATATACCATTAAAGCTTCTCCCAGCCGGACGGTACTCTAAAGTATACTTGAATAGTCACTGTGATTGAGTTGCCGCTAGAGAACAGCACTATGCATTGTTCATTTCCGAACTTATCGATTGGGTGAAATTGTTAATGAGTGTAGTTGCACTATTCATAAACGAATGTGGTAAATTATTCTATGGAGTGAATAGTAGCTCTATCTTATTATGGTTATTTTTAGTACCATACTCTAAAGTACTGTCAGGCTACAATTCGGTGAAATGGATGGAGCGTGGTCGGTTTATTTTATTCTTTCAAATGGTTTTTGCTCATTTATGGTCTTTCAGTCGACATTGAAGAAAATAATTAATGATAAGTATCAAAAGAATAAACCTCTAACAGATGCAGAACTCCTAAAGATTATTGAGGAAATCACTTATGAGGATTTACCCGATGATAAACAATATGTAGTGCTACGTTTGTAAAGTATTCCGAACTATGCTACCTTATCATTCAATAAAGAACTATTCCTGATTTATTTCAATATTTTTCATAATCATGGGAATTCTTTTCAATTTATTTCAAAAAAAATATTTTTCCATTTGAAGGTACTTCCAAATGCCTGCCGGTTCTTCAAGTACCACCCATATTTTTTTTAGAAAAAATTTCTCCAAAAATATTAAATAATTTTAATATACACAAAAAAAATTGGAATACTTATATTTTTTATTAGTCAGGCAACAAAGGGTTAAAAATGCCAAGGAACATGAAATGTAGAAACAACTACTATCTTTCACACGAGACTATTTTTTTCCGGCGGATTATTGTTTATTCATGTATCCAAATGGTACATGAATTTCTTTGTTCCCTACTATTCATATTTAATGGGTTAATTTTTTTTAAATTCAAGTGAACGAATCGTGTGGTTTGCGCGGAAACCACATCACCCGTTTTTAACCTATTTTCACCTCTCAATCAAAATGATTAATCTTGGTGTTAGAATTTCGGGAGACTTAGGAAATTTGTGCTCTTTGAGAATCTTTTTTTTGATTTCAGATATCTGCAGTAGTTTTTGAGATATTCGCGAAAAACGAAACCCCCTTTTTTACTAAATTGTTTATACCTCTTGCAATTTTTTCGAGCAGAACTTCAATTTTTTCAAAAAGTTTCTAGATGCAATTACGAATCGATTGACAGACACTTTGATCATAGTTTTCAGTGAAGGTGAACTCGAATTCGAAAAAAGGCACAAATTGATCAGACTACATAAATCTAGAGAGAGAACTGATGAGATTTATATAACTTCTTGACATGCGACTTGACAACAATGGACGACGAATTATTGAAATATTTGTGCATTATCCATCCAGTATCTGTAACTTGATAGGATTTGCAGCCATTCGAATTGAAACCTTTGAGTAAGTTGAGACTGTCACAAATTTAATGGATACGCGGCGGTGTCTCATATCGTTGATATCACATAACAAATAAGAATCTGCGCCCAAATAAAAAATTAACGAGATTCTGAGAGCTTCTTCAAAGAGGCATAAGGCGGACCGTTTTTATAACCACATAAACGATGTTACTTTGACATCATTAGACACATTTTACATCCACGAGCGAATGGCTGGAAGTGGATCCCTGATGCTAAATGTAAGTCGTCGAAAACCCCTCTCTCATTTCATTCCCATTCAGCGGCATCAGTTTTATTTGAAATTTTATTTGGGTGTGCGACGTTTATTTCAATTTAAGTTGTTTTAATGTATCTTACGCTAGGGAAATCAGTTAATTTACACTGTTTTATAAACCGGAGACTTGGGCGGCGTAAGTTTCGGGAGAAGAGTCCCAGAAGACTCGTTATAACTTGTTGGATCATTTGAGAAAAGAGGAGTTTTTTCTTTATTTACTTGGATGATGTATTCTTGGGAGTTGAGGGAATGCTCTCGGTTTTTGCGATTCCGGATTTTGAAAGGAGCAGATGTGTGCTTGTTTGGAGTGGGATATGTATTGAGTCTATTGGTAAAAAAGTAGAATCGGAAATCTAAGGAAGTCGTAAATCACCAACCACTTGAGTTATCAGCAGGCGGTTGATTCTACGCAGAGTTGTACCTGCCCTAGCCATTGAATTTTGTATATATATATATATATATATATATATATATATATATATATATATATATATATATATATATATATATATAATTATATTATATTTTATAATAATATATGATATACCTAATTTATGTAAAATGTCAAATTTTATACCTTATAAAAAGTTTATAAACAAAATTACTCACGAAGATCAGTTTCACTTTCACTGTCGTCATCTAAATTGATAATGAACTTTTCTTTGGGAATTTTTTCTATATCCATATAAGACTTCTCCACCTTTATAATATAGGAAACACACTTGGCCCAGCTGCTATCAGGAATGTTTGCAGTTTCTGTTTGAATAAGAGCTACCATAGTTGAACTTAAGGTTGGAGAAGTAATATTTCTTCGAACTTCTGACTCAAGCTGATGCCATATATGTTCATTTGGGTTAAACATACAGTGATAAGGAGGAAGTCTGAGCAGCAGCAGAGTCCCAAGCTTTCAGCCAATGAATCACAAAAATATTTCTTTTTTATCGAATAACTGCGTAATACTTCTAGTAACTGTTTTTTGTGTACTTTTTCTCATAGTACATATCATTATTTAACATATATTCTTGTATAGTGGCTTTGCTGTCATTTGAACATGGTGCTTTATCTTGTTTTCGACTGTGGTAGCCTAGCATTATCCATGACGATAATACTGTTGGGTTGGATATTTGGTATGAGTTTATTTTGGAACCTGTCTTCAAATGATTCGGCTGTAGTATCATCATGATAATCGACTAAAGAGTCCTTAATATTCTTTGCCGATAAGGACAACGCATTTGGTATAAAACCATTTTCGGTTCCTGCGTGAATTATCGTAATGCGTTTGCCTTTATTAGACGGCGCATTAGTTTGGCACAAGTCAGATCGAACAAAGTTTCATCCAACTACACTACTGTTCTACCATATTCTCTAAATTCGTTTATCCTTAGAGTTTATTTGCAGCACTGGATACCAGTCTCATTCTTTTTAAGCCGTTACATTGAAATATCAATATAGGCACAATTTGCTCTATTACAAGGCTTATATTATTCTTCGAATTATATCTACATCACAGCCATCTAGTTTCCTTGAACCGCCGGAGTCTTCTCGTTTCTTTCTTTTTAAAATGGGGTTACTTACTATTTTAAACACTGTGGAATACGGTGTTTTTGTTAAAGATGCACTTCCTTGCACAGCTTGATCCTTGGACATTCCACGTTCCAGAAGGGAAGTATAAACATTTAATATAATTTGTTTCCCATGAGGATGTAACATTTGTCGACTAGTGGTACTACGACCACCAGTTGAAGTACTAGCTTCAGGATGAGCCCATGGACGCCACATTTTTCACGACACAAAAATCGAATAGACACTTCAAAATAGACACATCTGACACAACGGAATATTAGGTAGGTAAAGACTCAATGTTGTTTAACTTTCCCCCTTTTTTTTCTGGAATTGAAAAGCGGTCAGTTCTCAAAAAAGTCTTGTTTTCCAAATCTGGTAGGTAATGTATTTTGTAACTGTAAATAGACCATTATCGCTATAATCTCGTTTACAGACCATTAGTAGTGAAAGTCTGGTAGCCCGATAAGTAAATTTTATTATTCACACACATTCAAACATATCCTTACCAAGAGTTCTAAATCAACCTTACGGGATATTTTATTATCAAATAAATTTAAATACAAAACTGTCAACAAAAGCCAAAAATAATGGAGAGCCCACTATTATTAAAATGCCAAACTTTTTCATGAGATATTTTAATCCGCACCTGGGAGTCTTTTGAGGGACACACACTTTTATTGCTCATCTATATTTCGAACAATAGGTCATATTGATTTACGATCTTCTTAGATTCCTAGTTTCTACCCATTTACACATTTGGTGGAAAGGAAAAACAGAGTTCATATAAAAAATAACTCGTCAAACAAGAAATATTTTTATTCTTTAATGTTGTAAATTATAGGAAGGAATATCAATATCGCGAATTGTTGATAGTGTTGAGACACATATAAAATGAACAGTTGAAATATAAGTTTGTATTACTTGAATAGAATTTGAAGATCTCTATTTGCAATAAACAATATACATATCGATTACACTCGAAATGTGATATTCAATACACATGTTCATTCACCTAACTCCTCTGTTATCAACCACTTCATTTTTGTTACAGAAAAAACAAATTGAATGAAAACTGTTCTAGATCAATGATGAATGCAGTCTACAACTAAATTCTAGTTTTTCTGGGGAACAATATGATTTTTTATGCTATTTGATAGATGATAAATTTTAACTAAATCGAAATAATCCCATTTCTGGCTCGGAATGGGATATAAGTTACATGCTCTAGAAGGTCGACTGAATTTGTGAAACTTCGACCAACTTGGCATTGAGGTATAATGTTGTATTCCAACCAATAGAGATATTGACCTAACAAAAAATCCAAAACAGCTGGAATTCTGGATTCAGGAATTTATAAATTGCCAGGAAGAAAAGGTACCAAACGAAACAGAACTGTAGAAGAATGGTCAATCAAAACGGACGAATTATTCCAAGGTGTACAAAAAAAATGCGACCTAGCAGAAAACAAAAACGTCGTCAGTATAGCGAGGGAAATTGCGATAGGAACTATGTTGAATAATACTATCTATCCTACCACTTCCACTGGCATCTCCTCCGATGGAAATCAATCTTACTCTTTTTTAGACCTGGCGAAAAAAAGTCTCATCTTTCCATATTATTGCTAAATATTCAATCAATACGTAACAAAACCGAAGAGCTGAGAATATTTTTGGGACAGCAAGAATAACCAAATATTGTCCTACTAACAGAGCATTGGTTGAAGACTGACGATATATGATATAGTCTTGTTATACAGTAGAGAGATAAATGATGAATTTTCAAAGACTGTATCTTTTGTCAATATCAGTAAATCTAGCAATCTGATCGTGGAAAAATAATTTGAATTTTCACTCATTCATTCGAAATTGAATGAAACCTATATTCAATGTATTTATAGATACCTCCCAGCAGAGTTTAGACTTTCATAGAATGACTAGGGTATCTATTATCTCAATTATCACCACTCCCCTCTCTAATTTCAGATGGTGATCTCAACATAAATTATACAAACAAGGAATCAATCGAAACTCAAACGTTACTCAACATTCCAGACTGTTTTAGTTTGGTGATGCATGTGGTATTTCAAAATTTTCATCTACCATTATAGATTACGTTTGCACCAATATTGAAGATGTATCAACAACAGTGATCAATCCTGGGCTCTCGGATGATGAAGCTGTTATTTGTCTAGCACAAACCATGGCCATATGCTCAAGGAAAAGGAATGCGGTCGGATATATAGCAGAAGTAATTATGCGCGATTCCGGACTTTTTGTCAGGCCACAAATTGGAATGAAATACATGAAGCAGAAGATTCTATAAATGCATTTCAAAAATTTGTTGTTGAGATATTCAACAAAGCATTTCCATAACGACTGTTGAAGAAACAGAAATTAAAATTTTGGGTGACGAAAGGAATAAAGAATCTTCAAATAATCTGCGATGCTTACACACCATTAGAAAATTTTACAGCGATAATGATCTTTTTATGGCATACTTTAATGAGTACCGTCATGCCACAAACAGACTATCAAATCAGCTAAAGATGAGTATCATAACGAAAGGTTACATTTAGCAAACAACAAGCAGAAAGAGATGTGGAAAATAGTTAGAGGCTAATCATACCCATCCAGAAATGAACGTATTTTTTAAACGCATATTACTGTTCAATAGCAAATCGATTAACTCAGGATGAAATTTCAAGAACAAATCCCCTTGAAAACGTATCTGTGGTATTTTCTCCAATCAACTCCTTGTTCCTATTCGATACAGACTTTTATGAACTGGAACTAGTAATGAATTGAATAAAAAACAAAAATTCCTCGGGTGAAGACAATTTGTCAGCTGAGTTGTTTCCACAATTATCAGATGAAGCTCTAAGCACCTTAGTACGGGCAATTAATAATTATTTTCCCATCCAGCTTGAAGTCTGCAGTAGTACTACCTCTGCATATAGAGGGTGCCACTGATGATCTTGGAAACTACAGACCGATTTTTATGCTACCAACGCTTTCCAAAATCATCGAAAAACTGGTTAAGCGAAGAAAAGTGGTCTATTTGAAGAGAAATAATATATCAGCTAAAGTAAAATAAAAAAAACACTAATGACGCCATTTTCAATTTCCTAGAAAAAGTCTACATGATAAATGAATAGGAGGCGGCTTCCACAGTGTTTCTTGGCCTCTCCAAGGCTTTTGACTGCGTAAGTCATGAAATTCTGTTGCAGAAGCTCTCTCACTATGGTTTTAGAGGTACAGCTTTGAAATGGTTCAGATCATATCTTACTGACAGGAACCAAATGATATCAGTGGGTAAAAATACCTCTGAAAGGGAAAGGATTGTACTAGGACTCCAACAGGGGTCTGTTCTAGGTCCAATACCATTTTTGCTTTACATTAACGATATATCTATCCTCGATATCTCTGGTCACCTAACATTGTTCGCTGACGATACCACAATTCTTTGGCACGATGAAGATCATACTGCTTCGGTCAGGTCTATTTTCACAGATATTGAAAAAAATCAAATTTGTCGTGATGCAAATAAGCTGACTTTGAATATTTCAAAAACAAATTTAATCACATTCGAAGTGAATATCGAAAACATTACATTGGGGAATCAGCTCATTGTAAGCAAGCCTGTCACAAAATTTCTCGGTGTTCACATTGATACCAATTTGAAGTTTGACATATAACAGCACTGAAGAAAAAATTTACAACCACTTACCAAATCAAATAACAGCAATAAATGGTTTGAAGCAATTCAGGAAATCTGTTAAAAACCTCTTAATGGCAAAAGGATTCTATAGTTTGAACGAATATTTGAATATGAATGCTGATCCTTCTATGACATGTTGTGACTCAACTGAAATTTGTTATAAAGTTTTTTTATCAAGTTTTGAAATACATGTCGTTCTCTCATAATCTTTATATTCCGTTGATTTTCAATATGTTCTATTTGTGCATGTTTCTCTAAAAACAATTCATTTTATTTATTTTTATTTATATTTGAACATTCATTTTGTAAACTGTGTACTATATTGTAGAAGTTATTGACTTTGTCGACGAAAAATGTTCCATTTTAGACAATAAAGCTCAACTACCTACCTACCATTAAGCAACTCTTTTACATGCCACGGTGCTGAAAATAAAAAAAAAACAAAATTTCTCAGAAGTATATGGGGTATAAAAAAATATCTTGCATGAACGTTGTAGCTCGTAATCTTTCTACAGAAATATTTCCTATACATTTTGCGATAATTCATGTTGTTTGGGAGATAATCGCGATTTTAAATAACCGGACTCGTCAGTCGATGTTCCTCGATACTAAGAGCTGCTTGAAAAGGCATATGACTCCCATAGTTCCCATGAGACTAGTTTAGAAGTTCATACAAAATCCAATCATGATACTGCCGTCCTAAGTAAAAGTGCAGTATCTGCAAAAACTATGAAGCTGAGAAACTAAGTTAAATTAACATATGTTCAATATTTTCGTTGGTAACTATTATGTATGTGGCAGAGCCGAACACTTTAGCTAACATTGATAGGATATGTTTATTGCTATACGTTTATGATGCTGAGGCGTTTCTACCTTGTAAAGAGCGAAGGTCGCGAAAGAACTGGTTGTCTGTTAGTTGTGATTGAGTTGCATTGCGAGTTATCTCTATGTAATTCGAATATTGAAATGGTGAACTGGACTTAATTTGTTCTCGACTGAATAGTTAGACTGAATGGTTAGACTGAATGGTTAGGCTGAATGGTTAGACTTAATGGTCTTCTCACTTGAATGCACTGGACTGAATTGCTTCCGAATATCGTTGGACTGGTTTAAATATCCTCGTAAGTTGTCTTGATAATTGTACGATAATTTGTTTGTAATCATTGAAGAATCCCGATAGGAATTTCCTCTTGTGTTAAATTTGATTTTGATAATAGAATCTCAATGTAATGACCGTTATTTCGTATAATGGCATAATTCCAAACAATTTAATGACGTTGCTGGAGTTCTAATCCGCTCGGAGAAATTTTAGGGTTTCAGATTTTATATTGTCGTTTCCTACTGCCTTACCATTTTTTAATTCTCTATCTCTTCTGCGGTGATGGGTGCAAATACAATGAAATAAGCTGTGGCTGGCCTTTTGACTTTATAAGTCTTATCTACTTTTATTCGGTTTGCTAGTGTTTTACCAATTTTGCTGAATTCCCCAGCAATTTCAAATTTGTCCAATAGTAATTCTCCTGATTCTATGCTTTTTATGTTTCCAATACAACGTTTTTGTTTTTTTGTTTTACTTATTTGTTGCACTACGTTTCATAAATCCTTAGAACTAGATTTGTTCTTATCGATTTGTTATTTGTAATAATGGAATTTAGCTTTCTTTATTAGTGCATTCAATTTATTTCTATATTTTTTGTATTTATTTTTGATTTCATTGTTAAGGTGTGGGTTGTTTGGGAAATCTTTGCACATGCTATTTTCTTCATTAATAGAGTTGAGCAGGGCGGTAGTCAGCCAGGGTGCTATTTTTGTATTTTCTCTTCGTATGGTTTTCCGTTTCTGAACATAATTCTAATTTAATATTTGTAATTTCAGTCGCTATCACTGGACTGACTGCATTAAAAACATTGCCTCCAAATGCAGAATCTATTTTTTTGCGTTAATGAATCTTATAAATCTATCGGTATTTTCAATAGTTAGTTTGGTTCTGTGGTTACGAGTTATTTGTATGATTGTGGTGTATTGGTTATGGTTGATATCAGCACTAGAGGAATAGTATTGTCAATGTTATTAATTTCTGTTTTGAGAAAAATATGATCCAGACATGTGCAGCTACTACATTGTTCTCTTATTGGTTCATTCATTGTAGAAATATACCCGTATTCATTCAATATATTCAAATACTCTGCTGTATGGTTCTCGTTTGGCTTAAGAAATGCAAGGTTTATGCAACATTTCCCAACTAGTAACTAAGAAATGGTGTTAATGCACCTTCTTGGTTAGTTCTTAGTGAAGAAATTCGCGCATGCTCGAACCATATTTGATACTTTGAAGTTTGACAGTCATAAATATAACCATTAAATTAAAATACAGAAAGCTGTCGAATTTAATAACAACGATTTGGAAAATGGCTTGTAATAAAGGGAAAACGTGTTTAGCACTATTCTTTTGCTCATTAATACTTTTGAAAAGTCAACTGTGACTTGTTTACAAAAATTTCAATTCGGCGCATGCGCACCTCCTTTTTTAACCGACGAAACCAAAAAGGAGGAGGTTCTCTATTCGAGGCGTATATTTCATTTTTTTTATGTATGATCACGCATAACTTTTCACAGAGGCGTCCGATTCCGATATTTTTTCCTGTGGATAGGGTTTACTTTGAAGTTGGTCCCATTTGAATTTGAAAGATGAAATCCATCCCTAAGGGTAGCAAAATGAAGGATATTGATCACTCACCCTCTGAATTCTGGTCCGTTAACCGATTCTATCAGGCATAACTTTGTACTGGGATCTTCGATTTGGATGAATTTTTTTTATCAGATAGGGTATACCTCATAGTTAATCATATTTGGATTTCGAATGGAATTATCCACCCTTATGGGTAGAAAAATAGGGGATAATTGATTTTTCACTTGTGAACATTGGCACACATATGTAGTTGACAATGACAGATCGCTAATGTCATTATCACAATATCATTATATTCTATGAGAGGATGGAATGATATACAAAGTAATGAAATAAATTACCAGAACAACAAAAATAATTTATATTGCAACAAATAGTAAAAGTAGATAATTATATTATTTAACTGGTAATAGTTGAAGTAATGTGGGTAAGTCAGTATTTTGGAAGTAATTAAAAAACAAGTAGGTAGTAATTTGTAGATTTTAGCCACAAAAAAATGAGAAATAAAAACTTTTTAACATAAAATTAAACCGACGAAATACGGAACTGAAAAGTAAAAAATAAAATGAACATTCTTAGTCTCAGTAACTAAGCTCCTAAACTAATGTAAGTAACTAATTTTGAGGCGGCGTCAAACGAACAATCAACGAACATCATCAAATTATCAGATTGTCACCGCGCATTTCGATGCCATCATTTTACGCCTTACCTAATTCATTTGCTTGTTTGTGTGGCGCCGACTCAAAATTAGTTACTTACATTAGTTTAGGAGCTTAGTTACTGAGACTAAGAATGTTTATTTTATTTTTTACTTTTCAGTTCCGTATTTCGTCGGTTTAAGTTTTTTACTAAGAACTTTGGTACTTAGTTGAAAGTTGGGAAACTTTCTAGTCATGGTTCTCAGTTCTTAATACTAGTAGCGATTCCATAAACGCGCTTATTGATTTGCTACTGTAGAATCCTTAGTTATTAGCTTGCTTAGTTTTTGGGAATGTTGCATAAACAAGCATAAAAATCAATGTTCAGATCTCCCACAAATGAAACGAAGCCTCCTGTGCAATTTTCATTATTTTCAAGAAATTCATTCAATCTTATATTGAAATCTTCATGAACTTTTATGGATTTGCCGCTAGAAGTATTTTTTATTTTTATAATTAATACTTTTATATTGTTTCCAAGTGTTGAAATTTCATATTCATAATCGAGATCAGATGTCACATAAGCAGCAACACCGTCATTTGGATTCAGTTGACTATCATTATGAATTATATCGTATCCTGTGATATTATAGAGGTGTTGATCAAATACTTCTCTCGTTTCACTCAAAATTATACAATATATGTCAGTTTTCAAATTTTGCAACCTAATCAGAAATTCATTAAAGTTTTTATTTATGCTGTGTATATTCATTTGCGAAATGAATAAGGGGCGTTATTGATTAAATCATCAAATGTACAACAAAATTTAAGGTTACTCTTTATCAAGAAAAATATCCCCGAATTACATATCAAAATACTATCTTCCAACAAAACCGAAAGTAAAATGGAAAATCGCGTGTATCTCCCTAACAACATGATTTAACGCAAAATGTATAGAAAACATTTTTATAGGAAAATATCTCCAATACTTCTGGAGATGTAGATCAAAATATGAAAATTTGGGGAGTTTTTTGGTTTTTCATTCTTAGGGCCATGGCATGGTAAAGAATTGCTCAATGGACACTTCATACATGCAACTACCTGAATCCAGAATTTTAGCTGATTTGTTATTTTTGTTGATTTTGGTGATTTTTTTTTTCTATTTATTGGATTATTGCGTTTCGAGCCCTATCACAATTCACGTTGCAGCTTTCAGTCTCAGTCACAATCACAGTTTGAAGAGGTAAGACCATAACGACTGAAAATAAAATAATTCCTTGCGAATTCTAAAATGCACATAATGGAAGGCAATAAATGTAAAAGTGATATTTTGGAGGTCATATGAAAATAAGCCAATTTCTTCAAATTCCAGCATTGTTCGAAACACAGTTTGAGAAACCTAGGAGGCATCGATCTGATAACCCATGTTAATATTTTCGAGTAGGATTATGTGTGATTTCCATGAATTCGGGCTTTTTCTCATCAATGACTGATTAGACACCAAGTCCCTCATTGTACAGAGACAACTATATATTGTTACGATATTCAATATAGTACGCCACTGCATCCGTTTCCGCACGGCCGACCACGTGATGGCGAGTTTTCCGAATGTGCGATGGTTTTCTAGAAGCTCAACACTAAGAATATTTTGGAACCAATGACCTCTATATAATACATCACACGCAAGAACCTTACAGTTCAGGTTATTTATTCAAGGTGTATTCTAAAATGAAATTCAAGCAAAATAATTAATGCAGTGTGGTGCGTGGTATATTTTGGACAGTCAATTTGGATTGACTCATTTAATTGCCAGACTAAAATATTGTGTTGTTTTTATAAAGTGTAGATAATCGGGCAATAATTAGTTTATTTTTGATAGTCACGGACCGATTCGTAATAATATGAGGGAAATGATACTGTTCTCATAAACTATTGGATTGAAATAATCGAAAACGACTTGCATTTCTCGATTTCTAATGTTTTATATATTTTCATATACACCCTATATATTTATTTCAGAAGGTACTTTCATACAAAGGGAGGTTGTGAATGTTTGTTGAGGGGAGTAGTGGTTGTTTTTGTGTATGTGACAGATCGTATTTTCATTGAAAATACGTTTTAAAAGTATTCCTCATTAAATTAAGTTTATTTGTGCTGAAGCTAGTCATTAACGTTCTACCCAGAGCTGAGCCAATTGACAGAACGTTGGAAGGAACCAAATATTTCCAACACGAAGAAAGATTTCCGTGAGGATGTTTTCTCAATATCACAGAAGATCATGCGGAAAATCAAGAACTTTCCGATCGATACATGTTTAACAAATATCACAGCGGTTTCGCTATCGAAATATTTGGGTCTTATTATTCGATAACGGCGGAGTTTCACTAATATTAGCTTCTATACCCAAGATATCTCTAAAATAATGGAAATCTGGGGTTGGAACTTTCGGAGCTTCGAAAGTTTGTTGCGGTCACATGATGTTAAAAAATCTAATTATAGAGATTTCAGAATTTCAGAATTCCTAATTCCAAAGATATTACTTCGAAAAAAAGCAGAGTTTCTAGCCATTTTTGCAATTCTCTACGCAGTTCATTTTGATTCATCATTTCCAGTTGAAAGAAAAATGCAAACGGTTTCAGAAAAAAAAACTTGAAAATGCACTCCTCACTAACATTTGAAGACATGAGTGGATGAAGGTGGGATGTTGAAAAGGGAAACATTCTCAATTGAATATTGAATAGAAAGAGTTTTCTGAGAATTGAAAAATCCACGATAAAAACGAAGTTATTTTTGTGAATGACTAACAGAAAACAACTACTTCCCCGGCTAAAGCCACGCTGGACTTTGAACTTCATCTGATAGATATTCTGAAAAGACCTTAACTCAAAAAAAATATCTAAAATTGAATATTTGAATTTTTATTCAGAGAGTTATTCGATTTTCTATTCCAGTCTTGATTGAGAACTCATAAAGATGAATGAGGCAAAGAAGAATGTTTTCCAAAAGAGAATACTCACCAGAAATCCTTTGTAACAATGACGCAAGAGAGGCATCGCATTCACTAGGTCTTTCTGATGATCGTGGAAGCGTGAAATAGATTTTCGTCGACAAAAATATATTGGAGACCTAGTGAATGCGATGCCTCTCTTGCGTCATTGTAACACATTATTTCTGGTGAGTACTTTCTTTTGGAAAATATTTTTTTTTGCCTCATTCATCTGAACGAGTTCTCAATTGAGACTGGAATAGAAAATCAAATGACTATCTGAATGAAAATGCAAATATTCAATTTCAGATTTTTTCTTTTGAGTTAGGGTCCTTTCAGAATATCTATCAAATGTAGTTCGAAGTCCAGCGTGGCTTGCGCCGGGAAAGTAGTTGTTTTCTGTTATACATTCACAAAAAATACCTTCATTTTCATCGTGTTTTTTTCAATTCACAGAAAAATCTTTCTATTCAATATTCAATCGAGAATGTTTCCCTTTTCAACATGAATACCCCACAAGAGATTATCTTGAACGATGGAAGAAAGTGACTTGAGTTTATCTTTCAGTCGCAGATGATTCCACATCTGATTTAATGAACATCCTGTTCATATTTTCAAACAAATCATGGTGTGATGTTACAAATTTTTTTAGTAAAGTGAGGTCGAAGTTTTTTCTATAATTTTTTTAAATTCAGCAACGGTGTGTCCAAGTGGTAATCAACGATCATACAATTTCACTCACTAACGATTCATTAATGTGAAAGATGGGTGTATAGGAGAAAATTATCATTTATGCAGAAAAACAGATTTTTAAGGATTGCAACATAACACCTTCATCCACTGGTGTCTTCATTCGACAATTCACATTATTGTGTATCCGTGTTTACTTTGGCTCTTTCACTCCTGGAAATAAAAACTTCATGCTGTATAATTTTTCCTCCAGCCTGCTTATACAGGGTGATTCAAAAGTACTTTGGACAAACTTCAGGAGGTGATTCATAACAATATTCTAATATGAATTGTCCAAATAAATATATGTCCGGAAACGCTTGGTTTCCAAGATACAGGGTGTTAAAGTTTAATTTTCATTTTCTTTTTTTTTTTAAATTACTTTCTAAATACTGATCTCAATTGAACGAAAATTGATATTGGAAGGTTTTTTGAGGTGTCGTATTCGAACCTGATATTATTATTGTTTTTACTCGTGAGAGGCGCCACCTACATGTCTTTTTTTTGGATTCATTACTTTTTTTAGCGTTCTTCTAGCACATTTTATAGTGAAAAAATCGATTTCTCTATGATATCTACGTAAAAAATCTACCCTTGTTACAAGTCGCTATAAGCAACCGTTTTCTAGATGTTTGGACTTGAAAATTTCGAATCGATTATTTGATAATCGATGTGTGTTGAAGTTATTACCATTATTTTGTATTTATCACAAGAATGCTTTTGAAATGAATTTGACGTTTAAGTAAGTAGTTTTGGTAATTACATATTATGTGACAGTTAAACGTTTTGTTGTTTTGTTGAAGTTTCTGTGAGTTTTAAAACACTAATTTTGAAAAAATGGATTATTTAAACAATAATGCTCATTTAGCCGTTATGCATTTTGTTTTTGGCCTTGCGGATGGCAATGCGCGCGAAGCAAGACGTATTTACCAGGAGTGGTTTCCTAATCGAGTATTGCCTTCAGCTCCAACATTTTCCAGTCTCCACCGTCGTTTGGCAGAAACAGGTAGTTTCAGGAGGGCAGCTGATAGTATTGGAAGACCATGAGCAGTATGAACCCCAGAATTGGAAGAAGCTGTTTTGAACGCTCCCGAGGAGAATCCAGAAACAAGTACAAGAATAATTGCTGAAACTCTCAAATCTACTCAGTCCACAGTTTGGAGAATTATCCACGATCAACAATTTTATCCATACCATATTCAAAGGGTACAAGCTCTTTTGCCACGAGACTTTCCCTAACGCATTACTATGTGTCAGTGGTTTTTGAGAAAATTGGCTGGAAATCCTCAATTTTTAAGATATGTACTCTTCACGGACGAGGCAAACTTCTTCCGAAATGCCATCGCAATTTTTCATGACAACCATGTTTGGGCTCTGGAAAATCCGCACGCAGTAAGTGAAAGACAATATCAGTATCAATTTTCTGTAAATGTATGGGCGGCAATAATTGATAATTACTTGATAGGTCCTTTCTTTCTTCCATTCCGACTGAATGGCGCAACTTCTTAGGAAATGAATTGTCGGAGTACTTCAGAATGTACCATTCGCATGTGGTTTATGCATGATGGGGCTCCGGACCATTTTAGGGTTGTAGCCAGGGAATTCCTTAACGCTGTCCATCCAAACCGATGGATCGGTAGGGGTTTAGAAGAACCTACCCAGGCGTGGGTACCAAGGCCCCCCTGATCTAAACCCGCTAGATTATCATTTTTGGGGATATTTGAAGTCACTAGTTTATAAAACTCCAGTAGCGAACGTGGAAGATCTAAGAAACCGAATAGTAGACGCCTGTGAAACAATAAGAAACACACCAATAATTTTTGAGCGGGTACGAGATTCAATGACTAGAAGACTGAATGCCTGTATCTCCGCTGAGGGTGGACACTTTGAACAATTTATTAGAATACAATTCAGTTTCCTTTATTTTATTTTATTCTACATTTTCAAAATTTCTTGAAATAAAATGTTGATATTTCTTCAAAATTTTATTAAAACAAATACAGATTTTGCACCCTTGATACAAAAATAACTATTTCAAACGAGTAAAAATGAATAGGATAGGTGGCGCCCCCTACAAGAAATCGAAACTACTTACTTAAACGTCAAATTCATTTCCTAAGGATTCTTGTGAAAAATGCAAAATAATGGTAATAACTTCAACACGCATCGATTATCAAATAATCGACTTGAAATTTTCCACTTATCTAGAAAACGGTTTCTTATAGCGACTTGTAATAAAGGTAGTTTTTTACGTGGATATGATAGAGAATTCGATTTGTTTACTGAAAAATGTGATAGACGCTCAAAAAAGTTAATAATCTTCAAAAAAGAAAATGACGTGTAGGTTGCGCCCCCTACGAGTAGGAGCAATAATAATATCACATTCGAATTCGACACCCCAAAAAGCTTCTCAATACCAATTTTCGTTCAATTAAGGTTAGTATTTCGAAAGTAATTTAAAAAAAACGAAAACAAAAATAAAACTTTAACACCCTGTATCTTGGAAACGAAGCGTTTTCGGACATATATTTATTTGGACAATTCATATTAGAATATTGTGAGGAATCACCTCCTGAATTTATCAAAATACTTTTGAAGCACCGTGTATATAATTAGTTTCAGGTCATTTCATTATCAGTTACTCATTAGTTCTTTCATATACTGAATATTATATTCTCAAGATGGAGTGGAAAAGCGCTGCTCCTTCAATATCTAATCAAAGAAGTGCGAACTCTACCTTCTACAATATTCCTATTTCCATGTTTCTTATTAAATTCTGTGATTGCAATAAAAGTATCATCATTTCCTTAGCAATAGTCGTTTTTTTTTTCAGTGAAGTGAATAATTCCAAAGTCAAAGTCTTCGAGAGGAACGGCCTTTTCGATATACAAGCTACAGCCGATAATCCGTCACTAGAAGCACCCGAAGAATTTTCTTGTGAACTACACATTCCCCAAGCAAACTACACCGTTAGGAAAGAAGCCGTGTACTATCCAGGTAATTTCAAATAAAGGTTTTTTTCGTTTTTTGGAGACCACCATCGACAAATACAGGGTGATTCAGAATAAGACCGACAAACTCCGACTACAGATTGTTGTATCAAGGTATGTCCTAAAATGTATCCCCTCTGAGATACAGGATGTCGAAAGTTCGGAAAAAATTAAGATTTAATTTGTTTTCTCCAAAATTCCTGAAGGAAAAAATTTTAAACTTGGTACTCCAATCAAGATTTATCAACTTGCTAATTTGAAGTTATAATTTTTTATTTTCGTAAGCCATTGGCGTAGTTACGATGGTATGTGGTCATATTTTCCTTCATATTTTCTTTGGACAAGTGAATGGACAAATGAGCGTTTGACATCAATTTGGCTCATCGATACTCAACCTAAAAGTCAAACATTCCATGTGCCTAAAAGTGGAGGTTTCTGAAATAATTGAGAAAATTGAAGATATGTTCTTAGTAGAGACATAATTTCTTATGTGCAATAATCGCATAATGCTAATTTCTTACAACATAGCGAAACATTTTTTAATTTTGATAACTCCATTTTTTCATTCATCATATTTGATTGAATCGATGTCGCGGATTCACTGATATGTTACCATACTTTTTTGCATATGATTGTTTTGACAGATCAACTGACAAACAAACACAACCTCAAATTCATAATACTCCACTCAGATAAGAGGTTAAGGTCTGAAATAATTTTTAGGAAAAACTGAAGATGAGTACTCTCAATTTGTTGATGTTCATATTGGAGTATAATTATCAAAGTCATTTCTGATTGAATTATCTAGGAAAATATTATCCAATCAACATGTTTTTGATGAAGAAAAACAATGATTGGGTATTTATATCTACTCAAATGATAGAAACGGTTTAGTGGGTACACTATATAGAAACAAACAGGGCATTAAAGCAAATGTTCAAATGGACCACCATTTTGTTTAATACACAATTGGCATCTCCGTACCAGTGACTGTCGCACGCTTTGGAATATTCCTGGTGTATCCTGTATTAACGTACATGCTGCTAAAATTCTTGCCCTTAAATCTTCCACAGATTCTACAGGTGTCTCATACACTAGGGATTCGAGGTATCTCCACAAAGAAAGTCTAGTGCAGTTAAATCCGCAGAACGTGCAAGTCAATGTATGGGACCACCGATTATGGAATGTTTGATCAAGAAATTGACGAACGATTTGTTGGAAATGGGCCGATGCTCCGTCATATTGATACCACATTCTTTGACGGACCATTAGTGGTACGTCTCCAAGTAGCCCAGGTAAAACATGTTCAAGAAACACTCGGTAGTTCTGCGTATTCAAACGTAGAGGAAGAAGATATGGTCCAACGATATAATTTTCGATAATTCCTACCCAAATATTCACTGGAAACTTTTGTTGGTAGCCTTTTCGAAACATTCCATGCGGATTTTGTTCATCCCATAAATGGCTGTTCCTAGTTTTGAAATATCTATCTTTTGTGAAACATGCCTTATCCGTGAATAGAGCATATCTAGGAAAGTCGTTTGCTCCTTCATACATCCTCAAAAATCATTCACAGAAAATCTATGAGGGCCATTATCACCAGCATCTAGGGCCATCACCTTCTGTAGGCAAAATGAATACAATAGTTGTTCACGTGCTACCCGACTTACTGTTGATTGTGGCCCTTGTAACCTATACGAAATAGCCCGAGTGCTGGTAGAAGGATCTGCTGCTAATCGTTATTTGTTCTTCCGTAACATTATCTCTTCTTGTTCTCTTCGCACCACAATAGTGTTAACTGAATTTAAAGGACCCCGTTCGTTTCCTTCAATCGTCGAGGCACAGCTATAAAAAGAGTGAAATGTGGATGATGTTTGTTTGGATATCTATGTTGATATAATTCAGAGGCGACTCTGGCATTTCCCCTGTTTCGCCATAAACTAAATGATTATCTGTATATTCTTCAAATGAATAATCCATTTTGAAACCATGTTCACTGACTGAAATGATGACAGATGACAATAATACAAATTATGTCTAATGTAAGTATCGATATATCAGTGTGTTTCTACCGAAAACAATGAAAAAAGGCTTCGTTTTTTTTCAGATCCAAATTTTGTGTATGTTTAATACGTTGACCAGTGGTGTACTGAACAGCCTACCACAAACTAGCATGAAAGGCTCGACTCTGCAACTAGTTATCACGAATCGAAATAAATCATTTGAGTAGATATTAAAATACAATAATTGTTTTTCTTCATCAAAAACATGTTGATTGGAAAATATTTTCCCTGATAATTCAATCAGAAATGGCTCTGATAATGATACTCCAACATAAACTTCAACAACTCAAGAGTACTTATCTTCAGTTTTTCGCAAAAATTATTTCAGTCCTTAACTCTTATCTAAGTGGAGTATTATGAATTTGAGGTTGGGTTTGTTTGTCAGTTGATCTGTCAAAACAATCATATGCAAGGAAGTATGGTAACATATCAGTGAATCCACGACATTGATCCGATCAAATAACATAATGAATGAAAAAATGGAGTTATTGATCTCATTTTGATTCACCCAAATTATTGTTTCCGATTCTCCAACATTAAAAAATCTTCAGGAGGTTGACACATATTCCGATATGTAGTAAGAAGATAGCATTATGCGACAATTGCACATAGGAAATTATGTCTCTACTCAGACCATATCCTCAGTTTTTCTCAATTATCTCAGAAACCTCCACTTTTAGGAACATGGAATGTTTTAACTTTTAGGTTGAGTATCGAAGAGCCGAACTGATGTCAAACGCTCATTTGTCCATTCACTTGTCCCAAGAAAATATGAAGGAACATATGACCACATACCACCATAACTACGCCACTGGTTTACGAAAATAAAAAAGTATAACTTAAAAGTAGCACGTTGATTAGTGTACCAAGTTTCAAATTTTTTCGTTCAGGTTTTTTGGAGAAAACAAATTGAATCTTAATTTCTTTCGTACTCTCGACACTCTGTATCTCAGAGGGGATGCATTTTAGGACATACCTTGATAGCAACTTTTCACCTCGAAATGAGGTGAGGAATCTGTAGCCGGAATTTGTCGATCTTATACTGACTCACCCTGTATATACAATATAGTACGGTAGGTGGGGATGCATTTTTGCGAAGAATTTTATACCGAATGAATTTTGATTAATATTCAATAGTCATCAAAGTGACTGTCAGCCGCGGTGGAGCTGCAGGTGACAACAGGTCAAAGTTGTTAAAAAAACATCGAGTAACAAGGAATATCATACCGTGCCATGATTCATGGAGTGATTTTTTAGTTCATTTCCGAAAAATAATCGTCAGCTGTTTTGAAGAGGGTGGGTTATACGTGAGTCACGTGTCTCAACTGTGTCAAAAATATTGAGTATGCAGTCATTTTATACTGTATGAGATTTTCACAGCTGAATTTTTATACTTTTTTTATAATAGCAACAATCGTCAGCTACATGTATTGAGGTGGTAAGGCCCTTAGTCAGTGGCTCAACAAGCCCAGCGTATATGACCATTGTATAGCCACGTTGACAGGTAAACTGATCCCCAAACATTCACTTGTCGGCGATTTTTATTGTTGTTCAGAATAAAATAACTCTATATTTCAATTTTAATGAGTATTATAATAATTTAACATTAGTTATGCCAACTTTATTCTGTGAATTTTTGAAGTTTCCCAATTTTTTTATAAATAACCCAAAACATATTAATATCCTACAGATGTTTATTGATTGAGAGTTGTAGAGTATAAAATTTCCTACATATAAAGTTTCAAGCAAATTTTTCATTCATACATTTGTTTGAATAATAGAGCGCACCCAAATTGCATCGCCAAAAAACACCGAAAAGGATTGGGTCATTTTCAAAAAGAAAAATACTTTTCATTGCAAAATAAAGTTGAAAAAATCTGTTATATTTTATAGTGAAATATGAGATTTCTGGACAGAAAAAATAAGTTTAAATCATTTTTTGTTTATTTTGCAATGCAACGAAAAAATTACTTGAAAAGTAACTTCAATTGTTTATAACTTAATTTTCACACAGAGATCATACTCATTATAGTTGGAAGAGTAGGCTATATACGGAAAATGCGCCCCTATCGAGTCTAAAAAAAATCAACCCTTCCATTTTCAATTTACGAAGTATCATTTGAACAATTAATTATGACGGATTGATAAGTTTATCGACCATATACTACACAAGTTTTTTCCTTATCAAATGCTGTATATGATTAAACCAAAAAAATATAAATCTTATTTAGCCGCGACCTGAGAGTACAGACAGAAGCGACAACTCTATAGTTTGTTTAAGCTCAGCTTTCGCATTCATAAAGGCAGCGACTATGGTATGTGTTGTTTTCGGTTGTAATATGTATAATACTACGATTATCATTGGTGATAGCAACAAGTTAAAACCGACCAAAACTGGAACGAGTGTGCAGCAGAAGTTCTGTTTTCTTAAGGTTTACTGGTATGAGTTACTTTTGCATATTTGTATGTGAAACTACTGTGTTTGGAATTGTTTAACAAATATTCTCAATAATCACCACAGAGTGGTAAGTACACGTTTATGTTACCATTCATATCATTCCATAAAAATTTCATTTGTATATCACTGATCATTTCATTTTCAAGGCGTTTTCTACAAAATGCCTAAAAGAAAAAGCAGCAGTGTATAAGGAAGTACACCAGGAAACTGAAAATATTCCTAATACAATTTTCACACAAACTCCGTCACAGCATGCAAAAGGACAGTTGAGTAATCAAGTTGAAACTATTAGTGATAGATCTTGCAATTCTTGTTTTTCAGAGATATCCCTGTAGTGACAGAAGAAATGGGTTATTGAAATATGTGTTATTGTTATTATAACTATATAGAAATAGACCTGCTCAAATTCATCACCGATGAATAATCATTGCACGAGCTTGGTGAGAGAATATAATGAACGTTATGATAAAATAAACTTCCTAACGTCATTTTGAAATAGAAATATTTTTCGGTGGATTGTAAAATCCACGATAAATATGAAGTTATTTTTGTAAATATCTTACAGAAAATAACTACTTCCCCAGTTAAAGCCACGCTGAATATTGAACTACATCTGATAGATATTGAGAAAAAAAATCTCAAAGTGAAAATTTGCAATTACATTCAGATAGTTATTTGATTTTCTATTCCAATCTTAATTGAGAACTTATATAAATAAATGAGGCAAAGAAGAATGCTTTCCAAAGGGGAAGCACTCACCAGAACTCAATTATGTAACGTTGATGCAAGAGAAGCATCGCATTCACCAGGTCAAAAGATTTTCGTCTCCAAAAAAAGTATAACTTCAGTAACTATCATCAACAATTGATTCAAACTCACCTTGATTCATGAGATGATGGTTCAGATAGAACACTTGAATGAAATTTTTTTTGGTATTGCTGTAAATTGTCTATAACACTTGGAATGGTATTCTTGAAAATCGTTCATTTCAACTGACAGTTTAGCGTCTCTCATGGATAAATCCTTGTTTTGCGTATTTCTAGAATATTTTTACATTTTTCTAGATAACTTGGAATGAATGAATGAAGCGATTCCTTTCCTTTTAAACAAAATACACAAATACATTTTATTTTTGTTGACATTTTGAACACTTTACGGTTAGACAGTACAGCAAACAGAAACTGAATCAAACAATCGAAATCTATGCCGAAATGGTAGCGTTTTTCTTTTGTTTGTATGAAATTGTCTCGCTAGATTAGGTTAATTTCACTAGGATCAATTCTGCCTGGAGCCTAGGAAAAAATATTTGGGAGGCGTATGTCGGAGTGGTGGTGATTTTCTCAATTTGAGATTTATTGGTTCAACAGTACATGATAATATAATTGAAAAGCGACATGAATTTGATTGGTATGCAAATTCTATTGAAATCCCGTCAATCACATCATAAAGTGGCATAACTTATGTTAAATTATTATAATACTTATTGAAATTGAAATATAGAGTAATTTTATTGTTAACAACAATAAAAATCGCAGACAAGTGAATGTTTGGGGGTCAGTTTACCTGTCAAAGTGGCTATACAATGCTGGGCGCCCAGCTTGTTTGAGCCGCGGACTAAGGGTCTAACCACCGCAATACATGTAGCTGACGATTATTTTAATTATTTAAAAAGTATTAAAATTCAGCTGTGAAAATTTAATACGGTTTAAAATGACTGCATACTCAAAATTTTGACATAGTTAAGTCACGTGACTCACCCTCTTCAAAACAGCTGACAATTTTCGGTTTTGAATGATCTCAAAAATCACCCCATAAATTTTGGCACGGTATGAAATTACTGTTGAACAATGTTTTTTTGCAAGTTTCACCTGCTGTCACCTTTAGCTCCGCCCCTACTAGAGTGCTGATCTCTTATGTAATAGTAGAAAACTATTATCCTTATGATTTTCAGCCGGTATAAAATGACTTCTCCAAATCAACGCTACCTTCCATACTAATAAACGTGTGTATAGAGTAGCATTCTTATTCCGGTTTCTTCACAATGAAATTTTTTATGTGATTCGATAGATGTTGGACTCACTAAATGGTAAGCATTTTTTCACATGAATTGTCCCAAGCGTGTTCTGTTCATGTGCATTGGAAATATTTCATTTTTTTTTCAATAATCTTTTTTGCAACACCTGACTTTCGATTGATTTATCAGTTTTCAAACTGTTCCTAGTTGAAGTGGCAATATTACGACAGCCAAAATTATATTCGAGTATGCCAAAAGTGGTGCGAATACTTTTCATGATGAATTTTCTCTTCTCTGAAGTCATACTGTGTTTTTTTTTTCATTCAAAGTCGGATTTCCGGGTTGTTAAAAAAACAGCCAACCAATTTGGGCACTCATAAGAAAACCTAATTGTTCACCTTTCTTCATCATTGTACCTACTTGACATGGAAACTAAACTTGAAATTTTACAAGGTTAGAGATACTGTTATTTTCGAAAGTTAGTTGTGTAACGCATCACCCATCCCACAAAGTTGAACATGCTTCACCAATTTCCTGTTTATTGGAACCCACGGATGACTGCACGTCAAACAGGGAAATCATTAGCCCATTGAATCTTGCGTTAATTGTCAGATTATGTGCTCAATGGGAGCAATAAATTATCGCCTAACATTTGCGCCAGATGATGCAACCAGGCGCGGACTGGCCACCCGGTTACCGAGAAGTTGTCAGTAGGCCCCCACAAAAGGTATCAAATATGCCCCTTTCCGCTGGCATCCGAAATAATGAAAATAAACAACACTGCACTGTATAATTTACAACTATTTGGATTACCTAAATCACAAAACGCGTTCCTTCAGGTGAACATGAACTAAATAACAATTTCAATGGTTTTTCATATAGAGAGAGAATGGTTTTTCATAGGAAAGAGAAGGTTAATCCAATGGTTGAATAGAGTTAATTCACACCTCATTTCAATTTTCAGGAAGCTGTGTGAGGTACTTGGACTTCACCCTGTTTATTTTGAGAAAATTAAATGACCTGCATTATACAATTAGAAAACTAAGTCTTACAATTCCTCGTCAATCAAACTGATGTTTGTCGAGTGGAAAGTTTGACTTAACGAGACATCACCTGAAGATGACAAATGCGATTTTGCGGAAATGTCGCATAGAGAAATTCGAGAAAGCAGTTAAACATATATTTCATGGCTCTTTCGAATTTCTGAAAATTCGAGAAGACCCGTTGAAACATAATCTGTAGAATTTTTTTCTGTCTGATTATGTTTCAAATTAGATATAAAATAATATACCAATAAAATTTGGCCTATCTTGATTCAAAGTTGCTCTAGTTTCCGTATTTCAAAGCAAAAATCTATTTAATCATTTTAATCGCAATAATATGAAGTTTGAAGAACTGTAACACGACTAAGGTAAAAATTAAAGAAACTGAAAAGTAAGAAACAAGACTTTTGATTTGATATGTTAGATATTTCTGTTTATTTAGTTCTTCTGGCAGTTTCACGATAATAACGTTTATAATTCAATCCAAATGCCGTGGTCGTGCGTATTTTTAATTCTTGATGGACTGCATCTCAATTGTATTCATTTGTCTATCAAATTAAAATGTTTTCTTTTTGTAGTTGACAACGCACGACTACAGCATTCGAATTGAATTATAACATCATCAATGTGAAACTACCAGAAGACTTCAATTGAAATAAATAAACAGGAATATCTAACATATCAAGTCTACTCAATCAAAGACGATGCTAGCAATCAACACCTAACTTGTTTTTCACTTTTAGTTAATTTTATTCTTCCCGTAGTCGGGTACCAATTTTTGAAAATTTTTATTTCATTTTAAACTGTTTTGTTTTAACTTTCAATGCGACAGTAAGAATACTGATATGATATCGTGAGTAATATATACTTAATAATCAAACAATCTAAACTAGGACATTCATGACAATTGTTCAGTAAAAGGAATATGATGGAGTAAACCCCCCTTCACCCTATTATTAGCTATTTAACCTAACTTAGAAATGACAATAAATAATTATGGAAGGATTTAATGTGGATGAATGTTCGTCTTGTGCCAGTAGAAAATGAAATTACATTTGAAATAAGAGTAAGAAAACTCATGAAAGTAAAGAAGAAAATGGAAAGAGAAAGAAAATCCCAAGAAAAGGAAGAAATACTCGAAGAAAGCATTGAAGACATAATTATTTTGAGTCGGTTTCTTGTTTTTTTAATCGCACTATTAATAATTGTCCACTTCAATAAAACTGAGATGAATGATTACGTTAGGGACTTTCAATATAATTAAATCAATACATGTTGAAAAGGGAAACATTCTCAATTGAATATTGATAGATGGAAGATAGTGACTAAAGTTCATCTTTCAGTCGCAGATGATTCTACATCTGATTTTATGAACATCCTGTTTATATTTTCAACAAATCAATAAATCAATACAATAATTAAGGAAAATATTGAAGAATGCAAAAAATCTTCATCATATTCTTTCTTATCAATTCTTCATATAAATATTCGGAGTTTGAGCAAACACTTCACTGTTCTGGAAGTCAATCTGCATGAATTTGATTATTATTTCGATGTCATCATATTAACAGAATCGTGGAAACAACAAAATCCCGATATCTGTTCTATAACACTGAAGTGGTTTGGGTTCAAGCAATTGAATAAAATAACACCCTTAGTTGTAATGTGTTTATTCGTCGAAGGTCACCAGCACCACCATACATCTAAAAATACATATATCTACCAAAAATACCATACAATAAAGCAGGAGAGCCGTAATAGAACCCGAAATATAAATATATCATGTAATCAAAATGGAAGGAATTTAATGGACATAGCCCTCAAACAAAATTGTTAACCGTAGACACGTGTTTCAGGCTTTCGGCCCTCATCAGTACGGTAAATAAGTGCAAGGATTAACAACTCTTGGTAGAAAACGACAAATCAACGGAGTCAACAAACAGAAGCCAGCCGCACATTTGTGGTTTCTGTTAGCAGGCCCTGCATTCCAGGGCAATAACCATTTTGTTCATAAGTGTCCCCTCCATATTCCTTCCTTTTATCTCTATAATCCTGGACTCGTTTGACATGCAGGTAGCTATATCTGCCTCCGTGGTGACGTTGGTTGTTGCCCTGGAATAAAGAGTCTGCTAACCAAAACCACAAATGTGCGGCTGGCTTCTGTTTGTTGATTCCATCGATTTGTCGTTTTCTACCAAGTGTTGTTCATCCTTGCACTTCTCCACCGTACTGATGAGGGTCGAAAGCTCGAAATACGTGTCTACGGTTAACACTTTTCTTTGAGGGCTATGTCCATTAAATTTCTTCCATTTTGTTTTCAACAGTCTCTTCGATAATCCTCATTTTCATCATAATCTGAATCGACAAATACAAAATAAAAAATTGTTTTACCTAAAACCAGGGTATATCGTATCCTGCGAGCACAATCTGTATATCTACCCGTGAAGGGCTTTCAAATATTAGATTACTAATAGCACTGATTGATTTCGAAACGACAATGAAAGTGAATCGAACCACACTTCGGTTTTTTGTATAGATAAGGTAGGTACGAATAACTCGCCACTTGGGTATTCTGATATTCTCAGATCCATTCTGACGATCTGTAGTTTAATGCCACCCGATAGGCAATCAGAGTTGTGTAGTTTATACAGAATTCTGCTACATTATGAACTCCCCCTTTCATTTGACATCCCACTCGATACGATATAAAAAAAAAACACATTTTTTTATGTACATCCCGCATTTTGATTTCATTCGTATAAAATGTAGCCTATGTTACCCGGACCATAATAACGAATCGATTGACAACGAAGTCATCAAAATCGGAAGGGTAGTTCATCGCTACGGTGGAACATCCGTAAATACAGACATACATAGACTGCTAAAACCATTATCCTTTCCTTTCGGCTGTGCCGTCGGGTGAAAAAAGGCATTTCCAGTCAGCTATTCCACAAACCAAATTTTCAATTCATTCGTCGATTAATTGATCTCTTGTTTCTACTACATTGATTCAATTGAATGTGAATTTTTTTCTATGCTGTGATTGTGTGATATTTCTCCGTCTATTTCACTGTTAGATAGTTAGTAGTCTCGGTTAACGGCTTACGGTTTTCTTTTGTCTTGTCTTTTAGGAGTGATTTTCAATCCAGCTCCTTCTTTTGCTCTTCATTCCTCATCTACTCCCGACACATATATCCAGAATCCCATATGAATTTTCTTGAACCCCCTTTTTTTGTTTCTGTGATTCCGAGTATGATTTCTTCCACTAGTTCTCCTTCCTTTCTCAAACTACTTCTTACCTTTCTATAATTTTTTTCGGTTCCATGTTTTTTACTTCGATCTTTTCATTTCTTCCTTTTCCACTCATTCCTCCATTTATTTTACTGCTTTTTCGTTGCCTGTGTCGCTTTCCTAATATTTTCTTTTCCGTTCCTTATTTTCTACCGTTAGGGAGTCTGTTGTCTTTATATTTTCTTTTGATCTTTGTCATCCCACTTTTATTGTTTTACCTTCCTTTCTTTCTTCTTCTGAATATCATGTGCCTCCTTGGTCATTTTGTTGTTCATGGTACGTTCTTGTAGTTCTTAAACTTTTTTATTCTTAGTTCTATATTTATCCAATCCTCTTGTTTTATCTTCTTCGGATTCCATGTATTAGACACATTTTTTTCATTCTTGTTCAGGCCCTTCAGCTTTTGTTTTATTTTTTGTTATATTCTTCATTAATCCTCTCATCTATTTCATCGTCTCTTTTCAATTTTTCCTTTTTGTGAGGTGCTGTTCATCAGCTTACTGCTTCTGAACTTATTTATGTTAGGTCTTCTCCACGACTTGTTTTCCTGAGAAGCCTTGATATCGACTTCTTTTATTGCCAGGTCTCGTCAAACGTCTGTATTTTTTGCAAACCGAAACTCGACTTCAGTGAATATAGAAAGTGATATTTGTAACAACAGTTAACAACAGATCAACTAGTGAATGGAAAATATTGTTACATGGGGATATATAGTTGATCAATTTATAATCATCGATGGAAAAATTTCACAAATAAAATATGATTCCTCCAGATATGTCTCAGTACGGCTCTGAAACACCACTGCAAAATATCACCGTTAAGTTTAGCTTTGTGAGGTTTGCATTGTTTTCAGGCACTTTGTGCTGCAACGTTTCCTTTGACTCTATGTTAACGTTTATAATGTCTCACAAATTAGCGGTAGCGGTTTGTAGAGACTATAGGTTTGTTGCTGTTCTGGAACAGATTTCGACCATATGCATTTTCGTTTATGTACGAGAAAGATATCTCGTCATGTACGAGAAATATATGAAAACAATACGAAATATATGATAATCATGACATGTATTTCACCTACAACTCACTTATAACCTGATAATTTGTTTTAGTATTTGTTATTTTTCTTCAAGATATTACATCTGAATAGGTATAATTTATCCATTGCTCTAACTCTACCTGAGTACGTACTTTCGAAATCAGGGACTTTATCTGTTTAATGATGAGAGGAATTGGCAAACGACGCATTTCTGATACAGCTTGCATATACATTCTGCATTCAAACTAATGAAATATACGTTGAAAACTAATTTGTCAATAGAAAAAGTCAGGAAGAGAAAGCGATAGCTCAGAACAGATGCTCGGCAGAATACGGGAAAAACTGAAACCCAAAAATAACAGCGCAACCAATCAGGCAAGAAAATACTGCCTCAGTTGTGGTAGGAGTGGACATTTTCAAGAATATTGCAAGGTGAGGTTACCACCACTTTGCATCACCTTGGAGGACCATCTCACGTTCCTACTCACCTAAGAGGACAGGATTGACGGGAGAATCAAGTGGAAAGTGTTTCAGTTGTGGTAGGAATGGACTTTTCCAAAGAGATTACAGGGTAAGGTTATTACTACGATTGTCATCACTCAGATACCAAGGAACTGAATTGGCCAATACATCGAAAATCACGCAAGCTAGTGAAAGCGAAGCTCCTTAGGTCATCCAAGTTAACAGGGTTAGAAGAATAATTGATAATTCGCCCATCAGGGAAATCGAAATAGGATTATCTGAACAAAGTCAATCTAAAATTGGATGTAGAGCTCAAAAATGTGGAAATATACACGGTGTTCTATTTGGAAAAATTGACTTCCAATAATTTTTTCATGTGAACAAAGTATCTGCATTTTTTAAAGACCCTGTATGAGGCAAATGAAAATATGACTCGAAGTGAAGATCCTCATAGTACTACTCCACTCCATTTCGAATTTGATCGTCTTAGTACCTGAGAGTTCAAGATTATCAGCGTTTATAAAAGTACATGTTTGGTAAAAAAAAATCGAAATTAATTTATATCTTCTAAATGGTAACAGATAGATGTAGGGAAATAGTACATGGAGTTGTTGACAAAGTGATAGGGAATCATTTGATATTATATACAGGGTGTTCCATTTGAAAATTCAAAGTAGCCGCTACTTTATAGTAGGAGCGGCAACGCCGCATCGTGGCGTGTAGATCATATTAATTTATGCATACTGTCAAATTTTCAGGTTGATCCGTTGTCTGGTTTGCCAGAAACGTCTAATTAACGCTCATCGTGAAAAGCCCTGTATAGAGACCGGTTCGGTGGGTTCGTTATTGGAAACTGAATTTTTATCATTTGCCATATTTTGTTTTCGTACTTTTGTTTGCACCTAGAATTTGTTTGGAGTAATATTTTTGTTAAGTTGTTTTAAGTAGCTTTGTGAGGTGATTTCAATATTCCCTATACTCTTGCCAGAGTTTTTCGTTGTGCTTATTAACCAGCTTTTTTTTTCTCGATGCATCTCTTTTTTCATTTGATTGTATTAATCCATTAGAAATCCATGCTCTAAGTTTTTTAAAAATTATCGAAGGCTCTATCAGTATCATTTTCATTAAATACGTTACTCCAAGGTTCAGTTTGCTTCATAACCAATCTTGGTGATTTGTATGAAATCATCAGGTTCATTCATTTTTATTTTATTATATTTTTCTGCGACGTTTGGTAGTATGCTGTAGTGGTCAGTAATAGTTGTTGTAAAGATAAATGTTGTACAATCTTTCGCATCTACAGAATTGTCTATTTTCAAGAAGATATGATCTATGCAAGTGTGGCTAATTTTAGAGACCCGAGTATTTGCATTTATATATGAAATATATCCATGTGAATTCAAAGTATTGAGTTATGTATTCGAGATCAGTTAATTTTGGTCCGTTGATGTCATCTATTAGAATATTGAATTCAGATTCTCCGTGATCCCTCAGAAAGATATCTAGGACCTCAATGAAGTCAATGGGATTTGTTGAAGGTGATCTATAAATTGCATATATATTGTATTCTTTGTTTTGGTATTGAAAAATTAGGTTTGTTAGGGAAATTTCTGCAACTCCGTACTATTTCATTGTTGAACAATTTATTCCTATTTTGTTATATATGATTATTTCATCACTTCTATTATCTTTACTTTCATTGTATGTTATGTAGTTCTTGAGAGTGTGAGCATCGAGATACTCAAGATAGATTCTATGTTTCTGTTAATATTATTATATCACAAGTAAAAGACAAGGTTTCCAGGTAAACACTGAATTCTTCGCAGTTTTTTGTATACTACGGATATTCATAAGAAAAATATTAAGTCCATTTTTGAGATTCTTTCTATTGATTCCATCTAAGTATTCATTGTTTGAGGCAATTTCCTGAATTATATTATAATTTCCCATTTCATTAATATAATCATTATAGTCATCCATTCGTAATTATTTATATCTGTAGAGCTTTTGAACTATTTAAACTATCTGAAGCAAAAAATTGAGGTTAATAACACGAAAAATATATTTGTGTGAAATCCATGGTTGCTGTATTTATTTTTCGTTCAATTTATATGTATATATGGGAAATAACTAATAAATATATCGAATAGCTTGTACGTAATTCATAATGTCTTGCTTCTTGATGCACTTTTTATTCCTATTCATATGGTAAAAATATTTCCATTACCTGGCATTTCAATCTGTGCAGCTTCTCTTCGCAAACTTCCATCGAATCCATTACTAAAATTAACGAATAAACGTCACATTCCATCCAAATATCATTGAGTTGTATCAGTAATCTAGCTTTCCAACAGAGAGGCATACTCCATTTAATTTCTTTCAAAGGTGACATCAATTGAAATCTCATTGAGTGTTATCAGTAATCTACCCATCCAAAAAAAGGGGAACTCCATTTGGATTTTCAACGAAATTCCATTATTTTTAATGTTATCTCCAATACGAATAGACAGAATACACTTTCATTTACATAGTCGTAGCTCTAGGCAATGGTGCCGTAGCAGTGTGATGTTGTAATGTGACCAATTCAACGAATGTTCCAATATTTGATTACAATCGTTTTGGACGTCCATCGTCTTGATGAATTTAAAAGGTTTTCACGACGTTTCGAATGCTTGCATCTGCAATCGTCTTCAGGTGAATACTGACAAGTTTAGGTGCTACTTACCAATTTATATGACTGTCGGTGCAATGATGCGTGTAATTCCGCTATGTACAGTGGTGCGTGTAATTTCGCGCGGTGTTGTGGTGCGTGAAGTTTAGCGCCTCTGCAGCCCGCCAGAAAGAGCAATCAGTGGTTTCCATACGTTCTTGTTCTCAACGCTTGGTTGACTAAAGGCGTTATTGACTTCGATGTAGGCGGCCTCTTTGAACTTTAATTTGAACCAATGCTCCTCTCTATGAAGAACACTTGCATCGTCCCATAGAACTCGATGGTGCTCAGTCCAGGCGTGGTCAGCGATTCCCGATTTTGATGTTTCTCCACGTTGAGTCCATTTCTTGTGCTCATCCAATCGTACCAATAACGGTCTCTTTGTATCTCCAATGTAGGAATCTTCGCATTCACATGGAACTTCATGATTGCAATTCTAACTGATTTCATTTTTGTTGTCAGGTTTGGTCTTGGTCAGGAAACTCCGTAAAGTACTGCCGGATTGGAAGCAGCTCTTGATTTGAACTTGTTTCCGATCCTTCTGATCTTCTCGGAGACACCTCTGATGTACGGAAGGCAGATCACTTTGTTGTTTCTTCAGACGTCTTCGTTCTCCGGAGTTGTTTCAATACTTCTTCTAGGAGTTTATTGGGATATCCATTTCGGTGAAGGTCCTCTCTGATGTGGTTTAATTCGGTATCTAGTGACTCCACGTCGTTGCATATGTGCGTCGCTCTCACTACCAATGTTCTCACGATCCCGGATGGATGGATGGTTGGAGCTGTAACTGAGGTACTGCCCCGTATGTGTCTTCTTTCTGTAGACGGAGGTGCGGATTCCATTGCCTATTCTCTCAACGTTCACATCGAGGAAGGGTAAGGCACTGTTGGTTTCCATTTCCATCGTGAATTTGATCGAATCCCTGATTCTGTTAATTCCTGAGAAGAAATCCTGGAGATGTTTGTCTTCGCGATTCCATATAATGAAGGTGTCATCCACGTACCTCAACCATAGCTTTGGTTTGTATTCTGCCTCCCGTATAGCCAATCCATCGAACCACTCCATGTATATGTTGGCGATGATTGGAGAAAGGGAAGATCCCATCGGGAGTCCGTCGACCCAAGAAACTCCTAGAAGAAGTATTGAAACAACTCCGGAGAACGAAGACGTTTGAAGAGCAACAACAAAGCACAGTGATCTGCCTTCCGTACAACAGAGGTGTCTCCGAGAAGATCAGAAGGATCGGAAACAAGTTCAACATCAAGAGCTGCTTCCAATCCGGCAGTACTTTAAGGAGTTTCCTGACCAAGACCAAACCTGACAACAAAAATGAAATCAGTAAGAATTGCAATCATGAAGTTCCATGTGAATGCGAAGATTCCTACATTGGAGATACAACGAGACCGTTATTGGTACGATTGGATGAGCACAAGAAATGGACTCAACGTGGAGAAACATCACTTCCATGAAATGTGATAGAGAGATGATATGCACACCCGAAATTTTCAAATTTGATTTGCCACACAAAATAGAAAAGAAAAAACTCAAAGTCTCTCCCAAAATTCAACATTCTCCCCATACAATAACAATTTCACTGAAGATAATGAAGATAATTATTGATCAACGTTGTTTTATTTCACATGATCCTTGTCTTCAGACCATCTAACAGATGGGCTACCTTGAAGATTTTGAATATATTGTGATTCTCCTTTACGTGGATCTCCTTCAATTGAAGGAACATCAGTGAAACTTTTTTTAGAAGTAGTGAGGGATGATGAATGTTGTCAAGAGGTTGAAAATTGATGAAAAAGATGCAACGACGCTTTTTCCAATAGTTTATTGATTATCTACACTGATATATTGGGGTTTTGGCTCTTTTTGGTTCTTTTTGTGAATGGCAGTGGTCTTTCAGGAGATAAACATTTAATTTGTCGACTCTTCTTCAGGGACTACAAATATATTTTTCGTTCACACATAGATACAAAAGATACAAAGATGATGGAATGGTAGTGTTCGTTAAACATCGATACTATCGATTGACATTTACTATCGTTAGCTATCGATAGTTTCCGGCGATGCGACCTTAACACACATCTGACAGATCGCATCTCTCATCACTTTATACACTGCATACCATACCCCACCTATCTAACCTAACCAAGACATTTTATTCTGTATTCACATTCACGGTATGTATTATTCAGAGTGCAAAGTGACTATTGTTATAGTGGAATTTTTATTTGCATTATGAGTGCAAATAAAAAATCAGTAGTTGGGAAACATCTCACAAAATTCGTGAAATGCAGTATATGTAAACGCGAATATAAATATAGGGGAAATACCAGTGATATGATGAACCAGATGAAGAAGAAACATAAGCAAGAGTGGGAGTCTCCAAAAAAAAAACGGAAAGTGTAGAAGAAAATTGCCCTTGAACATTATTTTAATTAATAGAGAATATAACTATCCGAATAATTCAAAAATTAAGTCAGAACTGGACCTTTTATATGTTCGCATGCTCGCCATGAATATAAAATAGGTATTTTTGCGCGGCAAGATTTTGAACCTGCTGCTCACAGAATGACCTAGGTCAAACAATTAAAGAAATTAATTTTTCCTCTTCATGCATTAGTATAAAAGCTTAAATATTTTTTTAAATAATTTTTTTCAACATTCATAAAACTATCGATGATAATCGATAGTTTTTCCAAATATATCGATAACTATCGATGGTTCAGACTATCGATGTTTAACGAACACTAGAAATGGACTTACCTAAGAGGATATAATGGTCCAGCGAATTATTCTTAGGTAAGTCCATCATCTTTGTATCTCTTGTATCTTTGTGTCAACGAAAAATATATTTGTAGTCCCTGAAGAAGACCGTGTACACGGTCGAAACATCGACAAATTGAATGTTTATCCCCTGAAAGAAGACTGTCATTTACGAAAAGAACCAAAACCCCAAGAAGCTCCATTATATATATATATATATATAATATATATATATATATGTATAATATATATATATATTTTTCGTTTGGCGCCGACTCAAAATTAGTTACTTGCATTAGTTTTGGACCTCAGTTATTAAGACTGAACAGGTTCATTTTATTTTTTGCTTTTCAATTTGATTTTTCGACGCAAAAAATTTTTGTTAAAAAGTGTTTTTTTTTTGCTAAAATCTACGAATTGCTACTCACTTAATTTGTATTACTTTTGAAATACTTACACACCTTACCTTAACTATTAACTGTTATATACTATAACTAGCTGGTACCAGCGACTTCGTCCGCTTTGAACTTTATATTTTTTGTGATGACTATTACAAATTCACTCACCCCTTTACAAATTCACGGAACCCTCATACAAACTTTCACCTCCTCCCTTTTCAGCCCCCTATGGGTTGCATTTTGCATTTATAAAAACACTGAAACATATCCCTTACAAATTACTCAAATACCAATTTTTATGACCCGAACTTCAAAACTAATGGAACCCCAATACAAACTTTCACCCCTTCAGGGGTTGACTTTCTGAAAAAAAATACTGAATTACATATTTCTTCTTTTTGTAACAAAGACTTCAAATGCTGATTTCTATGACCCAATCTTGAAAACTAACGGAATTCCATAACACTTCTATTCCCAATTAAACCCCCATTTTACCCCTCTAGGGGTTGAATTTTCAAAGACACCAATACATGTATTTTTCATCTGTAACAAAGACCTTCAAATACCAATTTTCATGATCCCAACTTCAAAACTAACTATAACTATAACTTTCAACCCTCATTTTACCCCTTTAGGGTTGAATTTTCTAAAACTCTTTTTTGTTTATTTGTGAAGGAGAGTCCAAATACTAATTCCCATGACTCCAATTTCAAAACCAACTATACTTTCACCCCCCTACTCACCCACCTCTCACCTCTAGGGATGGAATATAACAAAAATATGTTGTAAAAATGTTACCTTTTAGGTCCCGCGATTTGGTCTGGCATTGATCGTATCAATCATTGAGTCAGTTAATCAGGACATGTAAATATATATGTATATTTTACCCCAAACACGAGGTAGCTGATGTTAAGGAGATCCCTCGACTGTCTTCCGTCTCCATCATCAGAACAACTCCGGGTTTCCATTATGTTGTAGTGTCATCAGAACTACATATGTTTCAACAGAATCGGTTCACCGGTGTAAAATCAATAAATCATCCCCTATTGTTCTACCCCTAGGGGTGTAATATTCCTTCAAATTCAAATGGGACCCACTTTGAATCACACCCTTTATAATAAAAAAAGAATAATCTAAATCGGATAACCCAGTACGAAGTAATGCGTGGTAGAATCGGTTAAGAAGTACAAATTCAGTGGGTGAACCAACAATCATCCCTCACATTCCCACCCTTGGGGTGGGTTTTTTTCCAAATCAAAATGGGACCAACTTCGAGGTACACCCCATTGAATAATAATCAGAATCGGACTACTCTCTAAAAAGTTATACGTAGGTATACTAGAGAACCTTTTCCATTTTTTTTCGTCGGTTAAAAAACATACCCATTGATATTCGTTTGTTCTCGTATCCAGCATATACTTTTGTCATAAAATCATATATGCCAGTTTCGATTGACCTCTCCTTTCACTTTCGGATATCCATATTGTGAGTGTCAGTATAGAAGAAACAGAGAGCTAGTACACATTGCTAATTCAAATTTTTTGAGAGGGACACAAACAGATTTATTGGGCGATGATTCTGTAAAATTGTTGGGTCGTCTTTTCAACCGACAAAAAAGGGAGGAGGTTCTCAAAACGACGCTTTTTTTTAATATATGACTGTGGTGTCTTCAGGAGGTCTGATGGAATACGTTTTCAGATCGTATTTTTGTCTATGACACCTTTCATATAGGAAAGGCAAACTTTTTACGGCAGGTTGTTCTGGGTTTGGAGGACGAGTTTCTTGATAGCTGATTGATTTGCCTGCTTAACTGTTACTGAATTGATTTGGGCTGGGTGGTGATGTAAGTAGCCGTTGATATCGGTTGATGTGGGTTGATTTCTTGTATCTATACTGTGTGAGTGGAGGAAACGTGATGAGAACGTGTTGGAAAGCGGTAGATTCGTCATGCAGTTTCGATTTCTATTGTGATTGTGTGATTTCCTTGAGGTGATCTAGGAATCCTGGAGAGTTTTGAGCTGTGGAGCAATATTACGGATATGTCGTGGAATTTTTTGTTTCATAAGATGCATTCACATCCACTCAGACCATGACCAACAAAGTTCCAGTTCTGAAATAAATCGACCATAATATTGAATTATCCGTCTGTTACATGCTCAACATTGGCCACTCGGATCATCCAGTAAAGACTGCCACAACTCACTTCATTCCTTACCTTTCCACTACTTCCTCAACACTGGACGTATTTCATGCCATATTTTATGAATATTATATTCATGAATAATATTCCAATAAACGGCTGATATCTGATCCGTATTGTTTGCCAGACGTGCCAATAGCCTGAATGGGTGCCTGAGTTCAGGACTACAATGTCAGTGAATGCAGACTATATATTGTAATATGAAAAGCGTGTTGATAATTCTTTATGGGTTCAGTGAGCCGTATCGAAATTCGATATATTATATGATTAGAGTTTATGTGCATTGTTATTTCTGGCAAAATAGAGTATATAGAGATGCACGGAGGATCCCGCAGAGTTCCTATGGAAAATTGTTGTTCAATGAATTACCAGAATTCTATAAATGTTGCAGTTTTTTTATAATTTCGGGAAATGTGGAACATATGATTGTTTCCTTACCATTATACCAAATGATGATGGAAGGTCGACTGAATCGAGTATCCCATTTCACAATTTATTTTGTTTTCCAAAATAGAGTGAGCACCATAGTTATTTTAGGAAGGGGAAACATTCTCAAGTGAATATTGAATTTTTTTCTGAAAGTTGAAGAATCTACGATTTTTTGTAATATCTGATAGAAAACAACTACACCGCTTTTACATCTTTGCGAATTGCTAACTGTCACTGTCTGGTTGGAGTACTACACCACCAGCGGTGAATAAAAATAATGGATGATACGATAGTCAAACAAATATTAGATGAAATCAGGAATACCAAAACATATACAAAATAGAATCGAAGCTAGTGAAGCTCATATTTCATTGTTGAGGACCTCAAGTTCAAGATAAACTACCTCGAAAAAGATAATTTCTAACTGAAGGAAAAAATTTAGGAACTGGAAAGGAACGAAAAATATCACAATATCATTGTTTTTATATGGACTGTTCCAAATGAATATTTTCTCCGATAACGAATTTGTCTTCAAAGAAGGAACTTATACCCATGATGCCCTAATCTCTCTTACAAACAAAGTTCTTAGCGCCCTTAATCAAGGTGAACAATCTCTGAGTATTTTCCTCGACCTGAGTGAGGCAGTCACTGGAGGCTGGAGGATATCGGTATAAGGGGAAACGAACTGAATCTATTCCGAAGGATAGCAGACTGTAAGGGTAAATGCTGAGTACGGAGTTTCGCAAGGCACGATGTTAGGACCAATCCTCTCCAACATATATGTGACGATTTATTTTTTATTAAAAGTTCGAGCGATATTTTCGCATCCGCAGATGATACCGCATTGATCTATTCAAATAACTCATGGGATGAATTGAAGAAGAGGATGACTTCGTTCATATAAAGAGTTGGTTTGATCACAAGCAACTCACCCTCTTGAGAAACCCACGTATCTCCCATTCAGCATCAATAAAACAACAACATTCCAAAGCTAAGGCTACATATCACCAAACGAAGTTTAATCAACTCAGCTGAATACGAATTGAAATACCTAGGCGTGTTGATCGTCACTTGAAGTGGAATTTACACATACATTTCATTATAAAAAAAATTAATGGTATATTATTCCGATTTAGGTTACTAAAGAATATCTTATCTATTAAACAATTGAAAATATCATATCACTCGCTAGTAGGAAGACATATCCGATACGGAATATCTGCCTGGGGATACTTGTCCAAGGTACACAATCACTCACTTGAAGTGGTGCAAAAAAGATTTCTGAAAATAATCTTTTAAAAAACACGGACTTATTGTTCAGAACACCTTTACGAAGAATCAGGTATTCTAGACGTCAGACAACTCTTTGCACATAATATTATTTGTCACTATCATCAAAATAAAACAGAAAACCAGATTATTTCTCACAAGTACGAGACAAGACAGAAAGACACCAACGTAGTATCTTTCATGAAGAAAGCGTTAGGACAGAAGTTCTGTGAATTTTATTGCCCCAAAACTACATACCCAAGGAACTGAAAGACATCATAACATTCACGTATTAAAAACAAAGAAAAACCCACGTAAACTTTTTACTGACTCAAAAATAAATGAACCTACCCCCCCACGCAAATAGTTAATTAATTCATATTATTTGAGATTATTTTAGGTATCTATATTATATTATCATGAGTGACGCATTCGGTGATATTTGATATATTCACTAAAATAATGAAAGCCCAGATATTTCCCTACCTGCCTTTACCTTCATTATTTACCTCAACCTCCACAAGGTTAAATCTGATTTACACGAACGGAAGAACCTCAAATGAAAGCATCATACAGGGCAATCACAAAATATGAAAATTAATTATTAACAATTTTTTGTCTGTGAAAAGTTGTGCAGCTCATGAAGCTCTGTCAAATCACCTAGATTGCTAATATTGCTATAAAAATGAGAGATTGAGTATTTTTTCCAATCTTACAACAGCCCTGGCCCTTGGTAACGCCACTGATAGAATGTGGCGTATTAAATCAGAAGTAGCAGTAATTTGGAAAGTTTTGGTTCGAATAACCTCAGTCTTGCAAAATATAACAACACTGGTTCTTTTTGAAAGCAGGTACTAGGACCTTTACTTATAATATAATGAACAACCAACTACCTGCAAATATTGTCTTGTATTCGAGCAAAAGGCACATGCCAGCTGTTTCGATGGTCAACAGGATGAAAGGAGTACCTGCTCGTTCTAAACTCGAACTAGGTGTATTATATAACTAGGTGCTTGGATGGTCCCAATTTCACGATAGTAGAACGTCGCAAGAAATTATGCAAGCAGTGCTAGTAATTTACATACAATAGATGCAAAACATCTCGTCTGTCCGATGACTAATAAAAATTATTTTGTAAATAATATACAGAATCAGTTGAATTCGAGTCAGTCAATAGGAATGGAAATAATTGAACTCTTGTTTCTGTTCAAGCTTTATTGGCTCTTTATCAGGAACTCTACAATGAATTGAACAATGAGAAGTTGGTTATATGATAAAATCGTCGTAATTTATGCACTAATCAACAACAAAACAAAACTCTTGGGGTAATATTTGAAGTGTAACAAATCAATTTGAGACATCAATTTAAAAAGGGTATAAGAGTTTCAAAGGAAATTTGCGTTGGATCATATGTTGGAGATAAAAAGGGAAATGGGAATGAATTGTAAGTGTAAATAAGGTGACAAAGGATGAGTAACACGGTACACGGTTGCTAACTGAGGGTAATGACGAATTAGGAGTGGTAACTGAAATTATTATTATTATTATCGATTGTAGCGCGATGCAATACATGTTCAAGCGCTGAATTGGAGGGATCTTTTTTAAGGGAACTGTACGCTGGGAAAACGCAATTAGCATGCGTGATACAGCAAATAAGCCATGACTGGAATGTTGGCAACGTCGCAATCCAACGATCGCTCACATTTAGTTGTTCAAGATACTCTTATGAACAAGCAGCAAAGTTATTGATCGATTTCGCGCAAAAACTGGTAGGTTTGCTAAAGCAAAAGTTGAAAAAAGGAAACATAAGTTGTCTGCATTGTGTAAGGCTCGAAATACGAACAAAAAACAGTCTAATGAAAATGATGTGTGTGAAGAAAATCGCATTGTTGATCTCAAAGAACTTGGGAAAAATTTTAAGTGTCGGAACTGCCACCGAATTTTGAGCTTAGAGAATGTGCTGGAAGAAAAACATTTAGGACTTGCATCAATTTTAAGTATCCGTTGTGATAAGTGCAAAATCATTAATGAGGTTCGTACTGGCAAAACGACAATATCAAATAAAAAAACTTATCGGGATGTAATTCAACAGCTGTTCTCGGTAAGTTTTATTTTCTAATATTCAATATAAAATAATATTATTAAATATATGTAGTGAAGTAAAATATGACCTTTACATACTTTGCTACAGGTGCTTTATATTCCGGCATGGGTTGCACTGCTTTGAATAAGCTTCTAGTCTGTATGAATATTCCTACAATATCAAAAGATTTATACAAACGCTATGAAACATTTATTGGATCATCAATCGAAGAGGTAGCAACAAAAAGTTGTAAAGCAGCTGCAGAAGAAGAAACACGCCTAGTGACAGAGAACATTCAAAAACTTTGTGAACACTTGTAAGTGAAACTATGTAATGTAATGTCAAAAAGGACTTCTTGAAACTGGCATAAATTTCCCAATTCAATTGTACATGTTTTCAACATTATTGACGGAGTTCAAGAAAAAATTTACAGAAAAAAATTGTTGTTCTACGAATATTTCCATTCTCAAGCTCTATACAATGGACTAGATAAAAACATCGATATCCAAACTGAATGAATATATATATATAACTTCAAATGAATAATGAATGTCAAATCCATCTTTCGAAGAAGAGTTTTACTAATGTTCCATTTGTACTCATGGGTTTTTCAAATTGTAGGATGACTGGTTTGCTACTGAATGTATTATTATGGATACGATAGCAATGATGTATGTTATCGTATGTTACCGGAAAAGTATTCAGTTAAATAAAATACCAAAGAAATCACTTATTTCTTATGCAGAGTGAACATTTAGTGAAATTAGGTATCGAAAACAATGTAAAATTGCCATCGAAGGCTGTTATTTGATGTAAATACATGAAATTTTGTGCACTTTCGCCAGCAATATGGGTCAATGATGTTTTTCAACATGTCTAAAAACTTATATATTTTTGTTATAACTCATATTACCTATTTTTCTCTAGGCAACCCAACATTGTTGAAGATATTTATCCAGACTTAGCTATCCTCCGCAATTCTTGCAATTCAGATTCGTTAGCTGCGCAAAGCTCTATCATCCAATCTTCTACTCATTATGATGCGGCAGTTGGAAATATAATAAATATAATTTTATTTTACGACATGGGTTGGAGTAAAAGAGGAAATGGAAGAAGCTACGATAGAGTCTATGGTTATGGCACTATAATAGGTTTTTTGAGTGGTAAAATTTTAAATTATGCTACATGCAATAGGAAATGTATTTTATGTGGTCGAGGCCATACTAAAGATGACCACGACTGTCGAAATTTTTTTGAAGGAAGTGCAAAGGTTATGGTAGCGTCAGCATCGGATAGATTGATTAATAAAAGCAACATTTTGCAAGAAAGTGGGTTGAATACACGAGTTATGATAGGCGATGAAGATAGCAGTGCTTTTCTTGACATGTTTTTTGGTAACCTTCCACAGTCTGAAAATGAAAATATAATCAGGAAAATCTATACAAGTGGAAGGTTACCCGAAAAACATGTCAAGAAACGTTGTTCCCCCACAAAAAACCACATTCATTCAATAATAGCAGTGCTATTTCTGAATTACGAGAAAATAATCCAAACACCATTTATAAATTAGCTGATACAAACCATTTGACTAAAAACTTTGGAAAAGAGATGTACGCGTTAGCTAAATCATTCAAAGAGTTGAATAAGAAAGGTGCAATCAGACACATTGAAAAATGTTTCGCTTATGCAGTCACACAAAACCAAAAAAATAGCATTGAACTTGCTAAAGTATTATGTACCATTCTCAGCCATCTATTTGGTCAACATGAACATTGTAGTTCATGGTGTCGAAGAGAAACTGGATCTGAAAAACAGACTGTAATATTAAAAAATAACAATTTATTCAACAAATTACAAAATATATTGAAAAAATACGCTGGAAATGCCCATAAGTTTTGTTCTGCAGCTTATAGTCAGGTAAATGGAAGAGTAAATAATATTGTAGCTCATAAAGCACCAAAATGTAAATGCCACAGTTCGTCTGCAGATTACAGAGTAGCCAGTGCAGTTTGCTCTAAAAACATTGGCTAGGTATCGTTATTGAATATAAAAAAATGAATTTGGAACCAGGTAGTCATACAGCTACATATGCTCGAAGATACGATTCTGATAAAAAAAAAGAAGACTGATGCTAACATCAAGAGAAAAAAAGTTGCGCAGAGTTGAATTGATCAAAAAAGGGAAATGTTAAGAAAATCGAAGGAAATGTCAGAAGGTGTAACATATCAACCAAACGTTGGAATTAACGAATCAAGAGCATCATCACTATTATAAAAAACATCGAATCATTATCAATAAATTACTCCATAGTTTATTTTGATTGAGAAACATCTAGATTATGCATGACTGATGACATTTTACAAATCGCCGCCAAATGTGAAAATAGAGAATTTAATATATATGTTAGTCCTACAAAGCAGATCAATTCGGTGGCGACAAAAATTTCGGGATTGAGTACAATTTCTGGTAAATTATATTTGAATGATGTACAAGTCGATTCACAAAATTTAGTAGATTGTTTGGTAGCATTTAAATTTTTTTTAAATTTATCTACAACTCCAAATTATGTATTAGATTAAGAGCAATTATTAATAATAATTTAATAGAAGATTTTATCCTGATAGCAGGATTTGTGGATAGCTCAATTATTTAAAAAAAAACGTTCCCAGATCGAAAAGGGCCAGGAATAATCCAGCTATTAAAATTAGCCAAAGATTTAATACCAAACGAAACAAATTTTACAGACATTAGTTCGTTTCATTGGTAAAGAGTCAGACTTATCAACATACATGAAATCATATAAAGAATGTATTTCAGAGCGACTTGAGAACAAAAGAATATCTCGTAATTTACCCAATTCAAGTGCCTTGAAAAATGTTATATCACGGGATTTATTGAAAAAAATAGCCCAACAAAATATAACATACCATTTTCTGAAACAAATGTATCACGATGGAGGAGGAGAAGCTGTGATTAATCACATGACTGAAAAATTGGAGAATGGAAAACCTAGAGTTACTAAAAATAAGAAAGCATCAACTAAAATCATAAATGAATTGAAAATAAATGTTTAGTCAATCGAAATAGTATAATAGTTAAGAATAAATAATATTACATTCATTGTTTTTTATTGTTTTGTAGATTTATACGTTATATTTTATTAGCCTGTTAGAAATCTGAATAATTTTTGTTTATGTTTAAAAATATTCGAATTATGTTATACGTACATGTGTTGTTCAAATGTATGAATACAATAAAGTTTATGCACTGTTTTTTGCCGTTACTCGTTAAAACAACATTTTATTTTATATCTATTCCCATTGTAATATGTTCAAAATGCATTAGTATAAATTAACGCAATCATTCACAATTATTATTCATAAATATGTGCGTTCCAAAACTCAGTTCAATTCAAAACAGCAAACCCCTCGCGCTCTCGTTTACTTGAATCACGAGCGATCGCTTGAGGCGTTGCCACGATTCTCAGCCTTCACCCTCTTGCACTTCTCATACGCAATAATTTAGAAACTTCTCATAAGAATAAATGAATAACTGTATGGCTACGCGTCTTGAATTTTTTTTATAAAATTTGTTACGTAACTTTTAATAATATACCAGTTTTTCATAAAGATCTGAATGGAGGGTTTTTAGTTATGCCTTAAAATGTGGTGTCCGCGGTAGCTCACTATAGGGATTACGTGTTAAACGTTGCAACTTTGAAGCCTTATATCTCGCTTTCGGTGTGGTAAATGATTCCAAAAATTTAATATGATACGGGTTATAATGTTAACTGAGAGTGGCATGAATATGAACGAAATCTGATTGGAAGTGGATTTCACGACAACTACCATAAGATTCTCAATATCTGTGTTATAATTCATCGAATTATATTCTTTAAAATCCGAGTCATTTCAAAAAAGTTCTCTTTTTCACATTGGATTCAATTTCTAGTGAATTTAATTTACTACTCTCTTTCTTGACTTCTCTACATAACTCCATCAGTTTCACTATAGAGACCAAGTCTAGTAGTGGTCTACCCTTTCTAGATCTACTGATTAAAAATAGCAATCGAACTTTGAATTCTCCTTTTACAGAAAACCCACCCACACAGATAATGCTATATCCTTCTCATGCCCATTTCATCAATTACAATACCTCACAGTTATCTTTTATTTCGTATTATTATTGTGTCTTTATTTCTTTTTTTAAATGAATTGTAAATCTCGTCTTTGTACTTGAAACAAGTGTCCAATCACTTATCGAAATTCCCTTATTCACATATTTCTTATTCTTATATTCAATTATTATTAACTTGTATTGAATCTGTATGTTTATGTGAATAAACAACAACTTCCCCGGCTACTACCACAATGGACATTGAACTACATCGAGTAGATATTGTAAAAGAACCCTCAAACGGAAAAAGTCTGAAAGAAAAATTTGCATTTTTATTCAGATAATTATTTGATTCTCCATTCCAGAATCAATTAGGAACTCATAAAGATGAATGAGGCTAATGAGAATATTTTCCAGAAAGAGTTCTCACCAGGAATCACTTGTAACGTTGATGCAAGAGTGGCATCGCATTCACTGGATCTTCAATATATTTTTGTAGATGAAAATGTAGTTCACGCTTCTACGATCATCGAAAAATTGTAAAATTGTTTGTTTTGTTTCCCTTTCTTCCTTAGTTGTTTTACCAACCCTCAGAAGATGATTAAAACCTGTAAAAGTTGAGATGACGGGGGCCTTACCTTTCATAGTGGGATCCTAAACCACTCTTGCGACCTTGAAAACAGTGGGTACAAGACTAACGCTCGTACCTCTGAGCGACTGGCCCCGACTGGAAGAATTGGAAAACACATTTTCTAGAAGTAATTTCACTTTTCAATGGTGGAAAAAATCTTAGAAACATTTCTTGCGGAGTGACGCATTGGAATCAGTGTTTTTTTGACATCTATAAACTGTCATGAATTCCTCCCAAGAGGTTAACTTGAACGATGGAAAATATGACAAAATTTTTCGTGCAGATTTTATGAACACCCTGTTACTATTTTCAAACAAATAGTTATTTTTGAATGCGCAATAATCACTTCACTTTTCGCATATATAACTAGAAGCGGGAGAAAAATAAATAACACCAACATTTAATCTAATGGAATAACACGGTAAACAAAGATATATTATCTACTATTGTATTGTTAATAATATGCTAACTAACTGGATAGACCAGATTTAATTTCAAATGATTTTTTCGGTACTTCTCCAGCAACCCTAAGCAACAGATGTTGATTTCCGACACCGAAGTCGCTTTATACTGGTAATTTATTTCTTGGCCAGAATTAGGTCAATACTAATGTCGAGGAGGGAAATTTAGCCTGTATTCAAATGTGGACGTCTTTATTACAAGCTTTTATTCAGTTTCACTTGTGAGTTCGTTCGTTAGGGTCAAATTTTGCAAGTGAATTTTGACGGACTTCCAGTCGATTAATTTGTAATTTGGCAGGTGTTATAATTTCAGGTGACAATGCATTATGGAATTTTTGTTAGAGAAAAAAACAGAATGGCGGCTCTAAGATGGCGGACGATATTTGTAATTATGGTCCGATTTGATTCAACATTGGTATGTGGGGATGTTTGGGGTCGGAGACTATACATTTTCTGTAAAAATGAATAAATTCAAAATGGCGGCTCCAAGATGTCGGACGAGTTTTGTGATTATGGTTCGATTCGATTCAAAATTGGTATATGGGAGTTTTTGATTCGGAGATTATGAAATTTTTGTCAAAATTGATAAATTTCAGATTGGGGGCTCCAGATTGAGGGCGAGTTTTGTGATTATGGTCCAATTCGGGTAAAAATTGGTACGCGGGGGCTTTCGGGGTCAGAGATTATGGATTGTTCGTCAAAATTCATGAATTCCATATGGCGGTCCCAAGATGGAGGATGAGTTTTGTGATTATGGTCCGATTCGATTCAGAATTGGTTTGCGGCCGTTTTCGCGGTCGGAGATTTCGAAATTTCTGTCAAATATTATGAATTCAAGATGGCGGCCCCAAAATGGGCGACGAATTTTCTGATTATAGTCATATTTTATTCAAAATTAGTGTGTGGGGGTTTTCAGATCGAGAATTTTTCGTCAAAATTTATAAAATCAAGATTGTGACTTCAGGAGTTTTGGGATTATGGTCATGTTTTATTCAATATTGGTGAGTGGGAGTTTTTGAGGTCGGAGATCATGATTTTTTTCAGCTCAAAACTTACAGGGAACAGACCTTGTAATAACGATGCTCTATTAGAAATGAACAGATGAAGGCGAACTAACTAAAAAGCAAAAAATAAAATAACTAAAAAAAACCTTTTTGAAGACAAGCTTCCATTTAAGCCGTCTACTAAAACGTATAAAATAAGTTCAATTCATCGCTGACAATAATTTGATAGTTTTTTGTTGAATTATTTGGTTTCAAAAAGCTTGTCTCGCAAATTGTAATGAAATCAATACTTCGACAAGTTGTTACTTACCAACCAATCATTGTCCAATGAAATTAATTGGTACCTAGTTTTATGAACACTTCGCGCGACAAGGTTTCTGAAATCAAATAATTCAACAAAAAATTATTAAATCATTGTCAGCGATGACTAAACTTATTTTATACGTTTTAGTACACGGCTCAAATGAAAGCTTGTCTTTAAAAAGGTTTTTTATCAGTTATTTTATTTTTTATTATTCAGTTTTCGTAAATTTAGAGGTTATGAACAGTTTTTGCTCTGAAAATAATGCAAAATGACGTTTACAATTTTTTGAAAAATATTTAAAAAACCTTTTTAATTTTTTGGTTTCCTACTCACCTACCAAATTTGAAACCAATTTGGAAAACTCTGATTTTTTTCTCGTTGCCTTAACGTCATAATTTTTCACCAGTTGAGATGTAATAGACTCATCTGCTGGAGGGTTTTTTCTGTTTAAAAATGTTTCTAATTGGATATTAAAAAAAATATGCTAAAAACAAATATCATACTTGATACAGAGTGGCTCTAGTTCTGAATTTTCGAATCAATTTCCAAATCAATATACCTTCTCGGAAGTAATACCTAGAAATCAATCAAGTTACTCTTGGTATGCTGTGGAAAGGATCATTTAGCAGTAATAGAAAATGGAACACCAAAGTACAATCAATTCATAATATACATTAATAGAGCTGAATCCAATTATCTACACTGCTTTCATTTTAATTTTTCCCACTTTTGGAAAGCTGTAAAATATTTATTTTTTGAGGTCGAATGAAAAAAGAAATTATAGTGTTTTTCGTTAAGTTTTATGTTGATTAAAAAAATTTATAAACCTTCAAATGTCAAAATTATTGAGATATTCCATAGAAGAAAAATGTTTTATGTTCGATATTCATCGACAAAGTGGTAATGTTACAAAAGTTCTCAGAAGATATAGCCTGCAATTTTCAGGTAGAAGAGCTCCATCTAAAAAAAACATTCATAAACTTGAGGTGGTTCCCCCACGAGACAGTTGAATTAGGAAATTATTAAAATTCGATGATTCGTTCGGATCGTAATCAATAACTTTGTAAAGCCCATATATACGTACTCAGTGCCAGTAGATATAGTACGAATATCATTTGCTTTCGTAAAATTTATTCTAAAAGTATTTTTGATCTGACATTGCGAGTAAACGTTCTGACGGAACTTTCCGGGCTATGCCTCAACACACAGAAGACGCATGTGAGCGCCTGGCCGTGCGTACACTGTTGCCGTCTCTCCGTTCCCTTTCCCACCATTCGCTCGTTCGCTTGCAAAATATGTATATCGTATGCAGCCTAAACCTCAGTACTTCTCGAGATTTTATCTTTCAAACTAGATAGTCAATCACTTTGATTTTTTTTCACAATATCTGTGATATCCTGCTCTAGCTCCTCTTCGTTTTTCATAAACTTCTTAATTTCAGTACTAACGGTAGAATTAATAATGTGCTGTTTGCCTATACATGGTACATATGTTACGTGTTAATTGAGTCAACTTCAATTATATATATCTCGGGTTAAGGATGGTGAAACTTGTTGAAATTCCATAGAGGTGTTGTTCACATGTTAAACAATACGTATGACGATTTCCTAATTTAACTGTCTCGTGGGGAAACCACCTTAAGAAGTTTTTCGAAACTGGTAGTTCAAAAATAAAAATAAAACTGTTAGGCCAAAAACGGTTTTGACAGAAGAAACATAAATTAATATTTTGGCATATCTTAGAGCCAATCCTCAAAATTCATCAAACGTTGTAGTTGGAGAATTGCTAGTGTGTATTGGATCAGCCCACGCAGTGACTAAGAAATACAAATTTCACCCCTACAAGCTAAAAAGGTGTAAGGTTTCAAAATTCAATTTCTCTTCCATTTCGAGGAAAGCGAAAGAAAATTGATTTTTCAGAAACTTATTTGATATAGCGGTGCCTATGAGCTGCTCAGATTGATTCGGGATATCGTGGATACGTTAACTGTCAGTGAAGTTCATGTAGATTCTTCAACAAGTCTGAAATTCAAAAGATATAAAGATAATAATTCAAAAGATATGAAGATAAGTTGAGGGCCAGGTGATTAAGGAGGAAAATGATCAAAAACAAAATAGATTTTTGTTGAAGAATTTGATGTGCAGTAAAACAATAGTACTATATGTTACATATATTCACAATTGAATTGTGAAAATGAATAATGTTGTTTCAATGGTGCAAATTTGAATTGACAAAAAAACAGTTGTGTTTGACTTTCGACGTACATTATTTTTGCTGGTTTTGTGACAATTGCTTCTGATCAGGTTCGTCATATTTGGGAACTTACTTCAGAGCTCTGCTAAGAGGTGGGTCTCCATACTTCGCGATACTAGACAGCCATTCTGAATTTTACTGGGTTCCTTGATCAAGAATTCCCCTTGTTATCAGACGAAGCTGTGGACAACAAACACCAAGCAATATCTTTTTACAATTTGGTTCGAAGAACCGAGCGTTCCTTCACAGAGTGAGCAAACTGATGGGGGAAATTATTCTGAGGGCATCAAGTCCCAAAATACAAAAGTTGGTATATTCCAACTGCAAACCATGATTATACTAGGCGTAAGATTAAAGATTAGTCTGATTACACTATATGTAAGATCACAAACAAATCCAACGATTACATTACATGTGAAATTACAAATGAATCTACGTTTGCTGAGTCAAACAAGGAGTAAAATATGAATATATTCAATTCAGAACAATAAAAAAACTTGATAAGATTACTCTTACTTTGATGCTCAATATTTCAATCAAATGAAGAATGTGAAATTCATTTATTACAGCAAAATACATAAAGTTGAGGAAACTGTGTGCTCAATGTGATATTACTCGAAGCGAGCTGAGAAACTTGAAATAAATAAATACTTATGCTCAAAATGGTTCAAATAACTCAAAATTGTTGATCTCTTGTATCAACAAAAAATAACTTGAGTATGTCCTCCAAGGGAGGAAAGAGAGAGAGAGAGAGAGAGAGAGAGAGAGAGAGAGAGAGAGAGAGAGAGGGAGAGTGTATGACAAAATATATTACAATATCCTCCAAGTGAGGAACGTAACATATTCGCTTCGAAGTAAGACGTTGAATACTGCAAATCAAGCAGAATATTTGATTCGAGCTAAGAAAGGAAGTTTCGCAATATTTGGAGATAAAAAGTTATTCTTTGGCTATACTTTGCCCCAAAAAGATAGAGAATGGTCAAATAAAGATCTAGCCATGAAATCAGAAAGTTACAAGTGAGTCTAGCTTCTACTGATTACAGTAAGAAGGAATGAAAGCAATTACTCACTTGTGAATCCCATCTCTCCAAGCTGCTAGATGGATCTTCATCGAAACCATCGTCTTAGGTGGTCCCCACGTAGGAGATATCACCATGCACTAATCGTATTTGAGTATCCTTCAAGGTCCTTTAATTTTGCAAGAAGGGCTTGGTAAACTGAAATGTTTGAAACACGAACAGAAACGGGTTCTTAGACACTTTCTAAATAAATCCACCTACACTCGTGAATTACCAATTTGAGGTTGGACGAGAATATCGTCAAATGAAAATTATGACATTAGTTATAGAACTTACTAACCAAAGCAGTGTTCTGCATTCCGGCAACAATCTTATACTTATTATTGGAATGAATGAAAATATTTCAATCTTGAAATATGAGACGCATGTCTGACCATTTTGTGTGCCCACATGAGTGTTCAATATAAATTGATTTTTAATCGATCAATGTGCAAAATATGCCAAAAGCATTGTTGAAATGTGAATCAACTCATAAAGATATACGACCTTTTTGTCTCCAAAGTACGAAAAAACTTCCAAACTTCTCGAAAATGAGAAACTCAAGATCTACCTATCTCTAGTGTCTAGGCCAAATTCTTCTTCTCTACCGCCATATCAGTCGTACCAACTTGAATATTTCTTGCAGCGTTCGACTGTCAGGTATCTATAAATATCGGACTGCTATCCAGAGAATGGAAATGTCACGACGGTGAAGCCAACATCTAACGTTCATGAAAGGTTATAAATTATGATGGAATTTCATGTTGAAACTATTAAAGAGTAACGAAATGTCTTTTGTTTCGTTACAAAGCGTGCAAAAGGAAATCAGACTGCAATTTTCCAAACATATCTTAGAAAACATTCAAAGGAATTCCACATTTCTGGATAAAATATTGTGGACCGATGAGTAATCGTTTTCCAGAGGTTGCCATGGCCAAAATAGACACTATTGGTCTGATTCAAATCCTTATCAAATACAGGAAATTCAGTATCAAGGTAGGCAGTCCATTAGTGTTTGGTGCGGATCAATTGGTGAACGTGTTTTGGATCCTATCATTTTTGATGGTACGTTGACCGGTCAGGTTTATTTAAATTTTCTAGAGGTAGAAATTGGAGTACGTATTGACGATTTACCTCTAGCCATATCAAGATATTTAATTTGGCAACAGGATGGGGCACCTCCACATAATTTTGTCCCAGCAGAAAATTTCTTGTATAGAAAATATCCACAGTGGATTGGAAAATCGGGTACTATTAGATGGCATCCTTAAGACCGAGAGTTTTAGAGCTTCCAAACACAAGTGGCTTCTAGGGAGTCAACTACTCTGCACAATGCTTCAGCAGCGCTCACTCTGGCTGATTTTGGAATTCTTCTTATAATAAGGAAGTTCAACTTTTGGAACGGCAAACGGGAATTCAGACTGCCAGAATAATATTCAGTTTCAGAAAAAGAACCTTCATTCCAAGTCAAAGATCCATCACACATTTGCGAAGCCAAGCCTTTATCATAAGAGCGGTGCATCCTTTTTGTATAAATATTCAAACCTCCTCCATTCTTGAATCCCTTTCCACATATTCCACACTGGAACTCCAGAGCTTCCGAATCAATTGCCGCCCTCACCTCCGGCATCATTCCTGTCATTCGGAATTCAGAACTTTAATTTATTTTTCAATTTTTTCAATGAATTTGTTGCTCCTCGATTATTTACTAAAAATGTTGTGAGATCACATACCAGAAAATCATCTATATCATAATGAATACATCAATTTGCGCTAAACTTATGAAAATAAAGGGCAAGTGTGGCATATTTTCGTAATCAGAAAAAATATGTCTTTTTAAATATTTATTGATATATAGGGTGTACCATTCAAAGAAAAGTAACTTGTGTCAATAATTTTGACATTTGACAGTTTATAAAATGTTTGACTCAACAAAATGAAACTTAACAAAAAACACTACAATTAATTTTTTTATTCGAACTTTTAGCTCAAAAAATAAATATTTTACAGCTTTTTAGGAGTGGGACAAATTAAAATGAAAGCATTGTGCAATGTAGGTTGGTATGTTTCGGTATGTCTGCCATCAGGCTCAATGCAAATAATGGTTCGTCTGGAAACTTAGTTGACATCGTTTCTTGAAAACATTATCAAATAACTATCTCCAGATGGTTGACATTTTGGAATGGTCTGCGTTTGTAGACTTTCTGCTTCAAATAACCCCCAAGGAAAAAATCTAGTGGGGTAAGGTCTGGCGACCTGGTTGGCCCGGGTTGTTCCATATTACGCCTAATTACCCTACCTCGAAATACTTGACTTATCATCATTTAAAAACTGCAAGAAAATCTCAAATCTCGGAAGAAATATTGGCCACTCTATTGTTCAGAACACCGCACCACATATTTAATATATTTGACTTAAAATAATATTGATCTCGGCATCACGAACTTTGTGTTTTCTTGTCCCCACCACCTACAATTTTGTGAACTGACTACCCCATTTGAGGTGAAAGTCGCCCCGCCTGCCCATGAAATTTGACAAGGAAAAATTGCATTTGCTTCTCTTTGTTTTAGTTCCGAGTAGATTTTCTATTCGGTTTCTCGAGAACGCAAATATTGTACAATAATTTGAATGAGTCTTCACTCAAAATCTTTAAAATGATTGCACCTCTTCGTTTAGCATCTGTGATTTTATTAGCCACAAAATAACTGTCTACATGTTTGTTGAAGATTCACCAATCCGAATAAGCGGGGTTAAAATCTCGTGATTGTATTTGCTTCCTTGGACACTGAATTTATTTCGCAGATTTAGCACTTTTTAGTTTCTTTGTACTATAATTCGTCGCCAGTTGTGGTGATCGAGTTTTTCCTATTTTGGATTTTACCAGACAGGAAAACACTATTCACACTAGAACTGAATATATTACAAATATAATAATAATAATAAAAATAATAAAGGGTCTTTATTTTCATTGTCAGTACATATCAGTAAGTGAGGAACTGAGGCACAAGGACAATGAAAAATGCCGAAGATCAGCGACATACGTTTCTGTAGCAAGAGAAAGTAATTGCTGTTTCTCATTTGAATCGCATCTTAGTCATGAGCGCTCATTCTGATCCGTCATACCTTGAAATATACTACATGGTTTCTGGAAAGTAAGAAGATTATGGATATGACATATGGAACAATTACTTTCGTTTCGGACGTCCATCGTTTTATTAGATTCGGAAGGTTTTCACGACGTTTCGAAAGCAATCGTCTTGAGGTGAACACTGAAATGCTCAGGTGCTACTCACTAATTGTCGGTTGCAATGGTGCATGTAATTCCGTACAGTGGTGCATGTGATTTTGAGCGGTGTGGTGGTGCGTTAGAGCAATTAGAGGTTTCCATATGTTCTAGATCTCAACGCTTGGTTGACTAGAGGCGCTATTGGCTTCGATGTAGGTGACTTCTCTGAACTTTTTTTCGAACCAATGCTCCCCTCTATGTGGAACACTTCGTTCGTCGCTCCATAGAATTCGATGATGCTCAGTCCAGGCGTGGTCAGCAATTCCCGATTTTGACGTTTCGCAGCATTGAGTCCATTTCTTGTGCTCATCCAATCCTACCGATAACGGCCTCTTTGTCTCTCCAGAGTAGGAATCTTTGCATTCACATGGAACTTCGTAAATAAAATACTTACTGAATTCATTTATGTTGTGAGGTTTGGTCTTGGTAAGGAAACTCCGTAAAGTACTGCCGGATTGGAAGCAACTCTTTATGTTGAATTTTTCTCCAATCCTTCTGATTTTCTCGGAAAGACCTCTGATGTATGGAAGGCAGATCACTGTGCTTTGTTGTTGCTCTTCAGATGTCTTCGGTCTCTGGAGTTGTTTCACTTCTTGTCCTGGGAGTCTCTTGGGGTTTGCATTCCGATGGAGGTTTTCTCTGATATGGTTTAATTCGGCATCTAGTGACTCCTCGTCGTTGCATATGTGCATTGCTTGGATGGTAGGAGCTGTAGTTGAGATACTGCCCCGTATGTGTCTTCTTTTTATAGACAGAGGTGCGGATGTCATTGTCTATTCTCCCAACATCCAAATTGAGGAAAGGTAAGTTACTGTTGGTTTCCATTTCTATCGTGAATTTGATCGAAATCCTGATGCTGATCATTCTTGAAAAGACATCCTGGAGATGTTTATCTATCGTGATTCCATATAATGAAGGTGTCATTCACGTTGGTTGGTGTGTAGTCTGCCTTCCGTTTAGCCAATTACTCGAACCACTCCATGTATATGTTGGCGATAATTGGAGGAAGGGAAGATCCTAGCGGGAGTCCGTCGACTTGAGAGAAGAATCGGTCTTTTTCTTGGAGATATGAATTGTGTAGTAATTCCAATATCCGAGGTCAGTCCTCTCGTTTAGCTGGTTATCCTCTTCGTGTTTCCTTTTGATGATGCTGATGGATTTCTCTTTAGGAAGAGAATCGCGAGAATCCATCAGGAACAAGAGAGGGGGCATCAGAAGAAATGGAATCGAATAGAAGGAAGACCACAAATCAACAGCGAGGGTAAGAGAACCATAATTAATATATCAACTGAATCCCTCACATAAGTTGAGTACCTGCTCGAAAAAGGATTGAACTTTGCAGTTGCACCAAAAACAATACCGATCCTAGACATTGTAAGCTCTGTAGAGTCAAGCAGTAGCAGAATGAATCCTATCTAGGCAGAAGGGTTTAGATGGAAAGTGAAAGAGACACTCGAGAAGGAGAGAAATTCCCGGAGGAATTTCACTACTGGGGAAAAGAGGTCCCCTAAAATCCTACAAAAGGATCCATCCATAAAGATTATTTCAGCTGATAAAGGAAACGCCACGTTATCATGGACACCACAACATATGATGATAAGATAGAGTCGTTACTCCACTCTTGAGGAAGTATCTAACACCCACTATAGAAAGGAAGATCTACAACACTCTGAGGGAATTTTGAAGTTTCATTCCAGTTCACGCACGATCATATCTGACGCCACCCTACAGCAAATCACCGCATCTCTATGGACTTCCAAAAATCCACAAACAAGACATACCACTGAGACCGATCACCAGCTCCCGGAACTCACCCACCTACAAGTTATCGAAATACTTCCTACCGATACTACAACCCTTGCATAGAAATAGCAGTTCATACGTCAAGAATTCCAAACACTTCGTAGACACCATCAAATATATTGAACTTGGACCAGAATATTGCTTCATCAGCTTCGACGTGGAGACACCAATGTCCCTATAGAGGAATCCCTCAGCATCATCAAAAGGAACTGGTAGCTCCATGAGAGGAGTCACCTTCCCATCCAAGCAATATTGGAATTAATTTGTGAAAAAAGTCCACCGTATCTCGAAGTGGAAGGGATTGGAATGTTCCAAAAAAACTCTCAGTCATACCCCACGATGTTTATTACCCTTTCAAATAGGGGTGGTACATGTTCCGCACCCATAAAGGTCCATCATCAGCCATATGGGGTTTGGAAGAACATAGTAAAAAAGGTTAGAAATGTTACGTTGAACGTTAAAACCCATTCATTTTATTTGAAATAAAAACAATTATAAAAACAATACAAAACAAAGACAAGTCGAATAATGTCTAATCAAAACACAAACCGACCTCTCGGCGATCAACAGTTGAAACCAAATTTTTCCGAAGTTTCGACTTCTATAAAATCATCCTCAGGGCAATCACCAATTTATCTTAATCATGTCACGAATAATCCAGAAGCGTAAAAAAACCAATATGTTTTCACTTGTACAGATTCAAACGCGAGTATAAGCGAATTAATGGTAAGAAATCAAATGAATACTGGTTGTAATGAGTCATTAAATTCAATCACCGATGTTTTAAGTGTTCATTTCAACACATGCATTGAGAAATGGAATGCCATGGCAGAAACGCCCTTTTGGATTTCCCATTGAGCGGACGTACGGATGTCTTCAAGATGCTCTTTTGCCAGTAGAAAAATTAAAATTCCATTGTTCCATTGTTCTCCTCGAGTGATATATTGTTACATTAAGTGTACCATAGAATTCCATCCATCCTGGAATTCACAAGTAAATATTTACTTCTGTTCACTGGGAGTCTCCTGAATAGGGTTATATTCAGCAGGAAAGGAGAATATAAATTCTGGGATGTTTACAGTAACTTGGGAATGGGCAACTCCCAGAGCAGAAAATTATGTGTACGGGGCCAGTGGCGTACAATGAAATTATTTTTATAATGGAATCCTGATTGATTAATCACATTCTACAGATAATGGCAAAATAGAGAGCAAATCGATTATATATGGTTTTAGAGTGTCATTGCTGATTTTTTACAGTATGTTTTTTGTGAATTTCGTGATTTGTTATAAATAAAGTGAGTCAGAAAGTCCGCTTCACGGGGGTCTTTTTATTACTCAGTTCATGCTTTGAAAATAATGCAGAATGACGTTTACAATTTTTTCCTATCGATCGGCTACTGTCAAATTTTTTTTCAAAAAAATAAAAAGTTAGGTTATTTCTCAATATTTTGAAATATATTAGTTATATTTATTTTTCCACTTGCCTACAAAATTTGAACCGTGTTTTCTCAACAATTTTTCGGCTAATTCAAATTTCGAAAAATCGGAAAATACCAGTTGAGATGTAATACATTCTCCTGTTAAATGAATTTCTTTCTATTCGAAAATGTTTCTTATTGGATAATTTAAAAAAATGCTGAAAAAATTATGTCACACTTGATGCAAAGTGGCTCTAGATTCAAAATTCTACGAAGAAAAATTCGCTTTATTAATTTTCATCACATAAAAGGCCATTTCAGTTGAGTGCCATAAACTCTAAAAATTTCAAATTGATTTGCTTATCAAATTCTCGCCAACTCATTGTAAAACTTATACTCAAAAAGCAATCGAAGTGTTCCTGAGCTAAGATGTACGCGCAATGGGAACAGCAGAATTGAATGTCATGGAAATTGAAATAGTTATTTATACAAGAATATAAAGCGACTTTTTTTTTGCACGCGCGAGAAGTTTTCATAACGAGCCGTAGGCGACTCATGAAATCTCGCAAGGTCAAAAAAGTGGCTTTATATTTGAGTTGTATACATGATTTTTTCCAATACTTCGATTTTTTATATGAAAACGAAAATACCCTTCATTATTCAAGTTTTGAAAGCAAACGTCCAATTTTTATTGTTTCGGAAGTGACAGTGACATTAAGCAAAATGATTTCAGTCAATCACCATACATTCCTACCAGGAGAAATTAGAACAAATATCAGGGTCAGGGTGCATAATAACAATTTCAATTATTGAAGTTGCCATTACTGTGAAACCGTAATCAAATAATTTTCGTAAATTTATAAAATATCGCTTTAATTGGACGAAGAAAGTTATTTCAGTGATACATCTTATATTCCTGCCAATGTGATGGAGTCAGCGGAAGCAGTTAGCTTAGAACTTCTACCAGTAAAGTCCAGACTACTATACGAAGAAGAATATGATGCATTTGATCGTTGGTGTTCTCAGAAGAAAATATCCAAGCTATCAGAACCCGTCATTCTTGCGTACTTTGGAGAAAAATCTAGAACTATGAAGTCGTCAACCCTGTGGTCAAAGTTTTCTATGTTGAAATCAACTTCAGCTGTTAACAAGAACATACATATAGGTGAAGTAATTTCTCAAAAGAAAAAGTGCCGGCTATAAGCCGAGAGAGGCAAACGTTTTCACGAGAAAAGAAGTATCCAAATTTTTGCTTGATTGTTGAAATTCCTGATTCGAAAACGAAAATAGCAAAGAACATTTGTCGTTCCAAATAACAATGAACACAAATTCAATCCAGCTGAAATTTGCCGTAGTTACATGTCACTGCGTCCTAAGATAGCAGAAAACCCTAGACGTTTTCTCCAGTATAGGAATGAACATGTAGTTTAAGTAGACGGAATGAATACTTCTACAAAAATTTCGAGTCTAATTGCATCATTTCTTGGATAACCTAATACTGCAAAATATACTGGCCATAGTTCCAAAAGGTCCACTGAGTCACTTCAAGTTGGCTCGGGGGCTGATATTTTGAGACTCAAACATCATGGTGTATAGCGATCGTTGACCGTTGCAGAATGCAATTATTTTTTGTTCAGGATGTTCTATCACTATTACTAAACACGAGTGTAACCCTAAGGCTCTTACTCTTTGAGCTTCAAACAAGTGGGCAACAGTCATTCACAGATTTGGAATTTTGACTGGATAAGGACTGGAGACCGGTCTCCAGCCCTTCCCATGATTGAGATTCTCAAAAATGGCCAAGAAAGAATTTTGAATCTAAATTTTGAAACATTAAATTTCTATAGAGGATGCAGCTTTCACTACCCGGGATAGGTTGATAGATAGCCCATCACTCCAGGGAGTGCCTGGGACGTTTAAAGCGCGAGGGGTCGTCTATGTTGTAATCAGTAGCTTCCCTCACGAGGGGGTTCTCGTGGGTTATTGAGCAATCGGATACTTTCCGATTGCGGTCTCTGATTATTCTCCTGATGGAAGGCAGGTTCAAGTATTCGAGTATCCGATCGTTCCGCACATACCACGGAGCATTCGTTATCACCCCCAGGACTTTCGTTTGGGCCCGTTCCAGGACGCGAATGCTAGTCCTGTAGGTTTGGCCCCAGGCGGCTGAGGCATACAAAATGACAGGCCTGAACATCATTTTATGGATCTTGACTTTATTTCTTAAAGTGAGTTTACTTCTTCTATTATTCAGAAAGTGCGCCGATTTTCTTAGCAATTTCGTTTTTTATTATATTCACATGCGGCTTCCAGGTGAGCCGACGATCCACAGTAACCCCTAAGTACTTGACTTGTTCCGACCATTTTATCTCCCTTCCCGAGATAGTCACTTCCCTCTCCGGGTTGTTTCTCTTGCGACCCATCGAGATCGCTTGTGTTTTATCGGGATTTAACTTTATTTTCCACTCCAGGTACCACTGCTGAAGGTCGTTTAATGCATTCTGCAAATAAACAACACTCATCAGGTGGTTGGCTGACGAAAAAAGTGAGGCCGTATCATTGGAGAAAAGGGAGATTTTCACGTGTTCGGTTCGTGATATATCGGAGGTGAAGAGTGCGTATAATACAGGAGACAGTACTACCCCCTGAGGAACGTTGGACTCAATTTTTCTCGGGTCCGAGAGGAAATTGGCAACCTTGGTCTGAAATGTCCTACCCGAGAGGAACGACTCTATCCACTTCACCAGGCTCAAAGGCAAGTGAAAATCGATTAATTTGCAGAGCAGGCCTTCGTGCCATACTCTGTCAAATGCTTTACTTATGTCTAGAAGGACAATATGAGCACTATTGTTGGTGTTTAGCGGAGAGATTGTATTTTCCACCAGCCTCAAAACCTGTAGCTCGGTGGAGTGAGCGCGACGAAAGCCGAACTGCTCATTCGGTAGGACATTTCTGTCCCCCACTTCATCGTCCAGCCTTTCGAAAACGATTTTTTCGGCCAACTTAGCTGAACAGCATAACCAACTGATTGGTCGATAATTTTGCGGGAAGGTCGGGTTCTGACCTTCTTTTGGGATCATGACCACGATGGCATGTTTCCACCTTCGAGGAAATCTTTTGAGGCGCAGTGAATTGTTGATGATATTCCATAATGACTGCACCTGGTTATCCGGAAAATTCCTGATCATACAATTAGAAATTCCGTCACAACCAGGCGTTTTTTTGGGATTCAATTCTTTGATATGCGCCTCATGTTCATCCAACGAACCTGAACGAATGACATCACGATCAGGTTCTCTTAGAGTGCGGTGAACCTGATTTTCTAGCAAAAGATCACGATCCAGATCATCGTCTGGATGCTCATTAATTTTAAATTGTCTCTCCATCGAGTCAGCAAAAGCTTGAGCTTTGGACTCGGAGTCGTAGCACATACCGAGCTCCCCATGAATAGGGGGGAAATCAGTCTTTTTGACTTTAAATTTCGATTTGATTTCCAAAGCTGTCCGTCATTTTCTAAATTTTCAAATGTGTTGCCAAACCTTCCGTTCCTGAGCTCGGTTACGTTATTTCTAACCTCCCTATTCAACTCATTTAGACGGATTCTGTCACCAGGGAGCAGACTCCTTTGATAGGTCCTTCTGGCCCGATTTCGATCTCGAATAAGATTTTTAATTCTTCGAGAAAATTCATCCTGATATCTAGGAGCCGGTTCCCTTCGGGAGGAATCCCTGAGAGCATTTTTGATGGTGAGCTCGTTACGCGCTACGGCCTCGTCCAACTCAAGTGGAGAATCTATTCTCTCAGGAGCACAGTAACCTGTCTCTAGGAGCGAACGGAACCTCTCCCATTCCACCTTGGTGCACATACGATCTGTCTGGGGTGGTGGGTCACCCCCTAGAGTTGGAATCACCGGGTTGTGATCAGAGCCCAATTCGGAGAGAGTACGAATGTCCCAATTCCAGGTGATCTGTTTCCATCAAGAGTGTATCGAGCGCTTCAGGAAGTATACGATTGTTCGGAGGGTTATAAGCACTGATCAAACGCATAGGATCACTCTTCGTGTTGAAAACAATACCTACAGTTTCTATACCATGGGTATCATCATTGGAAATGCCAAGCTGAACATGCGAATGACAGCGCTTCACCAAAATGGCAACGCCCGCCACCCGGACATCCGAATCGATCATGTCTGAGCATTGAAACGAGTCTCCTGCAGAAAAGCAACATCAATGTTGTTTCCTACAAGAAACTCTTGAAGCTCAAGTCTATTCTGGAGAAGGCCATTACAATCCCAACTCACAGCTTTGATGAAGTTCGGAAGCTGCCTTTCACCCATTAGTTAGGGTTGAAACCGGTCGAGAGTGTTGCAGCAGCCTCAGCGAACTGTGCAAGCAGTGTCCTCATTTGATCTAAAGTTGACAGAATATCTCTGGGACTATCAAGCTGAGCTGTCTGTGCAGGAGGGTTATCACGGGCCGCCGCTGCATACGACATCCATGAGTGCGACCTGCCTGAATATGCAGGGAAAAATCTAGGATTGTGGCGCCCCGTGTTCAGGGGGTTCACCCTACGCCTTATTCGAGGACACTTGGGGCATCCTCGATAATTCGCAGTGTGCTCCCCCTCACAATTCGCACACTTCGGATTTCGGCTTGACACAATCCTTAGATATATGATTTTCCCCGCATTTGACGCAAGCGGGGGTGGCACAGCAGTTCAGCTGACAGTGGCCAAACTTTTGACAACGGTAACATCGTCCCACAGAGGCCCTTGTTTCTTATCTTCAGGGAGAGTGTATGTATGGAAAGGGATCTTATGATCCCTGAAGATGCACGAGATCTTTCTATAATCATCGGGTGAAGTTGGAAACAATGTTATACCGTCGAATACGTTTTTTGCAGGTTGGTCTAACTTGATGTTGTTTGATTTGAGAAGTGAGTTCACTGTTACCCACTTGCTCTTGTCCCTAACAGTGATAGGAGGTACCTGCTGTTTTTTTATTGTTAGTAGTGTCTGTTCTGTTTGTGGTCGTACAGAGTCGTTAGTAATGTCCATTTTTGTATTTTGGGAATTTTGGAAATTTTCAGTCGTTGCGGGGATGCTAGAACCCTCAGTAGAATTTAAAATTTGGTTTGGGAAATTTTCTAAGCCCCGGTCCGAAATGAGCGCACTGGCTGAATCCGCTCCTGGATTTCTGGAACAATCGGCGTAGGATTCGTTTAATGTCACGTCTGACAGAGCTTGAAATTTATTTGAGATTTTGACGTTTGTGGAATTTTGAAAATTTTGATCTAAATTAGTATCTACAACTATTCGAGAACTTCTACGAGTGCCAAGGAAGCTTGAAGAAGGTTTCAACGTGCCTTTGGGTGGTGGTAGAGCTGGGAAATAATTCCTCTTGTGCTTCTTTGGAGCTGGTGTGCTGCTATCAGTTCCAACTTCAGCCTTTTTGGTGGATATCAGGTTGCTAATTACGGGGATTTTCAACAGATCATCTCCGAGGGAGTTCAGCAAAGTCCCCAGCACCTCCAGGAGATCGGCCTTCGAGAGAGAGCCGATCCCCAGGAGCACTGATTTCTTCGGATCCAGACTACCTTTACCAGGGGGCTTGTCGATTTCCACTGGGTAGGATTTTCGTCGGGACTTCAATGTAGAGGGTGGATGGGGGTTCTTCTCCTGATCTTTGGAACAAGACCGTCAACCAATTGAAGATAAAGCTTTATAACACTAAATATTCGCAGAGCGAAATTCGACAGAGTTTGCAGAATGCTATGTGGAGCAGTCCGTGGAAGAAAAAACGAAAATTGGAAACGGTATTTTTAGTGGCGATATCAAGAAAAGTGGAAATGTCGAAGTCGAGAACAATAATACTTGTAATAATATAGAAGGAAAGTTATTTTATTCAGTATTACCAAAATCATCGTTCGAAATTAACATACATAATAACAGCAATTATACTATAAATTACTATAGATCTTCTAAAGAAATTAGTATGGATGTCATATGATTGTGAAATGTGTTATGTATCCAATGTTTTCGTATTACATCCTGTATGGGATATCAATGATATAGATATTGTCAGATTGAACTGTCAATGATATCTTGTAAGACTTGTACAAAAAGTGTTTAAACGAAAAGCCAGTGGACAGTACAAAGCCTCTGTTATTTCTATAAAGAGAGAGAGTTTTTATTAGTTGCTTGTACAAATACCCTTACGGGTGTAGAACATGTCATTTCATATGCTGAAATACAATAAAATAAAAATAAAAATATCTATGTACCTCTACAGATAACAAGCTCAGATACACATACACACATACACGAAGGAATATGTATATTCACAAAACAATATACAAAATAGTAAAGTAAAAACACAATACAAGTTGGAAACATCAATTTTACAATTTCTAAAAGAGAGTATTCATATGATGCAGAATTTATAGCACATCAGCTAAAAATTCATGAAGCGAATTACTAATCGCTACTATTAAGAACTATAACTATTCGCTACTATTAAAAACTACTACTATTCGCTAGTTTTAAAAACATGAATTCTCTCCGAAGCATACTTGCTTTGGAGAGAAGCAATGTTTTTAATTTAATCTTCATGATATTGGAAGACAGGGTTCTTATTGTAACTTAAAATTATTGAGAAAGGTACATTTTTTTGAAGATAAGTTGGGTGTGTCTTGGTATTCCGAAGATAATTTCCGTTACGCGTATTGTGGGTGTGATTCCGATTATGAATCGTAAAAGGAGATATGTTTTCTAGTTAGAGTTAGTATTCTCTTTTCTATGAACACGGCTTTGCAGCTTTCTCTTTGGGAGAGGTTGAACATTTTTCTCATGCATGTTTTTGCAAAGTGAATATTTTTTTGTGTATGGGCAGACATTTCCCGAATAATGATACCATATCTAATGTGACTCTGTACATATCCATTGTATGCTAGCATTGCCGCCTCAGTGGAGATATTCTGTGAAAATATTTTCAGGGCATAACAGTATCTAGATATATGTGTTACAATTCTATCTGTACGGCTCTTCCAGTCCAATTTTGAGTCGATTGTAATGCCAAGAAAAGATAGTTGGGGTACTGGTTCTAAAGTGGTTCGCCATCACTAATACTATTGTTAGTGCTATTTTAACAGATGATATGATTTGGGTTTTCTCAGTATTTAGTTCAGATTGTGTGCTGAAAAATACCCCTCCAGAAGACAACTTGGAAAAGATATTGGATTGCAGTAAGTGGCGAGCAGTTGAGCTGAAAACCACTGAACAGTCGTCAGCATATTGTACCAGGTATTCATCAACAACCTCAGGCACATTATTGGTGTGAAGTATATACAGAAGAGGACCCAGCACTGACCCTTGGGGTACACCTCTTTTGATACCTATTTTCTCTGATTTCATAAGATTTCCATCCCTTTCAGTGACACATTGCTGACCATTTTTTGAGGTAGGATGTTATTATGTCTAGTGGCAGCCCTCTGATACCATACAGTGGAGCTTTCATGATCAGTAGCTGATGGTCAACCCTATCAAAGGTTTTTGACAAATCCAAATTGACATCTGTTGTGAAATTTTTGCCATTAATAGATTCTATCACTTTACTTAAGGCTTTATAATTAGCTCTAATAGTCGATTTCTTCTTCCTAAATCCGTTCTGTGTATCACTCAATATATTATAATTCTCTAGGTATGTAATCAGTCTGCTGTATATTATTTTCTCAAAGACTTTACTCATGTTTGGAGAAATTGCAATGGGCCTATAATCATTAATGTCACATTTTTTTCCTTTTTTAAAAATGGCTTTAACTTGTGCAATTTTGAGCTTTTCTGGAAAATTACCTGTTGAAATAGAGATGTTGATTATGTATGCAATTGGTTCACAGAGCTACATGTTTCAATAATTTAACTGGTATTTCATCTTCACCTACAGAGCTAGTAGTTTTTAAATTGTTTATTGTGTCGTTTAAAGTAGTATCGTTCTAAATACAAATGACTGATATTTCCACTTTTCAAATTTGAACAGTCATTGGTCAAGAATTGAAATTTTATAATTTTTATCCGGATCGATATTTTTTGAAACAGAATCCATTTGTCTTTTGTTGCTTGTACTAGTAAAAGATCAAACAAGGTTCTATACTGCTTTGGACTTGTTCGTGGATGTTTTACTATAATTTATATTACATCGATTTTTGCTTCCCTAACTACTTTTTTGAAAATTCTAAAATATGTTTGTTATGTATCATTGTTTTTTAGTCTGTATAAATGTTGTTTACGGTTGCACGATGTCTTTATTCCTAGAGTTATCCAGTTTCTATTCTTCACAGCATTATCTGTTTTAAATACTTCCAGAGGTACAATTATGTTCATTATCTCCTTAATGATTTCCAGGAGATAATCGTAAGCGTTATTCGCATCTCCATAGGAATATAGTTCATGAAAGTCTATGTTTCTCAGCTCATATTTCAATTGATCAAGCTTTGCAACTGAAAAAACCTTTTTGATGATTTTTGTTTTTCGATTAATTTTAACTGTATCTGCTCTCTCAATTCTAAGTATTCGAGCCTCATGATCTGATAATGCAGAGGTTATAACTTCTCAAATATATCCATTTTAAAAATTTATTAACATATTGTCCAATAGTGTACACGATCTTGATGTTATTCTTGTTGGTTCATTTATTTGTTTATGCAAGTTATATGCTTGTAGAGGGTTCAGAAAAGCCAGGGTGCTTACATTATTTGTATTCAAAAGATTATTATTAAAATCACCACATAATATTACCTTGTATTTCCGAACATTGTTCTGCACAAAGTCAAGTATTTCATCAAGTACTTGTAGAAATATATCTAGATCTCCAGTGCGGGGTCGGTAGATGCAAATTAAGACACATTCAACTTCTTTACAAATTATCGATGAGCATCTGATTACACTTTCAATACTTTTAAGTCTGATCTCGGCAATTTCACAACAGTACAAATCATCTTTTGAGAAGATACAAGACTCACCATGTATATTATTCATTCTTGAAAATGACGAAGTCATTTCATAGTCTTCCAGCTTCATAAGATATTGCTCGGCTCTGTAAACCAGTGTTCTGTTATACATACAGAAGAAGGCTGACATTCAAGTGTCTTCGAAAATATTTCTAATTGTAACGTTTTATTCTTCAAACATTGGATATTTTGGTGTATTATACTGTAGTATTCTTTCCGTTCCGTTCCGGTAACATGAAATTTGCTACTTTTTTGTTTAGTTTGACGGCATGTCCCATGAAAAAGATTCGTTTGAGCCCCTTGAGATTTATGTCTTTTCAATATCTTGTATTGTTACCGTTTTTACAACGGGACATTTTTTAGGTTTTGTAAGGAAACTATGTACTCTGCAAGTATATTGAAGTTACTTTCTTCTTTCCTGATATCACTTATGTATGTTAGAGAAACATTGTGATTGAATTTCATGAAACCATTGATCCTTTTATTAATAGAATTTGGTCATTAAAATGTTTTTTTTATATATATATATATTTTATTTAATGACCGGCAAAATTTGTTTTGGTGCTAAGTTCAAACTATGACTATTACTTATGTTATTGGAATTGAACAGGATGATAACAAAATCATTTTGTCCTAGCTGAATTGTGTCTTGAAACAAATAATTTGTTAATTCAGACAATTCCGTTTTGAGTTTGATTATTTCTTCCACTGAATACTTGCTTTCTCCAATACGTCTTTTCAGTGCCATATAAAAGTTTGTAGAGTGCTCCCAAAATCACAATTTTTTTCAATGAGTCTGTCTGCATTGTGTCATCAATAATGTTCAATCCTATTCCATTAGTTATTTGATTCACCACCACTTCATCTTCTGCCACAGCACTTTCTGGGGTTTGATGTCCAATATTGTTCACTCCTATTTCATTAGTTAATTGATTTACCGCCACTCCATTGTCTTCCACAACACTTTCTAGGGTTTGGTGTCCAAAGGAGTTTTGGCTGATTTCACCAGGTTCAGTTTCCGGTGTATTCTGGAGAACCACTTTTCTGGTACTTTTTTCATTAGGGTGTATGTGGTCATCGTTTATTATCTCAACTTCGAAAGAGTTGATTGTCTTGTGCTGTCTGACTCTTCTATTTCCATTTTTCCTTTCACATCTTCTGTATTCCATGTTGCCTAGTTGGTTCTGTTTCTTTACTGTTCTAGTTTGTGTGGCTTGTTCAACACTCTGTATAATTTTCAGAGATGGAGTCTCATCAAATTCTGGTTTATTCTCTTCCTGCTCAGAAGTATTTTCTACTTGTAGACTTTGTAGCCTTATTGATTGACAAAGTAAAATTTTGCTTTTTTGTTTCGCTATTATTTTCGTTCAGTTCAGAGTCTGGCAGGAATTCCCAGGTTAAATGTTTTTCTTCAGTTTGGGTTTCTATTGTTTTTGTTTCAATACCTTCATCAGTAAGTTTCTGTTTGTAAGAGGGGATTTAATGTTCCAGTTTTTTTATTTCTTGCTGTTGAAATTTTACCTGTTCATTGAGCTTTGATTTCATTTCAAGCGCTTCATTTACCAACACAGTTTTTTCTTCTTTCAGTTTGGTGATATAATTGCATTTCCATTGACTTTTTTCCACAAGATCTCTTACGGTTTGTTCGAGAGTGCTGTTGTCAGACAGAGTTGTGTTTTCTTCAGTTTCACATTCATTTTTACAGCATATTACTTTATCCTCACTAACAAAGATATTCGTATTTTTCTTTCGTATGATGCAACTTTGATGAAACACACTGAAGCATTTAACGCACACATGATACTTCAAAGGCTTTTCACAGAATTTATAACTATGACTGCAGTCCGACAGGCTATGTTCACTTTCAGCCATCTTGTTTTATTTATAAAAATTATTTATAAAATACGCAATACGCAATTGATTCGAAACTTTGAGTATCCAATCGGTTGATTGTTGTGATATTGATACATAATATTACTGAAAATCATTCAAGATGGCTGCTGATGGTATTAAAAACCCCGGTGAAATGGATTTCAAAGGAGACATATCATCCAATTGGAAACTGTGGAAGCAGAAGTTCAATTTCTATCTGCTAGCCACAGGAAGGAATCAGAAAGCTAATGATGTTAAAATAGCTTTGCTGTTGAACTTCCTAGGTGATGAAGGCATTACAATATACTTTCGAATACGGAACGAATGAAGATAAGAATCATCTTGAAACAATTCTGAAGAAGTTTGATGACTACTGCAACCCGATCAAAAATCTTCTTTATGAACATTATACACTTTTCAAACGTAACCAAATGTTAGGCGGGTCTGTCGACCAATCCCCATCAGCGCTCAGACAATCAGCTTCAACTTGCAAATAAAAAAAAAAAGATATTAATTCGTGATAGGTTGTGTTAGGTATTTGGGACAAGCGAATCGAGGAGAAACTTTTGCAACATTCTGATCTGAAACTACCAGACGCAACTAATATATGTCGATCAATGGAAAATAGTGCCATAACCCAGAAGGAAATATCCAAGGAGCAGAATTTACTAGTATGTGCGGTCAAATATGACTCCTCCAATATAAGCAACGTATGAAGAAATATTCGCCTGCAGTGAGTTTCAACCAGAAGAAAGGTAACAATTTTTACTGCAATCGATGTGGACAATATCATAAAGATCAAGGTAAGTGCCTAGCTATTCAAAGATACTGTAGCAAATGTAAACAGAAAGGTCACTATTGATGATAGCTCTAAGTTGTGTACAATTGCCACATTTTGGGGATGATATCGTTATCCTCGTTTACCATACGTGTTTGGAAAAACTCTACATGATCATAATTTTAATTTCTAGATAACATTTCTAGAAGTGGGCTGACATTGAACTTGCGTAAGTCACAAATATGTGTATCAACTGGTAAATTTCTTGGACATAAAATCAGTGATGCGGTTATTGCACCTGATGAAAATAAAACTCGGGCTATAAGTATATGAGTTCGCCAAAAAATAAAAAAAATCTGCAACGCTTCTTGAGTATGGTCGTTTATCTCGCTAAATTCATTTTTTATCTCTTTCAAGAAACGAGTTCTTTGCGAAAATTACTCAGTAACATTGTTAAGTGGATTTGGACGAAAAATGAAAAACGTTGTTTTGATCGCCTGAAACAGCTTGTAACTTCAACTCCTGTTCTCTCTTATTTCGATTTATCGAAAAAAACTGTTTTATCAGAGGATTCGAGTCCATTTGGCCTAGGTATCGTTGTAGCCCAGGAAAACCATCCAATAGAGTATGCTTCTATATCTCTAACACAAGCTCAACAGAAGTATAACCACATTGAGAAGGAACTCCTTACTTTAGTGTTTGGTTGCGAAAGATTTCATTATTATCTTTACGGCAAAAAACTCAATCTGATCACAGACCTCTCATTGTATTGTTGAAAAAACCTCTTGATCAACTTTCACCCCGAATTCAGCGACTCCCTATTTATTTACATAGATACAATTATGAACTTATCTTTGTTCCTGGAAAACAAATGCAAGTTGGTGATGCTCTCAGTAGTAATTAATTGGTTCATTTAATCATTACAGAAAAAGAACAAAGACTAATTCAAGAAGTGGATGCTGATGCAACCTTGTCAAAAGTAAAATTTTACGCTTTGAATGGTTGGCCCAGTCATGAAAGTAACATTTCTTCAGAGCTCAAGGAATATTGGAGTATACATTCTGACATGTATGTACATCAAAATATTTCATTTTTTGAAAACGAATAATTGTTCCCCGAAGTGTGAAATTTCTCAGCTTGATCCACAAAGCCCTTGGTGTCGTTTCCATCCATTCAGTTCCAGATTTTCTATGGAAAAAATTGGAATTGATTTCAAATCCGTGGGCACTACGATTTTTCTAGTTGTTGTTGACTATTTCAGTGAATTCGTTATTGTCAAAAAATTACACAATAAAACAGCTGAGAGTGTGGTATCTGATTTGAAAAATATATTCTCAATGCATGGCTTGCATTAGAAATATGTTCAGACAATGGCCCACCATTCAATTCACTTGAATTCAGAAAATTCGCGTCAGAGTATGAAACAAAGCTTCCAACATCTAGTCCCTACTATCCTTGGTCGAATGCGATGGTAGAGAGAGCAATTCAAACTGTTAAAGGTTTGCTAGTCAAGGCTGTCAGTAAGCGAGAAGATCCATTTCTGTCGATTTTCAATAACAATGTAACACCAAAATTAAATTTGCCAGCACCATGTGACCTGTTAATGGGCTGAAAATTAAGAACAATGATTTCTCCTCACAAAAGTTTCCTCAAACCGAAATATTCCATCTCAGGTATAAGGGAGAAATCAATTGGTAGACATAATAAACAGATTCAAAATCATGACAAATCTGCTAAGAAATTGTCAGGACTGCAGCGCAATCAGGAGGTTCTGATACAAGAAGGTGTTCATTCCTGGAAACCTGCTATTGAATTCGAGAAGTCTGAACCAAATGACTATCTTAAAACGGAAGATATAGCTGAATGCCGTAGGAATTGATATCACATTAGATCTCTGAGGGAACCTCCAGTAAACCCTACCAGAAGTCGTCAATCAGCGGACAAACCGTTTCTATCAGAAGAAAATCCAGATTCTCAACCCAATCCAGAAGTTCTTGGAAAAAGAAGCTCCATCGAGCACAGAAACCCTAACCTCAAAGCTACACGAAGTGGACGTATTGGTAAAACTCCTGAAAGATTTAATTCTTGATTTAACTTTGATAAAAAAAGGACGTGTTGTGTATTCAATGTTTTAGTATTATATCCTGTATGGGATATAAATGATACAGATATTGTCAGACTGAACTGTCAATGATATATTGTAGCTAAAAGCCAGTGGAAAGTACAAAACCTTTGTTATTTCTATAATCAATCCAGATATACTGAACATTACAATATATTTAATAAAAAATGATTGGAATGAGAATTATGGGTATTGTGTATTACCTGTATTCAAATAACGTAGCTCCGTACTTTTTTGCACTCTGTTCAAATCTAGACTACTTTTGACATTCAAAAATCATACAAAATCACACATATTTGACGTAAGTATTGGGAAAAATAATGAAGTGTTTGACAGTTATGAAAAAGTAATTTTTATTAAGTAGTAGAATAAAAGTGCTGGCCCTGAAGAAAAAATTTAAATTGCACCCATTTGCGAAGAAAATACAATTCATCGACAAGTTGCGGATATTTCCAATATACAACATTCTGAGAAAAAAATGACAGTTGACTGTGAGCAGGATTATTTCAGAGTTCAAATTGACGGGTTCACTGCAAAATACTTCCAACACATAAAAACAAAGTTCGAGGAAAAACACTTATTTTACAACTTACTTTTTTCACACTTGTCAGAGTAAGAATCCACCATGCGATTGACACACTTTGCAAAACAATCGAGCACTTTATCTGGGTCGATGGGAATGTCCCTATGGACATGCATCAGTGCCAAACTAGGAGAGTGGTTGCTTTTTGGTTTGGAATGCCATAAGCTTCGGGGAGGGCGTCTAGATGAGACATTTTCATTACTATACAGACATCCTTATCGATTATTTAAAAATGGAACTGGTTAATTTTTTCCATGAACTCCGCGTGATCGGTATTAATGAGAAACTGACAGTTTTTGGGCGTCTCGTGCCTGTGATAACATAGCTCGCAGTATGAAAAGGCATTTCTGTTATGAAGTTTTTTTTTTAATCCATAACAATATCTATAATATAAATGCCATTCAGAAGGACTTTTCGAGCCCTTCAATTTACAACTGGAAAGTTCTCCTCTGGGCTGCAAACAAAAAAAAATCATTGAATATTATTGATTTTTCTCACTAAATGCCTAATTAATGTTCTAATACCCTGTATGTTCTATATATATGGAGTTCGTCCATCGTAGTGGACAAAAGTTTTTCTCTCTTCAACTCACCCAACACGTCGGTTTCTTTCTTATGAGAATTTGAAAGAATCAGCTTACAAACGAACAAGTATTATATGTCAGACTGATTGACAAACGTCAACAATTAGTCTATTAATAGTGAGTTTATACAGCAAGTAAAATAAAATAAGGAATAAAATAAAGTTATTTAAAAAGTTAAAACTACACAACATCCATACCACGTTTATACAGAAATAAAATAAAATAAGAAGTAATATAAAATAAGAAGTAAAATAAAAGATGGTTAACTTCTATCTTTTATTTTATTTTACTTGACAAGTTGTTAGGCACATCTACATATTGAATAATTTAGACAAATTGACGAGATAGGATGATACATGACATGATATAATAGCAGTCCTCATCATATTTTTGTTTTCATAACCGGAAAACGGTGTGTTCACTGGCATTTTTTTTAATTTCTTTTTGTCTTTGGATGACAAGATTTTATAATATTGGTAGTGTTGTCAACAATGGCTTTATTTTACTCAAAAACAATAACGGGGACCAAATTTTCAAGTATTCATCATATTGAAGTTTGAGGAAACAACATAAAATCCCAAATTTCCATTGATAGCTTTCTTACTTCTTACATTAATTTACTCAGCTCTATAAACACTCTGAAAATTATTATTTCTTGTTTTACTTTATTTTATTTCTTATTTTATTTTACTTGCTGTATAAACTCACTTTAATATAACGAGATTATTATGCGATTTATAATAGTCGAGGACATTGCTAGATGACGAGGCGGCAGCCGAGTCACCCGCAATGTCCGAGACGGTGTTAAATAGCTAATAATCGAGTTACATTCGAAGCTTTATCGTATCATTGACAACGGCGATGCGAAAATAAAAGCAACAAGGTTTTATGTCATTTCATTTTGGCATTTCAAAGTGTCATCATTAAAATCATGCAAGATTTTGATATTCCTGACGATATATTAGCTGCAGCCAACACTATAAGGTTGAACTTGCTTCCGGACAAATCTATTATGAAAAAGAATATTGGCAGTTTTGTGAGTGGCGAAACAAAGTACATGTTCAAGGTGCAGAAGAAACGGTGTTGCTGGCGTATTTCGCAAAACTCTCTGAAGAATATTCTGCTTCATCCTTATAGCCGAAATATTCCATGTTGCGAGCGACTTTAGAACTGAAGGAAAGAGTGGAAATCGACAAATACGGCGCCTTCATACGTTTCATCAAGAAGAAAAACGTTGGATATAGAGCAAAAAAATCAAAAGTATTTACAAGAGAACAAGTCAACGAATTTGTGCGTTCTGATGATCGTGGACGCTAAAGGCAAAGGTGTATCCATCAAATTTGAAAACTGTCAAAATATTGTTTTACATGTTCATGAAAAGTAATTCTAATATTATTTGGTATCTAACGTATTATGCTTTCGTAACTAACGTATTAAATTATGGTAACTAATGTATTATGAGTAACTAAGGTTTTACGTGGGTTTTGGTACGTTTATGGTGTTAATAATTATTAATGAAGATTTCATATAAAAATGGCTTAATCTTCAATGATACGATAAAAATTTATTTGCGTGTGTGAGGAGGAAATTGGCATTGAATAATCCACACGTCATCAGTATTTTATAGCTATTAATATAACGATATTATTATGCGATTTATAATAGCCAAGGACATTGCTAGGTGACGAGGCGACAGCCGAGTCACCCGCAATGTCCGAGACGGTGTTAAATCGCTAATAATCGAGTTACATTCAAAGCTTTATCGTAACATCAACAACGGCAATGCGAAAATAAAAGCAACAAGGTTTTATGTCATTTCATTTTGGCATTTCAAAAAGTCATCATTAAAATCATGCCTGACGATATATTATATTCCTGACGATATATTAGCTGCAGCCAACACTATAAGGTTGAACTTGCTTCCGGACAAATCTAAAATCCATTATGAAAAAAAATATCGGCAGTTTTGTGAGTGGCGAAACAAAGTACATGTTCAAGGTGCAGAAGAAACGGTGTTGCTGGTGTATTTCGCAAAACTCTCTGATGATCGTGGACACTAAAGGCAAAAGTATATCCATCAAATTTGAAAACTGTCAAAATATTGTTTTACATGTTTATGAAAACTAATTCTAATATTATTTGATATCTAACGTATTATGCTTTCGTAACTATCGTATTAAATTATGGTAACTAATGTATTATGAGTAACTGAGGTTTTATGTAGGTTTTGGTACGTTTATGATGTTAATAATTATTAATAAAGATTTCATATAGAAATGTCTTAATCTTCAATGATACGATAAATTTATTTATTTCTGACCGGGATATTATGAGCTTATATCGTCATGGTTACGCTATCAATAAAGAGGGTTATGACTCCCTTGGGATATTCAAGATTCTTTAATTTCCTCTACCTTCTACAGGTAAAAATGGAACAAAAATGCTGAATTATGTGAAATGGAAACCAAAACATATTATATTCATTCACGTCATTACAAATAATTAATGTAGGTACAATTTTGAAATGTTCCCTGAAAATTACTTCCGCCACTGGAAACAATTTCTTCTTTTGTATGGCTGGTGGTTCTGTTGACTACAGTCGAGGTACCTGCCTCTCCTAATGGCAAAGTAGACAACATACGCGCCGTTTTATTTCTCAATTCCAATAGGGGACCAGGTCGTCTCTGCATCTGGAAAGCTGGGAATCTTAGGTTTTCCTTCCCCGGTGTGGTTTCGGCGTTCACTTATCACCAAAAGTCACCCGTGACTTTGGTTAAGACTCCCCCAATTCCCCATTTGGGAAATTAATTATGGGATGAAATAAATACGTAAAGAAAATCAAATAACTATCTGAATGAAAATGCAAATTTTCAATTTCAGATTTTTTCTTTTGAGTTAGGGCCTTTTCAGAATATCTATCAGATGTAGTTCAATGTCCAGCGTGGCTCTAGCCGGGGAAGTAGTTGTTTTCTGTTAGACATTCACAAAAAATAACTTCATTTTAATCGTCGATTTTTCAATTCACAGAAAAATCTTTCTATCAATATTCAATTGAGAATGTTTCCCTTTTCAACATGAATACCCCACAAGAGGTTATCTTGACGATGGAAGATAGTGACTAAAGTTTATCTTTCAGTCGCAGATGATTCCACATCTGATTTTATGAACATCCTGTTTATATTTTCAACAAATCAATCTATCATACCCCATGACAGGTTTTAATGTCAGAAAACACTAACTTCAAAGTGTCTCTCCAAAAGAAATGATTCTAACTTTTTCCATCTTTGCAAAGTGAGATTGCTTCTTGAAAATGTGTTTCCCATTTCTTCCGGTCTTCCTGATGATCGTGGAAGCGTGAAATAGATTTTCGTCGACAAAAATGTATTGAAGACCTAGTGAATGCGATGTCTCTCCTGCGTCAATGTTACGAATGATTTCTGGTGAGTACTCTGTTTTGGAAAACATTCTTCTTTGCCTCATTCATCTTTATGAGTTCTTAATTAAGACTGGAATAGAAAATCAAATAACTATCTGAATGAAAATGCAAATTTTCAATTTCAGATTTTTTCTTTTGAGTTAGGGCCTTTTCAGAATATCTATCAGATGTAGTTCAATGTCCAGCGTGGCTCTAGCCGGGGAAGTAGTTGTTTTCTGTTAGACATTCACAAAAAATAACTTCATTTTAATCGTCGATTTTTCAATTCACAGAAAAATCTTTCTATCAATATTCAATTGAGAATGTTTCCCTTTTCAACATGAATACCCCACAAGAGGTTATCTTGACGATGGAAGATAGTGACTAAAGTTTATCTTCCAGTCGCAGATGATTCCACATCTGATTTTATGAACATCCTGTTTATATTTTCAACAAATCAATCTATCATACCCCATGACAGGTTTTAATGTCAGAAAACACTAACTTCAAAGTGTCTCTCCAAAGAAATGATTCTAACTTTTTCCATCTTTGCAAAGTGAGATTGCTTCTTGAAAATGTGTTTCCCATTTCTTCCGGTCTTCCTGATGATCGTGGAAGCGTGAAATAGATTTTCGTCGACAAAAATGTATTGAAGACCTAGTGAATGCGATGTCTCTCCTGCGTCAATGTTACGAATGATTTCTGGTGAGTACTCTGTTTTGGAAAACATTCTTCTTTGCCTCATTCATCTTTATGAGTTCTTAATTAAGACTGGAATAGAAAATCAAATAACTATCTGAATGAAAATGCAAATTTTCAATTTCAGATTTTTTCTTTTGAGTTAGGGCCTTTTCAGAATATCTATCAGATGTAGTTCAATGTCCAGCGTGGCTCTAGCCGGGGAAGTAGTTGTTTTCTGTTAGACATTCACAAAAAATAACTTCATTTTAATCGTCGATTTTTCAATTCACAGAAAAATCTTTCTATCAATATTCAATTGAGAATGTTTCCCTTTTCAACATGAATACCCCACAAGAGGTTATCTTGACGATGGAAGATAGTGACTAAAGTTTATCTTTCAGTCGCAGATGATTCCACATCTGATTTTATGAACATCCTGTTTATATTTTCAACAAATCAAACTACAAAATAAATTGGGTGAACTCTGTGAACAGAAACTAACACTCTGCAACCAATTATTTATGATATTGAACCACACGAAACTTAGCTACTATCCACAATTGGAAAATTCTACTTAGAACAAAGAATTTTACGGTTTCTGGAGAACGAAATTTGGTAATTATCTGAAAGGACTCCCCCACGAAACCGACTAGTTTAAATGATTGGAACACTAATTCGCACGTAAGCACTCATCTCGATACGGAACTAATGAATTTTTGACTTTTCTTCAGCCCAACCGAAAAAAAAGGAACTACTGACTTGAGTAAAATTTAGTTCAACCTGGGCCACAATGAAATATCAACTGGAAATTTTTCTGCGGGAATTTCCTACGTAAAATTTATTCCGCCACGTTCTTCGAGAACCCCCACTCAAGTCAAATTTCGATAAACAAAATAACTTCAACCCCTATTTTACCACTTTTGCAAAACCTCCAAGCCAATTCGTAATGACCCCTTCGACCAATTGCAATTCTAGTCGTGGATGGAGCCATTACTGGATCTTCAACATCCGAGAGGTGGCGGCCTCCCCGTTATTTGAGCGGTACTACTCCGAACTATGGAATTATCTGTACAACTTCAGTGGTTTTTAACAATTATCTCTCTTCTTTAGACTGCTGAAAGTGTTCATTCTGTACAGCTAGAGTTTTCGGGTTCTCATATGAAAGAAAATGATCGGGATAACTTTCACCCTCGACTCGTTGCAGCCTAATAAGCCGTTATTCTAAATACAAATAATTTTTCTTATGGGTGCTAATAAATTTCGCCAACGAAAACAAACAAATTCTCCAGTTGCATAAAAATTTGTTACAATTTCTCGCTGTCGTCTAGTGAACCTATATTTCTTAGCAAAATTCCCCTATCTCGAAGGTTCTATTCGGTGTGTGACGAAGACAATACAAACTGTTTTACAAGGGGTAACAATGGTTTTTCTCTCTGCAGATGTGTTCTTCGCCAGGCCAATTGGGCTCGCTTGTAATTGTTATTTATCTTTCGAGATGGTTGACAAACAACCGGCAAGCAGTGTCAAGAATTCTACGAAAATGATAATTTTTTTGTTGTCGGTTAAAATACTGAATCTAGGGCTTATGATGTTTTTCTACCCAAAAACCGGTCCCCTACAATTAACAGGTTGTTATTCCATATCTGGGTTTGAGAATATATTTTCAAAACCGGTGATATATTCTTACAGGGTGACTCCTAAGATTTTGTTACAAAAGTCTCAATGAAGGCAAAGCAGAGAACTCTTTTTCATCCACAACTGTAAAGTTCTTCGATTCACCAGTTTTACTTTCCGGTACGTTCACCACAATAACGTGATCCCGGTCCTCTATATCCGCTATCTCCATATATAGAAGTTCCTGAGTTCTGCATCCTCCAAAATAACTAATAATTAAAACAACCTATAACACATAAAGGGAAATGAATACACACAAAAAGAAAAATAATCAGAAAAAGTTACATTATGCAATAAATGAATTTCATTGGGGGCGTCCTTTACAAATATGATGACATCTTTAGGAGATAAGACAGCAGACTTTTTCGGCTGATAACCCTTACACTTCATTTGCAAAAAAGCCTCTAGTTCATTGAACTTTAGTCCATGAAGAATTTGGACTATACGTTTCTGACTGCAACGAATAAACACAACTACTATCAAATCTACCGGAAAACAATGAAAATACCTTACCATTTCTTGAAAATTTTCCAGAAAGACAGTTCCGTTGGCATCTTTTGGCATAACACTTCAGATATATCTTGTATTCTTTTTGGTATAGGTCTTCACTTTTCGATGGAAGTAATGATTGTCTTCCTTTTTCAGCTTTTTTCAGAATATCCTCCATTATGTCGAAAAAATATCGTCGATTTGGGGTGAATAACATATTTTTAACGCAAAAACAGCGATTGATAACAAAGGTCTGTTTATGAACAAGTAACATTGCAACAACCTGCCAACAACCAAAACTCCTATAATCGACGGTACCTGTTTCAAATATACCCGAAAAGTGATAAATTGAAACATTTATTCCGTTTTAAAAATAAACAAAATATTATTAAAATCGGTCAGAAATAAAATTATCTATGTACCACGGGGATTAATGAGCCTTAATTACCTAAGGCAATTGAGTGAAATAAATCAAATAATTCAATGAAACTATATTGTTCCACTGATTCGTATAATACTGAAATCAAGTATTTATATTTCAAATAAATGAAAATGCCTAATTCAAACGAAATATTATTGAAGACTGAATAAGAGTTATTTCTTATGGAGATAATATGGATTGGTGGGAATATGTGGAGAGATTCAATAAAAGATATCTAAAAATAGATTTTATTACCATTTGCCGTTTTGACGATGTTAATTTCATCAGTAAAATATGTATTTTCCGCAAAAAAAGGATAAACAGAATATACAGTTATGGAAAAATAAACAATTATCTATAAAGCCCCTCAAGCATTTAGGTAAATTTCGTTTAAAATTTCTCAAATTATCTACGTGAATAGAATCATTTTAATGAGAATTCCTTTCCATTGTCAATTTTTTAAAAGAAGAAGTCTTCTGGTTGCAAGTTATTTAGATATGTACCAACCCTTTGGTTTTATATTAAAATTGTCTTTGTATATTTTAATGGCTTCGCGTCAAATATGTGTCAACATCTGAACACTTTACGAAGGATTCGACATCTTCATGAATTTGTAGAAGTTTCCGAAAGTAAGTTCCTGTTAAATTAAAAATGTTTTAACTCATTGTAGAATATGCCAAGGCATAGTTAGTATACATCCAATAACCACTTATTGTTGTTGCTGTCAAAATTATATATTTTAAAAAAGTTATGTCTCTGTATAATGAATATTATGTTATAACTTATTGCAGAATATGCCAAAGCATTTACTAACCACTCATCGTTGTTGCTCAAGGTAAGCTTTTAGACAAGAAATTGGAAAATATGTCCTATTGAGTTATTTACAGGCTTGTCCAATTTGATTCAACCAGGTTAATTTTGTATCTGTATTTCCCTAAGAAATTGATGGTATTCATGGATTTATTATAAATAGTCTCCATTTAAATGGAGTGATTCAGCTATCAGTATTTGATAAACGGTTTATCTCACACCATAGTGAAAACTGTTGAAAAACTGAAGTGATTTTTGGAAGAAACTTTCCATCAAATCTGGCAGTCATTAACGAAAAGCAAAAACAAAAGTAGGCGAAGCATATTTCCCTATGGTGTTCCAAAGCCAAATGTATATATGAATGAACACACAATATGATAGAAAAACTCTTTTTTGATCTGAAAATAATTTCTGTTCGATATTTTCTGAATCTGAAAAAAATGATATTTTTATGAAATGGAGTAGTGGAACGGCAAAAGTTTTCTCAAATCCTCATTCTTCATAGTAAATGATTTTTTCAATCTATTAGTATATCTCCAAAATAACGAAAAATAATATAGGTGTAAAATGAATCGTGGTATAGTTTTAGTAGTAACTCCGATAATTGATTGAATTTTTTCTTCGTCTGTATTCTAGGTTATACAGTTCAGCTCATTTTCCATCAGAATGAAACATCATATTACAATAGAACTATTTCAATTCAAGTTCTAAAAAATTAAAATCTTTGACGGAACATTCCACCGATAATTATTGATTAGACGATAATGATTCGTCCAAATTCCTTTGGAGGAATGTATTTTCCGGACAGGAAAATTTTATATGAAACTCCATCCAGATTTCCGAACCGATACGTTTTCAGCTGGCTTTGTTCGGCACTTCAATTTTACGTCAATGGCCAACTGGAAAGAAAGTCGGCAAACTTCAAAGAAAAGATGATTATCTTCCCAAACTTAAGCTGCAACAATGGTTCGGCACTTGAATAGGCTGCTGAACGATTGGTTTTTGTTATAGGTAATTCTGATACCGAGTTTTTTTCCGGGGAAATTATGAGTATCGACTTCAGTTAACTTCTCTTCAGGCCGTTGAAAATCTGGTTTCAATGTTCACACGGCCGTATCCAAAGAGGGTCTGTAGTTATGTACGTCACAATTAATTATGAAAACTGACAGAAAAAGGCGGAATGTCCTTGGGAAAAATGAAAGGAATGTTTTTTCTTTTCGGTTGTACTATTTTATTTCATTGGAAATCAAATCTATTGGTAGCACCTTATTCGAAAAAAATATAAAAAAATTTATATTTAGTCTGCCAATAACACAGATATGAATGTTGATATGAAAAATATATACCATTATACAGGAAGTGGAAAAGATTAATTTGAATTTATAAAGACTATGACTCTCTCTCTTCGTCCTATTAGTTTTCGAAAAGCAAATAGATCTGCAACTACGATACTATGTATCTCGGTTTGGTGTACTACCTGAGGTGCAGTCTGGATTTAAAAAACACCATAGCTGTGAAACTACTGTCAATCACGGACGATTTTTTTAAGGGGATTGGTAAAAAGCAAGCCACAATATTAGTTCCATTGGACTACTCAAAAGCTTTCGAAACCCTTGACCATACACTTTCATTGAGTAAACTTGGATACATAGGTTCATGTCCCAATGCAGTTAACTTTTTCCAGAGAGTCAAAATAGGTAGGTGAGTAAGCTTTATTGTCTAAAATGGAACATTTCGTCGACAAACTTCTACCATACAGTACACAGTTTACAAAATAAATTTTCAAATATAAATAAAAATAAATAAAATAAATTGTTTTTAGAGAAACATGCATGAATAGAAGATATTGAAAATCAACGGAATACAAAGAATATGACAGAACGACATGTATTTTAAAACTTGATAAAAAAATTCAGTTGAGTCACAGCATGTCATAGATGGATTAGAATTCATATTCAAAATATTCTTTTGAACTATAGAATCCATCTCCCATTAAGAGCTTTTTAACAGATTTCCTGAATTTCATCAAACCATTTATTGCTGTTATTTGATTTGGTAAGTGGTTGTAAATTTGTTTACTTCTATAGATTAATTATAAAGATGAAACAGGAAACGAAAGGGCAAGTTGTTTTTCGTTGAGAGTATGTCTTTCCCTGTTTACGTTTATGAACTTTCCTCTATATTTATGGAGCAAACATGCCGTTTCTAGGATGAAAATTTCGTATATTGGTAATATCTTATTGCTCGAAAAAAGTGGTCTACATGATTCTCGCATTTTTATCTTGAATATAAATCTCAAAGCACGCTTTTGGAGGATGAATACACTTTGCAAGAGAGCCTGGCTACCAAAACTCCAAAATGGAATGTCATAACGCGGATGAGATTCAATAAATGAGTAGTACGCCATTATTGAAGCTACCACCAACTGATATATTTCGAAGTTACAATCTACCTAGACACAAAAAAAACAAAAGAATAATAGTTATGTATATTCTAGTAAAACTATGATATTTATTTTGTAATTGTTCACCTCTCATTTGTTCATTTGTTCATTTAGTGTTTTATTATTTAGTATTTATATATTCTTGCCAAAACCTTATAATACTATTGTATTCTTTATGGTGAATAAAGGATATTTTATTCTATTCTATTCATGGAAAAACTAATTTTCCCAATGGAATGATATCAGGGGCTAACAATAGATGACGCCAAATTTATTTGTTTTCATGTCTATTCAAACTGGAACTCAGTCTTGTTGTAATGGCAAACTCTCAAACTGATAACGAATAACTCTGGGATATCGTTTCCACTTTTTCCAAACTTTCAAAACTTTTAAAATTAATAAAAGTTAACATCTATGAAGTATGTGCTTATAGAATGATTATTCATAATAAGGTGTGCTACAAATTAATATACAGTATTCACCTGTAGACGATTGCAGATACAAGCATTCAAAACGTCGTGGAAACCCTTTAAATACATTAAGACGATGGACGTCCGAAACGATAGTAAACAAATTAATATGATCGGTAAATATTAAGTTAGTCATGCTCATGCTCCCTGAATATGAGTAAAAGACTTTACTTACGTGTTTTTGCCTCCTGAACACGAATCCCAAAAAATGCGGCGGTCTCATACCGTTTCCAAGTTAGAACACTTTTTACTTTTTTATAACCTAATTTTCAAGCACCATTTTCTCGCACAAAAATCACTCAAAATGACTCTTTCTTTTTACCAGCATGAAACCAAATACTTTTTTACTAGTTTTTTTCATTTGGTAATAACAGTCAAATCACCTCAAACTTTTCGAATTCAAATATGAGTATCAATTTTCCCTTCATATATATTTGCAATTGTTTTTGGGCACCATTATTCAATTATTTGTATAAAAATAATATGGATTCAAAAAATAGGCTGGAAAAAGCATATGAAGCTGATTTCAAACCAAGTGAGATATTTGAAATCAATAATTGTTTACAATCAATGAGAAAATGGTTCCCAAAAACAATAGCAAATATAAATGAAGTCATATTTGATTTCGAAAAGTAGGCGGTGATTTATTTGCTATTACCAACATGCAGAAAAGTGAAAGTTACTAAATTTCATCTGTCAGATGGTTGAAGTTTATGTGTAACTGTTTGAGAAGGAGGATTTTTTCTGTGAAACCGGCAATATTTTGTGCGGAGTTGTAGCGGAAATAAATTACGTAGGGTTTATTGATTATGCTGGTAAAAAGAAGGAGGCATTTTTAGTGATTTTTGTGCCAGAAAACGGTGCTTGAAAATTAGGTTATAGAAAAGTAAAAAGTGTTCTGATTCGGAAACGGTTGAGACCGCCGCAATATCGTGTGCAGGAGGCAAAAACGCGTAAGAAATGTCTTTTACCTATATTCAGGGAGCATGAGTGGACTAACTTAATATTTACCATATGATCAATTCAATACAAGAAAAGTTCGTTATGGTGCTTTTTGGAATTAGAACAATTACAAAATATATGGGTATCTACATTATCAAGATATTGCTAGGCAGCTTGACAAATCCTGTATGGGGGAGTTAAGCCTCAATTTTGACTAAAGTGTTGAGACTGAAGTATTGCTTATTCGAAAGAAAGTAGAAAATGTAGGCTGTGAAAAGTTTGAAATATTTGTGTATAATTAATATGGAAAATATATCTCTCAATGTGGTGAAACAATGTATGAGTTCAAGAATTTATTACAATTCCAAAATGAGACTCAAACAGCATTCATTATTGATTTGTCTGAAAATATGAACAGGATGTTCATAATATCAGTTGTGGAATCATCTGCGACTGAAAGATAAACTTAAGTCACTATCTTCCATCGTTCAAGATAACCTCTTGTGGGGTATTCATGTTGAAATGGGAAATATTCTCAATTGAATATTGAACAGAGATATTATTCTGTGAATTGAAAAATCCACGCTAAAAATTAAGTTATGTTTTTGTGAATGTCTACAAGAAAACAACTACTTCCCTGGCTAAAACTACGCTGTACATTGAACTACATTTGATAGATTTTCTGAAAGGACCCTAACTCAAAAGAAAAAATCTAAAATAAAAAATTTGCATTTTCATTCAGATAGTTATTTGATTTTCTATACTATAGAATAGATGTTCTATAGAATAGAGAATCAAATAACTATCTGAATGAAAATGCATATTCTATAGAATGGAAAATCAAATAACTATGTGGATAAAAATTATCAATTTCAGATTTTTTCTTCTGGGTTAGGGTCCTTTCAGAATATCTATCATATGTAGTTCAATGTCCAGAGTGGCTTTAGCTTGGAAAGTAGTTATTTTCTGTTAGACTGTTCTGTTTCCCTTTCCAGCATTCATTATATTTGTAGAATTTTTATGAAAGTTTGAATGTATTCAAAATAATTTTTTATAGAATAATTTTAAATTGTATAAACAGCCATTGATCTTCCAATTTCTTTTATTTTCAATTGGTTACTGAAATGAACGTCTCCTCTGAATAAATTTGGTAACGCCCCTGTCTCCTTTTCTCAATACCCTATGGCAATGGCAAACGTAGTGTAAAACGCTGTCTAAGAAAACAGGCGGCTATGAAAATCTTCCGTTTTCCCTTGGTGACCGTAACCGCTGACTCTCAAAATACGAAAAAGAGGTCAAAATTATATTGAACGACAATACGCTTTATTCGAGAAAATATATAGATTGCTTTCTTTGTGGAAACTGCCGAGAAATGCAGCTCCGGAAAGTTGGAATGGAATTTTCGCATCCCTGTCGTTCTTTAATAAAGTGGTGGTTGGGTTATTCACCGGGTGGACTACTATTATCATTTTGATGAAGAGGGAATTTGGCGTCATGTGGAACTAGGGCGAATCCGGGATGGAATAAACGACATGTTTTACAACTGAAATCATACTGAGAAATGTCATGAACATAGATACATTGATAGTATAACCTTTTTTTATGTATTTTTCAGAGTTAATTAATAATCCTTCCTAAAAAGGTACAAGTGGCTAACTCTTATTGCTTAGTTCCATTAGTAACGAGAATAAAATTTCCAAAAATGTGTATTTCCTAGAGAATGAAGTTAGTTTTATCAAGTTGAAATATTTCTAGGTAAACTCACTGTACAAAAAAAAATTCTCCAATGCACACAATAAAACTCCAAAGTTTTAAAATATATCTTTTATTATATATATATATATATATATTTTTATATATATATATATATATATATATATGTATAGATAGATAGATAGATAGATAGATATATGGATTTATTCATCCTTTGAGCTACATTATGTAGATGGGACAGGTCATATTTCTAAAGAACATATAAAATGTATAAAATAATTAAGTTATTGTAACATATCAGTAGCGCATGAAATCTGATACATGTGAAACAAAGCATACATGAAGATATAGATAAAAATTAAATAAAAAAATTAATAACATATTGAAATAAATTCGTCATAATGAAAGTGATCCCGTTTTACCAACCTCAAGTGTGAATTAATCTACTGTGCAAAAACATTTTTCTGTCAGGAATAGTTTCAACTGTTTTGAAAAAACTTGAGATGACAGTGTCTTTATATCGCTTGGCAACATGTTATAGAGACGGATACCAACAAACATAAGAGACTTTTCATACTTTGCATGATGGTGTTTTTGGGTAGTAAGCATATTGTTATTCCTGGTATGGTAATTATGGATTTCTTATCTTGATTTTAGTTTCCTTCTTTTTTTATGGATATACGTTAATGTTTTCAAAATGAACATACCTGCAACAGTTAGTATTTTATTTCGTTGAAAAATATCTCTACATGACGTTTTGTAATCTAGATTGAAGATCAGTCTCTGCAATGATTTCTGTTTTATGAAAACCCTGTCCATTTCAGAAGCTAAACCCCAGACAGCAATGTTGTAGTAAATAATTGAATGAAACTTGGCAAATAAACTGATATCAGTGATTTAGTATCTAATTTATTCTTTAAGGATTCAATGAGATAATACGATTGATTCACCTTCTTAGATGTGAACTCTATGTTCTCGCCAAGTGGAATGTGAGTCGATTATTGTTCCTAGGAATTTTGTTGAACTCGAATACTAAGGATTCATTCCGAAAAAAAATTGAAATCATGCATGCTACGAGATGAAGTTGCAAATTCCATACAGACTGTTTTACTCGGGTTAATTATCAGTCTATTTCTATAACACCACCTTATTAGGCATAAGTAATGGAGCGATATACCTGTATACAGATGACACTTTCATCATTCTTCCGAATAAAACATCAGGAGAAATGAATAACCTCGTCAACTCAGTCCTGAACGAATTTGATGACTGGTGTTATAGAAATAGACTGATAATTGACCCGAGTGAAACAGTCTGTATGGAATTTGCAAATTCATCTCGTATAAAAGGATTATCAGTGGCCCGAGAACACTGCCTTGTGGTGTTCCAGTTGTTACAGGGAACTTATCCGACATTTTGTCATTCTGTTTCACCTGGAAATATCTATTTGTCAAGAAATATACAATCAACTGATTAATGTTATTTCCTGGTTCAAAATAAAATATATATAATTAAATCTCATCAATGATATGCTAAGAGAAATAATCATTTGTTTACCGTTGAAATCAGTATTCAATATAATGTTATCTCTGAAAGTCAGTGACTATAGTGAAACGGGTATTATGTGAATTTTAATAATATATATTCATCGATTAAATACATTCAATCTTACATGTTTCCGTTGCAATGAGTCCGTTCACCAAGTCTCGTAACATATCTTCCTCTGCAGCCCAATACCAAATAATTGGTCAATCCAATAGTAGAAAATCTATGCTTCCAGGACCTCCTTGGTTCTAGGGATCCTTCGATTCTCCTCTCTCCTATAGGATACTTAATTCCGCTAGTCTACTTTGTATATTAATAGTTTCTTGATCTAGCTTTCTCTTAGCATTTTCCAGCGGTGTTTTTCTTCTTACAACTCTGAATGTATTATTTCAGAATGATTGATCTCATAATATTTTATTCGAAGATCTGATTACAAAATCTGATCAACGACTTCTGATCAACGAAATCTGATCAAAGAAATCTGATCTACGACCTCTGATCAACTACCTGGCAGAACTATTGCAACAAACAACAGAAAATTATCTTTGTGAACGGCAAACCTACTTTTATATTTAATTATATTTGGTTCAAAGTTTACCAAACACAAATTTCTTGAATTCTTTCAGAAATCAGGAAGTTATATTCACCTCTTAGTACAGCTGTTCTCCTTCTTTGTTCAGGGATGGTATAATTGATTAGCAATCACCACCCACGAGTTCTTTCAGTGAAGCCAGTGACAGAAATAGATGAATTCCAACTTCCTTGCTTTCCAAATAAAATATCAAACTTCACCTATCAAATTTTTTTACTTCCCGTTAATATGGCTGTGTTCCAAAAACCGATCCACAGAATTCATCCTAATCATAGAACAATATATTTCACTTTTCTGTAGTGTGGTCAGATAAGACAAAAAGTGCCTGTTCTGTTTTATTATTCATGGTTATACTAACTTACTCCGTGTGCACCGAGGACATTTGACATTTCAAAATAACATCGAAGTTGGTTTGTTTTGGAGTATTTTCGTCAGACAGTTTTATTATTCGAAATGTGGCCAAATATCAAAATATATTCAAATCATATTCTGGTCCTGGAAGCATATATGTTCTACTATTAGATTAACCAATTATTTGGAATTGGGTTGTAGAGAAAGATATATCACAAGACTTGGTAAACGGACTCAATGCAACGGAAACATGTTAGGTTAAATGCATTTAATAGATCAATATATGTTATTTTGAAATATACATAATACCTGTTTCACTATAGTCACTGACGTTCAGAGATAACACCATATTGAATACTGATTTCTCAAGTGAAAAAATGATTATTTCTCTAGCATATCATTGATGAGATTTATTTATATAAATTTTATTTTGAACCAGGAAATAACATTCATCAGTTGATTGTATCTTTCTTGACAAATAGATATTTCCAGTTGAAACAGAATGACAAAATGTCGGATAAGTTCCCCGTAATAACTGGGACACCACAAGGTAGTGTTCTCGGGCCTCTGATATTTCTATTATCCGTAAATGATCCACCTAATAACATGTGTGGGGCGATATACCTGTATGCAGATGACACTTCCATCATTCTTCCGAGTAAAACATCAAAAGAAATTAATAACCTCGTCAACTTAGTCCTACACGAATTTGATGACTGGTGTTAATAATATAGACTGATAATTAACCCGAGTAAAACAGTCTGTATGAAATTTGGAAATTCATCATGATTTACCATTTTTTTTTTCGGAATGAATCCTTAGTATTAACGAGCTTAACAAAATTCTTAGGAACAATAATTGACTCACATTTATCTTGGCGAGAACATATAGAGTTCACATCTAAGAAACTGAATCAACCGTATTATCTCATCAAATCCCCAAAGAATAAATTAGATACTGAATCACTGATATCGGTTCATTTTGCCAAGTTTCATTCAGTTATTTACTACAACATTGCTGTCTGGGGTTAAGCTTCTGAAATTGACAGAATTTTCATAAAACAGAAATCATTGCTGAAACTGATCTCAAATCTAGATTACAAAACGTCATGTAGAGATATTTTTCAACGGAATGAAATACTAACTGTTGCATGTATGTTCATTTTGAAAACATTAAATCCATGAAAATACAAGGAAACTAGAATCGAGATCAGAAATCCATATTTACCATACCAGGAATAACAATATGCTTACTACCCAAAACACCAGCATGCAAAGTATGAAAAGTGTCCTATGTTTGTTGGTATCCGTCTCAATAATATGTTGCCAAGAACATGAAGACACTGTGACCTCAAGTATTTAAAAAACAATTGAAACTATTCCTGACAGAAAAATGTTGTCACACAGTAGATTAATTCACACTTGAGGTTGGTATTGCGGGATCACTTTCATTGTGACGAATTTATTTTAATATGTTATTTATTTTTTTATATATGTTTTATGTATATCTTCATGTATGCGTTTGTTTTTCAACATGTATCACATTTCATGCGCTACTGATATTCATATGTGTAAGTTCAACTGACCTTACCTGTTAATGTGTTTTAATGTGTTTTCATGTCATTTAATAATATTTATTTTTTCATTTTACAATAATTTAATTATTTTATACATTTTATAGGTTCTCTAGAAATACGACCTGTTCCATCTACATAATGTAGCTCAAAGGGTGGATAAATCTATCACAAGAAATCAGTTTGTTTATTAGAATTGTAAAAATTTTAGAGCGTAGTTCTTTGTGGTTCTAACATCTTATGAAGATTAGTAGCACTCGTAGCTGTATTCACTCGCGAAACATGCAGGTTCACGAACTCAGGA